>JAJJWX010000473.1:600000-1187592 GCA_023529315.1 Papaver bracteatum | reverse complement strand
ACCTACAATACCTATATGTTTGAACTACACAAATTGCTATTCCATGTATTTTATCATTGATGCAGATAAAAAAGTATTCTAGAAAGGTACAAGTCTAATTTTTGCTAGAAAATGTGGTTCATATGCACATATGTGATTTCCATAAAGAAATTGTCGAGTTTGCTAAAGATTATCTTGGTTTAAGAGAGCTTAGTGCATAGGAACCCATCTAGATCTTGCATCTAAAGATACCATGACTAATATTTGATCCATCACGTTCCTATCTTTTATTCTAAGCATATCATTTAGTACTTTAGCTTCTTCTATTTCATCGAAGATAGACTAGCTAGCCAAACTCTTATAAATATCTTACACTTAGTAGAAGTCGATTATTTCAATGTTTTACATTTTTATATTTTTTTTCGTATTTTTCAGATGTTAGTTTAAACCATAAATGTATAGTCTTTATAAGGAGGCTTCAAAGTATAGTGTAACGTATCCCAAACCTAGAACATTTTAGGGAATGATGATTGTCAATTACCATATTTATCCAAATGACATGTTTAATGGTTGTAAAGTGACCGGCCGTAAATTATATTAATCAACGAATTAATTTATTTTACCACAGGTTTGAGTATTAATAATGTGTAACCATGCCAATTATACATTGATTCAAGAGCACAGTCAATATTTGTTTTTGAAAACAGTCAGTGGTTCCAAGAATTAAAGCAGATATAACACTTTTTAAGGATACGAAAGAAGGTTCCCAAGTCGTGGTGAACATCCTCAATGGCACAACTAGCTCTTCCCCCTGGAGAATTTGGAGACATATTGATAGCATCAGGTCCTTAACCAGATATGTTAACAGGGTGCATTTCAATTTCGTCCACAAAAGTGCAAACGACGCAGCCCATATCCTTGCTGCTCATGCTCTATCAAACAACGTCCATGACGATTGGACGCCAGAACAAATTCCTGGAGATCTCATCTCCAAGCTAAGAATTTCGACCTCCTAATGGTCTCTTTTTACTCCTGTTGTTTACCAAAAAAAAAAAAAAAAAACTCTGATTCAACTTTTCAAAATTTCGAAAATAAATTGCACTAAATTTATTTTTAGGACAAAATGTCAATCAATTAAAACATTGGTCATATATAACCAACACCAAAAACAACTCATAGTCCCATGCCGTTACAGCACGGGTCATATCCTAGTTTCTAATAAAACAAAACAATAAATAAATAAATAAATAAATATTGATTTATTTATTTATTTTAATCAAGGAATTAAAAATAAATAAAAAAATAAAAAATTATATATTTAAATAAATAATATAAAATTAAATTGAATATGTGAAAATAAAAGTGTATATATATTTTATTTTTGTTTTATAATAAAAAAAAGTACTTGTATTTATTAATATTAAATGAATAAATAAATAGGTAAATTTTATAATTTAAAATGATTTAACTTTGATTAAAATTTTAAATACATAAAAAAAATGTAAGATTTTAAATTAACTGAAAATATAAGATTTATTATATGGATAAACTATATTAAATTAATAAATTATTAAATAATAGACTATAAACATTAGCGTGAAGAACTTAGACATACTTATCTGTTGTAAGTTAATTCAGCATAATGAGCTTAGAGATAAACAATTTATGAAATAGAAATTAGTCTATTGAACCTAGAGCGAAAAATTATAGATTTTATTTGTAGAAAACCAAATAGACTTGTGCATATTTCTTTGTGGTTTTGACTCATTTAA
Organism: Papaver bracteatum; assembly: GCA_023529315.1. NCBI lineage: Eukaryota > Viridiplantae > Streptophyta > Magnoliopsida > Ranunculales > Papaveraceae > Papaver > Papaver bracteatum. Next base: position 1,185,841 of record JAJJWX010000473.1, on the reverse strand, counting down.
AATAAGTTGTCTTCTTTTCGCGCGTTTGTAAGTATGAGCAGTACTTGCACTTAGTCGAGAGATAGATTTTTTTTATAAGGTGAGGAGTTCTAAAGACCGGTAAGGACGATTTGATTTACGAGGACGAAAATGTTATAAGGTGAGGAGAATATAACGACCCTTGAGCTCGTCAACGCTATTAGACCAGTCAAGAGACGAATTAACCGCTAATGACCCGATTAGTCAACGTAGATTTTAATTTATAGGATTTAATCTAATAATGATTTAGATACGAAACTAGTATCACTAGATAGGTCTCGAAAAATTATGCGAGGTGGACTACTAGAACGTGTCAATCAGATACCGGATGAAGAAGAAATCTGCGGTTTAATATGAGGGGAAAATAATCATTTTACATCTAAAACTTCCTGGATGCCCTTATCCATTTTCTGGACGCCTTAATAATTATCCTTGCCCTTATCCCTAAACTGATCAAAGAGAAACTCATTTCTCTTTTATTCTTCTCTCTCCTTCTTCTTCATTCTTCTTCATTCTTCTTATTTGTTCATTCCCTCTTCCTCTCTGTTGATTTCGATCTCAGAGATTCGAGTCTCTTTTGTTCTAGAAATACTTGTAAACTTTGTTATCTTGATGAACTGAGTGAGGAGATTATAATAATGTTGTCGAATGGGTTCTGGAAGAAATGGAAGCTAGGGATTCATCTGATTTTGAGGTTGTGTAGAACTGACGATGATTTAGTGTTGATGATTGACGAAGAACAGAAGGGTTGTGATTGAATTGATGATCTGAAGTCGTTCGAATAATGAATTAAATCTAGGGTTTCATGTTCTTCCCAAATCAAGTAAATTAGGGTTATCTTGAATTGAAGTTTAAATCGAGTGTTTTTGATTGATTAATTGGGTTATTAAAGATGGGTTTTAATTAGGTAAGTAGTAGAATTGTTTGTTTGAGTTCAATTTTAATTTCATAGATAATTAGGGGTTTCCCCTGTTATTCCCCAAATTAGTTAATTAGGATTTCAACTTTAAAAAAAACCGATGGTGTTGTTGCTAGTAACAAGATGAAGTTGGGTCTGTGAATAAGGAAAAGATGCAGTTACTGGTGATTAATTGCAGTTCAGGTCAAAAAGTAGAGTAAATGGTGATTGCTAAGAAGAATAGAGAATTCAGAGAATTGTTGTTGTTGTAATTTAGGATTGCATGTGGTATTGGTCTACTGGTTAAGGAACTTAGGAGATGGTGATGAAATTGAGATGTTAGGGTTCTAGGTTAAATTACAAGAGATGAAGATGGTTATAATTGGTGAATTGTAGTTGTGCAAATGGAACTAGAAATAGTCTATTGGTGCTGGTGGATATGGAAATGATATTACAGGTGTTTGTGTTGTTGTTGTTGAGAAAGAAAAGTGGTGATGTTGTTGAATGTGATTCTAAAATAAGGTTTTGTGGTGTTTGACTATTGAGTTGAATTGGTGGTGAAGACAAAATGGTCATGGAACTGATTTGGATGCGAATCAAAAATGTGGTACATAAGTGGAGCTAGTATTGGAATTGTAGGTTGAGAAGCATTAGAATTTTATCTATTGTTGCTGAAACGGAGAACTGTGATGCCATGAAGAACTGAACTGATAGTGATGTTAGTGTTGAGATTGAATATGAAGTTTTACCTGAGGTGAATGTTGTGTCATGAGTATGGTGATGATGCTATGAGAATTGCTGATATATGTATTGAATGAAAATCAAGATTGAGAAATGGGAGTAATTAGACTCTGTTTTTTTTTTTTTAAGCATTAATAAAACTTGAAAGGAAAATACTAGAGGTTTATTACATGGGGATACACCATTCCTAACGTATCACAAAAGGTGATGGAATTTAAAAAACTAGGGATTGTATTCTCCCAGATCAAAAGGGTGAGATAGTTAATTGCACTTTTATCTGCCTTATTGTTAGCAAGTCCATCTGCTGCCTGATTTCCTTCTCTGTAGATATGAGTAATCATGTGGTGTGGAATACTCTTTAGGGAGAAGAGGATTTCTTCGATAATCGCTTGCAAGTACCAAGGTGGTGGTATTTTTGTTTTGATGATGTGTACTAGGTTGATGGAATCCGACTCGAACCAAACTTTTGTCCACTGATGGTTGATTGCAGTTCGTATTTCCAGGAGCATGGCACAAGTTTCTTCCATTAGAGCAGTGGTGATTCCTAAGGGTTGATAAATCACTTTGATAGTAGTAGTAGCTGAGGATCGGCAGATAATACCCTCACCTGCATGTCCCGGATGTCCTCTTGTGGCTCTGTCTATATTGATCTTAATCGAGTCTGGGTCTGGAGGTGTCCATCTAATGTAAAGAGTTGTTGTGTTGTTATCGCGGGGGATGGTTGAGCAAAACTGCGAGGGGTTTGATTGGATTGTTGTTGTTAAATTATTAGCCCAAGTGAACTCTTGTTGGAGCTGGAAAGCCATCTGAACAATTTCAGCTGGTCTTTGTTGTTGTCTCATGTACACGAAGTGGTTTCTGGCCAACCGTAGCGTCCAAAAGAGAAAACAAAAGGACGTGATAGCATAAGTTGGGATTTTTGAAGTTAACAGCTGTTGCAGTGTTGAATTGTGATTAACCTCTGGAGGCTTATGACTAGCAAATTATGGGTCGCCCATTAGTTGGGAAAAACAAAGTTGCTAGGCTTTCATTGCAACTTGGAAGTGTAGAAGTAAGTGGCTTCCATATTCCGTGTCAAGGGTACAACGTACAAGACGGACAAAGAGAGGATGGGGTGAGGCAGATATGGTGTTGGATGTTGAAGGTTGTTAGTCCCTCATTCAGTGATTTCCACAAGAAAAGCCGAATTTTCGGTGGGCATGGGATCTTCCACAGGTATTTGGATGGGGGTAGTGGGTTTGGTTGGTTGTTTTCCAATTTTTGAGCTAGTTGATTGTATCCTGAGCTGGTGGTGTACTTTCCTGATTTATTATGTGGGCAGACTAATGTATCTGGTGAATCCTTCCGTGGTATATGGATATTGATGATTCTAGTAGCTGCATCTGTCGGTAGTCGGGCTAGTTTAGCAGGATCCCAAGTATTTGTGATCAGATCAATGAGTTGTGAAACTTTCTCCAAGTCGTTGCATTGAGATGTAATGAGAAGTTGGTAGTGGGTATCCAGTTTGATGTAATTTTAGTTGTGGAACCATTTCGGATCTGGTGCTGACAATTTGACTTTAGGATAGGTATCAGAGAACTTACCTGTTTCAACATCGGGCTGGCAGTGTCAGGGATATTGTCATAATCTCCCAAGATTTCCTTGTCCTTTAGGTATTTTCTTTGCTTAAAATGGTGTATACTGAGTTAGGATGGCCATGGATGGTCCATATATGTTTCATCAACAACGCCTGGTTTTGAATTTCACTCTTCCTGATGCCAAGTCCTCCTTGTTTTTTTTTTTGGCTTTGTTAGCTTGTCTCCCTTTGTGGCATGCAACTTCTTTGTTGTAGAATCATGGCCCCGGAAGAAGTTTCGGGTGATCTGATCTATTTTGTTGTGAATATGTTTAGTTAGTAGGTGTGTATGCATTATATGGTTGGCAGTGGGTATCAAGGACGTTTTGATTAGTACCAATCTTCCTGCTGGGTTTAGACATTTGGTTTTCCACCTTTTTGCTTTTCGTTCCAGTCTCTAAATAAGAGGGGTGTAGAGGTGGGCTGAAGATCTACCTTGCTTATACTGGACTCCCAAGTACATTGGAGGGGTTGTCAAAGTAGTCATAGAGAACTGTTGTTGCAAAGCCAGTATATTCTGGGGGGATAGGTGGAGATGATGGATAATGATGGATTTGGACTTGTTGATGGTTTGACCATCAGAGCAGAAGTAAGATTGCAATAAGGTTTTTAGGTTATGGAAGTTCTGAGGTGAAGCTTTGCATGTGATGAGTAAATCATCAGCATACATAAGGTGAAGGATCGGGGGGGGGGGGGGGTATGTCTCGAAATTTTAAGTCCTTGGAGTTTATTTTGGTACTCTAGGTTATCTAGGTTTGTTAAAAGTACCTCATCACACAAAATAAAAATATAAGGAGAAAGGGGATCACCTTGCCGAATTCTTATGGTAAGAGTGATGAACCCCGTAGGGCTCCCATTAATATTTATAAAGTAGGTGACGGTTGAGATACGGAGCATAATGTATCGGATGAAAGTATCAGGGAACCATAGTTTAGATAAAGCACAATGGATAAAACCCTAATCAAGGCTGTCATAGGCTTTCTGTATGTCTTATTTCAAGGCAATTTGAGGATCGTTGGTGTTGGCTGAAGTTCGGATGTGATGAAAAATCTTTCCTGCAATGTCTATGTTATCATGGATTGAGCATTGGGTAACAAAAGCGCTATGGAACGGACTGATCAGAAAGGGAAGAATAGGTCTTAACTGGTTGACTAGGATTTTGTCGATGATTTTGTATGTCACGTTACATAGTCCTATAGGTCATAAATGTGAGGGTGATGAAGGGTGGTCAATCTTAGGGATAAGTATGATATTTGTATGGTTAATTTTGGGGTGGAGGACCTCCCTTTCAAAAAAATCTTGAACCATGGCTATTAGGTGCACATGAGTGGTATCCCAAAAAAATTGAAAGAACTTACTTGTAAATCCGTCTGGACCAGGCAGGAGCTCGTTCCGAGCCAATATCAAAAAACGCCTTTTTAATCTCCATCGGGGTCACTGGAGTAGTCAACAAAAAACATTTCTTGGGGTTTAAACGAGGTGAGATGGAATCAAAAAGATGTTCATCAATGGAGGTATCCGCTGCAATATATTTGGAAGAGAAGTGGTCTAGAATGAGTTTAGTGATATTATTTTGATCAAACGTCCATCTTCCTTGTTGATCCTTTAGCTATTGAATATTGTTGCGCCCACGATGAATTGTTGCAGTGGTATGGAAAAAATTCATGTTGGCATCTCTTAATTGAAGCCATTGAATTCTTGGCATTTGTTTCCAATATGTAGCATGGTTCTCTAGTAACGTCAAATGCTTATTGCACAGATCTTTCTCTTGTTGGACCCAGTAAAGTAGTGCATTCCCGGTCTGGTGTGCATATTGATATTAAGCATTTTGTATTTGCGTCATGGATATATTGATCATAGTGGGTAAGTGACCAAAGGTGTTTCGATTCCATTGGGTTAGAATTTTGCTTGTAGTGGCTAACTTCAGTTGCAATGCATTTGTTGGATCTTCATCATCCTCTTGATTTCAGGCCCCACTGACTATATGTTTGATATGTGGGTGAGAGAGCCATATGTGTTCAAACTTATAGTTTCTTGCACTCTTCCATTTGATTACCTGAGGCTGTAAGAGTAGAGGTGCATGGTCATAAGTAATACGTGGTAGGTGTGTCAGTGCAGCATGGGGGGTTGGCTGTCCTCCACCTAGGATTAAAAAGTGCATGGTCCAGGCGTTTCGTGATAATGTTATCTCCTTGTTGTTGGTTGGTCCATGTGAAAGGGTCTCCTTGGAATCCCATGTCAAGTAATCCAACTTCATCTATCATTTTAAGTAGCGGTTGTGTTTGAGCATACGTGACTGGCCTTCCTCCTTTCTTTTCTGTTTGGTGAATGACTTCATTAAAATCTCCCATTAATAGCCATGGTAATTGTGTGGCTGGGAATATGAATGAAAAGTTTTTCCATAGGTCCCACCGTGATGCACACTGGGGTGGCCCATAGATTCCTATAAACAACCATGGTTGTCCTGGTATTGGGGGAGTAACAAGAGCATGAATGTAGATCTGGGATTTCTCTAGTATTTGTACTTGGATTTGATTGTTCCACATGAGACACAATCCACCTTTGTGGCCAATTTTTGGCACTGAAAAACTATGTTGATATTGTAATGTTTGTTGTAAGTTTTCCATATGTGCAGAAGTAGCTAGAAATTCTGAGAGAAATACCAATGCCGGTCTCTGTGTGGAGACTAGTCCACGTAGATGCTGAATAGTAGTTGTTTGGTTGATGCCTCTCCAATTCCACGTCAGGAGACTCATCTTATCCAACAGAAAACTCTGAAGATTGTACCAAGCTTTGTTACGTGCTTGTGCAAAACAAACAGGAAAAAAAAACTAATACACTCTAGCTGCGGAACCGCGGTTTTAGTTCAACAAACTTATGGAAACTCTATCTATTGTTGCATCAACAAACTTTAGAGAATTATTGTTGTTGTAATTTAGGATTGCAAGTGGTATTGGTCTAATGAGTTACGGAACTTAGGAGATGGTGATGAAATTGATATGTTAGGGTTCTAGGTTAAATTACTAGAGATGAAGATAATTATAATTGGTGAATTGTAGTTGTGCAGATGAAATTAGAAATAGTCTATTGGTGTTGGTGGATATGGAAATGATATTACAGGTGTTTGTGTTGTTGTTGTTGAGAAAGAAAAGTGGTGATGTTGTTGAATGAGATTCTCAAATAAGGTTTGGTGGTATTTGACTATTGAGTTGAATTGGTGGTGAAGACGAAATGGTCATGGAACTGATTTGGATGCGAATCCAAAATGTGGTACATAAGTGGAGCTAGTATTGGAATTGCAAGTTGAGAAGCATTAGAAGTTTAGATGTTGTTGCTGAAATGGAGAACTATGATGCCATGAAGAACTGAACTGATGGTGTTGTTAGTGTTGAGATTGAATATGAAGTATTACCAGAGATGAATGATGTGTCATGAGTATGGTGATGATGCTATGAGAATTGCTGATATATGTATTGAATGAAGTATTGATTGAAAATCAAGATTGAGAAATGAGAGTAATTAGACAGTGTTGCTGCTAGAATGTAGTGATGGTTGTGTAGTTTATGTTAAATTCCTTATGATGTAATGAAATAGATTGTTATAGACAAAATACTAAATTGAAGCATGTAATAGAGATTACGTGTTTGTAATTGTGTTTTGGTCTGTGTCTAGGCATGTATCTTAACCCTGGTTCCAGTCAGATGTCTCACTGATTTACCTTGTCAGACTCAGTTAATCTGAATTAGTTAACTCATTAACCAGACATGTCCTTAGTTGACTCAGTAAACCTTGACAAGTTGACTCGTTTGACTCGACTTGACCTTGACTTTGGAAGTTGACTGTTAATTGACCTCTTTGACTATTAATGACCGTTAGTTGACCAGATGGACTGGACCTTAGTTTAATGGGACGGGTTAGTGTACTAGGGATTAGGCCTAGCTTTCCAAGTTTGATACTTTGGACCCCTTATGGTCCGAACTAGCCTTTGGTTCCTTCTACAAGGTGTAAATATTCATAAGACATATCTAATGGACTATAGAATCAACCCAATCGAATTTGTAAACTTTTATATAAACAAAAAGTATAGAATAATAAGATGTAGAACCATAAATGGGCTTAGAACCATTAAATTAACTTGTATGTTTCTTGGCTTGATTCTTAGAGTTTTTATTTGATTAATAGTTAATATTTATTAACAACGATCGATTCAAAAGATGAACCCATGGATTATGGATCTCGAGGTAGGCATGGCTTGTCATCAATCCATGTGGGAACTCTGTAACCTTCTTGTAATCATTAAGTTCCTTTCAAATGTGAGCATGATGTGTCTTTACTTCCTATGAGAATATTTGTGTGTAAATGACTGGGTATGTTGTGTAATATGCATTGTTTGGATTCTCCAAATGTTATATTTATTTTTATGCTTATTATAGCACAGATGAGGCAATATCATTATATGGGGGCTTCGGCTCTCAATATACTTTTACACCATATCTTGTGAGAATCCGTTCGTTTGCATATTATGCTTGATTGTAAAACCTTCGAGACTTATGATGGTAGATTCTTGAATCATGGTTTGTATGGGCACTCCGTGTGGATGGGATATTATTAGAGTCTGAAGTTATTATGCTTTCCCTTTCTCCAATGAGTTTGGCGAGGTCTGAGTGACATATTTTAATTGTTCTTGCTTCACTTTTGTGGATTCATCTGGTGGTGGTCTTTCACGGATATTGCCACTATGGACGCAATATCTGAGGAAGTGGAACTAGAATAACATTCTTTCATGAATGATATATATTATGATGCTTGTTGTTTGCTGAGTAAATATTTTGATGTGTGCTTGAGTGAAATCCCCGCGATGAGTGACTGTGGTCTCCCCACATCTCCTTGCTAAGTCTTATAGCCCAGATGAGGTAATACATAGCACGGGATGTGCATATAATAGCCATCTAGCGTGTAAAGCGAAATTCTATTACTTTTTATTTTATAACCTAATTTATGTTGTTAATGAACCAGATGAGGAAATAGTATATCGAGGTATTTGGGGAAATTACTCTTACACATGCTATGCACGATGGCATGTTTTAAATTACTACTTCTTCAGCACTGTGATGCATACTAGTGATTACTTGAAAGTTATTTGTTTCCATTGGGTGCCCTTTGGGATGATGTGCTCACTCATTCCCACTTCATTTTTCAGTAATCAGAAGAAAATGTGCGCTCGAAGATAACCGTTTCGTAGCTTAAAGCTTTTATCGTATTAGAGATGTTACATAGCTTTTGTATATGTATATTTTTGTTAATATGTAAAATAATAAATTATTATATTCATAGCACACGATAGATATTCATTTAGGGACTGGTTTTTACGAAAAACTAATGATATGATATATTATTGTAGGTGTAAATTATACACAGATCCAGGTGGCGATATCCTAGGCCTGATACACTCAGATACGAAGAAACGTGAAGCATAGAAGGAAGATTAGGGGGCGCGAGATTTAAGGAGCCACGTGGATCGGGTGTGCAGACATCGGACAAGACTTGATCTGGACTTCTGATAAAGCTGATACAGACAAGACAGGGCGGGTCAAACGAGGTGATATGGTCAAAAGGGTAAGAAAGTAGGAGACGCATCGACCAATCGTAAGGGAGGCAACCAAGACAAGCGACATCGGGCCATCGGAACACCAGAAGAGGTCGGATTGGATAAGAGACAGGCGAGGGATGAAGTCACATCGGCCACACGAGACAGCAGAAGTCGGCCCAACAACAGAACAACAACTAGATGTAATGTGACCAACACCCTAACTTAGTTGTATGTAACCTCTTCTATAAATAGAGCGACTCGAATTCAAGAAGAGGTAGGTTGTAATCTTTGGGGAGAGAAAGAGAGAGAAACCCAAGTTAGCATTAGAGAGAAGTGAATGAGAAGTAAGTGCATCTTGTAAGGAAATCCCACTAAGAGCAACACCATTGTAACACCGCAAAGTAATAAGATTCATCCTTTCACCCCCGTGGACGTAGGTAATCATACCGAACCACGTATATCTTGTGTTCATGGTTGAGCGTTTACTTTCGTTTGAGAAGAGTAGTACATTTCTATCCTTTGGATGTAGTTTGTAGTAAAATGCATCTACATTCTGGCGCCGACTAAGGGGACACGACTAAGATCTCCGGATACCTTACCATTAAAGTCTTCATAGACGATCAACAGCTCCTCAATACACGTTAATGTGTTGGAGTAAAAGCTACGATGAACTCTGTTGGCCGAAGTAATGGTTGTTTTGAGTCATTTACTGAGCATTTAAAGTCATAGTAGTAGCAGCGTCTTCTTAGCGTCTTCAACAGTTTGATCGACAGAGAAACTTCACGAGCTCACCAGCGACTAACAGTTTGGGTTAGAAGCTACGTGAAGAATCTGTTGAAGGGACGACTGTTTGTTCTTGATAATTGTGTGTTTGTTAGCGTTAAGCGAGTTGTTTTTAGCTGCGGTAAGAAGTTGGGTGCTCGGAGTTACCAAAAGTTAGCGTTTTAGATGTTTCATCGTGTAATGAACTGTCGACCTTGTATAATTTTTAGCCGACGGTGTAGCGTAAGTCGTCGGAAAGGTCATAATTAAATCTCGATAAAGTGGAGTTGGTACAAGTTCAAATTAATTCTAGGGGTTACTTGCCTTACTTTCTAAGCATCACGTGCATAAGATCAATGATTTGGAGCATGTAGAACAAAGGACAAACCAACTTAAATGCATAGATCGAGTACGGAGAGCGACGTCGTACGGAGTGATAGTGACGGGGAAGTGAGTACATCCACAGATTCAGCGTAAGACCAAAATAGGGTAGATAAACGGAACCCACCTGATAACCAAAGTTGACCATGCATAGTGACAATAGTCGTAGAGTCGAACGTTTCGCCTTTTTTGTCTGTGCATTTTGTTAGAAAAATCAGGTCGAAGTAAGGGGTTCTTTTTCGTATTTTCTGACGTAGGGACGGGCGATACTCGGTTTATCACGCGACGTAACTAATGGCTAGAACTTCAGGGACGATAAGGATGTTGAGGAATCGCACGGTCACTAGCAGCAGCATGCAGGCATGGATAATGGGGCCGAGGCAAGGGAACAGTCGACAACCACCGCCCGAGGAATCTCATGCAGCAAAAGCGAGGGATGCCTGTTGTAAACGAGGAAGTAGATTTGGGACGGGACGATAACACCTTACCTCTGCACCAGATTATATTAACTCAGAGAAGAGCCGATCAAGTCGATGGACTTACATCTTCAGACAACGATGACGATGAGGAAGCACTTGCGGCGCGAGCTCAGGGGCAATCAACGAGGCGACAAATTGAACACCAGGAAGATTTGGGAAGGGAACAAGAGCGTCTTAGGCAGATTCAGTTAGGGCGAGCAATAGCAAGTGACATCGGCCCGACAACCATTCAAACTGCCAATCATATAACCAATCCAATACCGCCCCCACCACCCACATCAGCACCATTACAACCTCGGCCATACCAACCCAATGGACATTCCAGTCATGAAATTACGGACCTGACGTTATTGGCCATTTTGGAGAGTCCGAGGAGACAAGAAGCGGCACTGAGGGAACTCCAGCAGCGGAATTTAGCCTTGGAGTATGAGAACTACCAACTGAGGAACCAACGGACCAGATCAAGAGGGTCATCAAGCCGAGGAACATCGGGTTATCGTGGCCGATCCGATCACACGCCACCCATGATAGGGCAGAGTAACATTAATCGGCCCAATCAGTCAGGTCACCGCCATTACCTCCGGTTCCCCCAACGCAGAGATATGGACCACCCGAGGACTCGTCCACCGATGAAGAAAGGCGAGGAAGGGACGGGCGACAATATCAAACAACTCAAGCCAAGCTTAAGGAGTTGGAAGCAAAAATCAAGCAACTTTCGGGCGGAAGCGAAGAGGATAAGCTGGCCGAGATTATGAGTGAAGCCGAGAAAACGCCTTTCTCTCAAGAATTGGAACAAATGCCGTTCCCACCTAAGTGTGCTTTACCTTCATTCCCCTCTAGATTCGATGGAACTGGCGATGCGACCGAACACCTTAAGATGTATACCATGTCACTGATCCAGTGGAGAAGTAACCCGGTAGTCATGTGTAAATTCTTTCCAGCTAGTTTGGAGGGCGAGGCGCGAGATTGGTTTTATTCGCTCGCACTTGGTTCGATCAACGGGTACGATGCGCTAGTCGAGGCCTTCCTTGAGACCTATATGCATAACAGTCGACCTCGGCCAAGAATGAACAAGCTGTTTACCCTCTCCCGAAGATTCAGAGAGCCATTGAGAACCTTGACCGATAGATGGAGGAAACTGTGTACCGAAATCGGGAAGGTACCAGTGGACCAAGCCATCTTTGGGTTTGAAAACGCGTTGGGGAGATCGGACCCCATTTGGATTGCCATGTTTTCTGAAAAACCTAAGACCTTAAAGGAGATGAGAAGAAATCAAGAACACTACATCGCCTTGGAAGAAATTCAGGCCGAATCAAGAGATAGAGGGGTACAAGAAGCCGGTCTTGAAGTCGGTACTAAAACTAAAACGTCACGGACGACCATATCAGGCGATCGAGAAAAATCGGACCCTCCCCGAGGATCAGTGAGAAGAGGGAATGGATGGCCAAAGGGAAGAAGCCAAAGCGGGAAGCCCGATCGTATACCCCACTAAACGCTTATTTGGAAGAGGTGTTCAAGGAAGTTGAGAAGAGGAGCGACATCAACTACCCAAAGATCGAGTGGGGTATGGGTTCCAAGAGACCGTAGATCACCCACAATATTGTCACTACCATCGCATAGGGGCCATTCCACCAATAATGTTGAGAGGTGAAAGATATTGTTCAACACCTTATCCGCGATGGATATTTGAGGAAGTATGTCCGCCACCCCCTTCGGCCGGAAGCAGCACCCGACGCGCCAGTTCATCAAGTCCGCATCGATAGGGCGAACCAATTCGTAAACACCATTTCACATTCGGCTATGCAAAACTACGCTCTCGGCCCAGTAATCACCACTAGGATCCATAAAAGGGATCGTGATGGTAAAGAGGTATTTAGCGTAGCCAAGTCTCTTCCCATGGAACCCTGGATGACGGTTCCCATATCGTTCTCGGCTAAGGATGTCCCAGCAAACGGACAGGCACACAACGATCCACTAGTCATCACATTGTTGATTGAAAAGTGGGGAGTAAGAAGGATTCTTGTAGATAGTGGGAGTTCAGTCGAGGTACTGTTCTACGACACGTTCGTAAGAATGAAACTATCGACGATATGCTCGTCCCATCCACATACCGTATCTACGGCTTCAACGGACAAAGAACCATCCCGAAGGGAGAAGTAACTTTAAGAGTTTCAGATGGTGGTGGCTACCTCGACACACTAACCACTTTCTGCGTAGTCGACGTCGCTTCACCTTATGAAGCCATTATCGGGCGCCCATGGGTTGCGGGGATAAAGGGAGTGGCATCGGCCTACCATCAAAGGTTAAGGTTCCCGACTTGCAAGGGAATAGCGGAAGTTATGGGCGACTTTCAGGCGGCACGACAATGCATGAAAGTTGACATAGAAATAAATGAGCATCGGCGAGCTCGGCAAAGGCAAGAAAAGAACAAAGAAAAGAAAGTGAAGGCAGCAAAAGAATTGGAGGAGGCAATTTCTCAAGCGGTCCTGGCACACGAAACGCGAGAAAAGGACCCTTTATAGCAATTAAAGGAAGCATCCCCAGTCGGGGAGACCAAGTCAAACTTCTCGACAGTTGAGCCACCTAAAGAAGTAAACTTGGGAACGATAGAGGAACCTAAAGTAGTGAGGATCGGGGAATTACTATCGGACGAAGAAACCAGTAAACTCACGATGTTGTTAAAAGAAAACCTGGAGGTATTCGCTTGGGAAGTGCATGATTTGGAGGGTATCGACCCAAAGGTCTGCTGTCATCACTTAAAAATTGATCCGAAGTTCAAACCGATTAGACAAAAAATGAGGCGTATCGCGCCAGAGTTACAAGCGGTGGTCGAGGTCGAGCTGAAGAAATTACAAGAATCCGGAATAATAAGGAAGTCCCACTACCCATAGTGGATATCTAACATGGTCGTGGTACCAAAAAAGAAAGGGGGAGTCCGAATATGTATTGATTTCAGCGACTTGAACAAGGCCTGCCCGAAAGACAGCTTCCCCCTTCCCAGTATAGATCAATTAGTAGAATCAATAGTGGGATACGAGGCGATGACTTTAATGGATGGATACATGGGATACAACCAAATACCACTGGCGCCCGAGGACCAGGAACACACATCCTTCTTCACGCCAAGGGGATTGTATTGTTACACCAAGATGCCATTCGGACTTAGGAATGCTGGGGATACATACCAGCGATTGGTAGGCGATATGTTCGAAGACAAGATTCACGATACCATAGAAGTTTACGTGGACGACATGTTAGTTAAGAGTCGGAAATCAAAAAACCACGTCCGAGACCTTCGAGAGATCTTTCAAACAATGAGGAAACACAAGATGAAGATTAATCCTGCCAAGTGTGACTTATGGGTCACATCGGGGAAATTCTTGGGCTACATCATCACTCCCATGGGAATAGAAGCGGATCCCGAGAAGGTACGAGCCGTCATTGACATGCCATCTCCCGCGACGGTGAAAGATGTGCAGAAACTAAACGGGTGCATAGCCGCATTGGGGCGATTTGTGTCACGATCATCGGACAAATGCAAGGCTTTTTACGACATCTTGAAGAAAGGAGAAAATTTCCAATGGACGGACGCAAGCGAAGAAGATTTTCAAAATATCAAGCTACACCTAGCTAGCCTCCCGGTACTTCAAAGGCCTGAGCCGTCAGAAATTCTCACTTTATACTTAGGCGCGACACCCTATGCCATAAGTGCGGTATTGGTTAAAACAGAGATGGGCGTGGAAAATCCGGTGTACTTCGCCAGTAAAAATTTAAGTCCGGCAGAGAAAAACTACACTAGAATAGAGCATATGGTGCTCGCGCTAGCCTTTGCTTCCTCTAAACTACGAACGTATTTTCAAGCTCATCGAATACGGGTGCTCACCAAATCTCCTATCGAAGCGGTCTTGGATAGTTCTGGGCGATCGGGGAGAATCTCCAAGTGGGGAGCCATAATCAAACAATATGATGTGATATACGAGACAAGAACCGCGATCAAGGGACAAGTAGTGGCCGATTTCTTGGCAGACTTCCCCCTCAGTTATGAGGACGAGGTAGAAGATATACCGGGAATGACAGAAGAATAGGAGGGGCCGACGGACCTGCTAGCCACTAGTAGCCCAACGCGATGGGAAGTATTTGTTGATGGGGCATCTAACAAAGACGGATCGGGTCTCGGGTTGGTTTTCACCACGCCAAAGGGGAGGAAGATTGTGCATTCGTTCAGGTTAGAATTCAAGGCAACGAACAACGTCACCGAATACGAGGCGGTGATCCATGCCTTACGGATAATTGTGGAAATGGGGTTGCATGAGGTTCGACTGACTAGTGACTCTCAACTAGTGATCCGGAAAATTACGGGCCGATACGCTACACACGATCCGGTGCTGCAAAAATATTGGGAGCTCGCCCAGTTTTACATTAAGCAAATCCCAGATATTAAATTCCGCCACATCTGCCGAAAGGATAACAGACACTCGGATGCTCTATCATACATCGCCTCACAGTTAGTAGACCCGAGCATTGAAGGGATACGCGTTATGAGGCTACTTAACCCGTCTATCCCTGAAACACCAAAATCACGAATCGAAGTGGCCGTTAACACAGCCGAGAGATACAAAGAAGGCGACTGGAGAAAGCCGATACATCAATACTTAGAGACGGGTGAGCTACCTAAGAGTCGGCCCGAGATGAACAAGATAAAAAGTAAATCGGGCGCCTATGAGTTAAGGGAGGGGATCTTATATCGAAATTCCTACCTAGGGCCACTCCTACGATGCTTAAGCAAGGAAGAAGGCCATATAATCCTGCATGAGCTACACTATGGGGCGGCTGGAAATCACAGCTCGGGAAGAAGCTTGTCGGCTAAGGCAAAAACAATGGGCTACTTTTGGATATATATGAACGAGGACGCGAAGAAAATGGCAAGATCTTGTGAAGAATGTCAGCGTTTCGGGAAGAAAATCCATGCTCTCGGAGTACCGTTAAACTCGATCATAAGTCCGTGGCCTTTTTCTAAATGGGGAGTGGATATTGTAGGGCCGTTACATGTAGGAACAGGGCAAAGGAAGTATTTGATCGTGTCTACAGATTATTTTACCAAGTGGGTCGAGGCGGCACCACTGAGGCATATTCGAGATAAAGATGTTTTTAAGTTCATTTGGGATCATATCATTTGTCGCTTCGGGGTCTCGGCTGCCATCGTCTCTGATAATGGAAAACAACTACAGGGCGAGAACATTGATCTTCTAATTAACACTTACAACATCAGGAAGAGAAAAGCTACCCCGATTTACCCCCCAGTGCAATGGGCAGGCCGAGATCACTAATAAGACCATCGCCGATAATATGAAGAAGAAACTGGACGGGGAATATGGCAACTGGTGCGAGGAATTATATAACGTCCTATGGGCATACAGAACCACACGGAGGGAAGCTACGGGGTTCTCCCCTTTTATGCTTACCTAAGGAACCGAGGCGATTCTACCAACAGAAGCAATGATACCTACCACAAGAACTGAAGAGTGGAGGCGAAACGTGTCATCCGATCTTATCTTGGCTAAACTCGACGATTTGGAAGAAACAAGAGAGATGGCGCTACAAAAAATGGAAAATTATCAGAGGAGGTTACAACGGGAGTACAACAAGCGCGTTCGACCAAGAGAGTTTAATCCCGGGCAGTAGGTATTGAAATTTCTAGTTGAATGGGAACGCGACAAAAAGGGCGGAAAACTAGCACCAAAATGGGGCGGGCCATATATAATTGAATCTAAGGAGGGCGAGGGATCGTATCGACTACTGCGACTCGACGGAAGCAGAGAGATAAAACCATGGAACATCCGATTCCTGAAACTCTATCATCCTTGATGGGTAATGCGAAAAAACACGGTAAGCAAACGTGTCTTCTATCTCTATGAAACCGTGAGGGGTATGGGATAGGGCACAAGCGTCTAATGGTCATTCGTACTCGGGGCAATTCCAGTGTGGAAGTGCCGAGGTGACTTACACTCGAATGGTCATTCGTACTCGGGGCAAAGCCAGTGTGGAAGTGCTTGGTGACTTACACTCGAATGGGAATTCGTACTCGGGCAACGCCAGTGCGGAAGTGCCGAGGTGCCCTACAGTCCCCTGGCTATTCGAACTCGGGGAAGTGGCAGTGTGCAAGTGCCGAGGTAGCCTAAGGGTTCTGGTGGTTGGAAACCAGTTCCAAAGGTTGTTTAGACGCGAGGTCTACTCATCTAAGTGGCCTACTTACATCTGAAAGGTCACCACCATCGCAAGTGGGCGTGTCCACTTGCCCGAGATCGGTTGATCGATAACCACTCGGGACCATCGGACCTAGAACTAGGATGACTGGTACCCTTCCACTGAATCCAAAGAGATAGTGATGAGATACCCCGATCAGGACATGGCATAGGGCCCGATGACCCTCCTTGTTGGGTGTGTTCGACAGAAATGGTTAGAGTTCTAACATATAAAAGCAACAATTGCAAGGCATAACACCAGGAACAAAAGCGAAACAAACAACGTCGGGCGTTAATCAACAAACGTTCGGGGCAACATGCGGAACAAGAAACAAATCGATAGTGTCGTGCAACAACCAACACCCAGAGGAGAAACATTCAAAACGAAAACCACATCGATCACATGGTACATCAAGCAACAATCGCCAGAATAACATAAGAAACAAAAGCTAAATCAATAACACCAAGCGTCTGATAACAAAGTATGAAAAGCATCGCGCGGACGTACGAAATGAAAAGTTTAGCGGAAATGAAACAAACAACATCGGTGACGCAACACCCCCATTAAAACAAACAAGCAAGGTAGCAGAAATTAAAAATGGGAGAAGTGTTTAGAGCGATTTACAACCCGATGGAAGGGGAAACATAGTGACGCAGCACCACAAAAAGAAAGTTTAAACCTTAGGAGGAGCCGCGCCGGCCTTCCTCTGCGCGACCTCGAGCCGCTTCTTCTCCACCCAGTCCATAATGCCAGCTTGAACTTTCTGATCTAACTCCTCCACATGGGCGACCC
The DNA here is from genome assembly GCA_023529315.1 of Papaver bracteatum. Classification (NCBI taxonomy): domain Eukaryota; kingdom Viridiplantae; phylum Streptophyta; class Magnoliopsida; order Ranunculales; family Papaveraceae; genus Papaver; species Papaver bracteatum. The sequence goes on along the minus strand of JAJJWX010000473.1, from coordinate 1,168,322 downwards.
GTTCTTCCTCGAGTTGTTGGGTAATCTGGGAAGCGTTTTCCTCAGCCTCAGCTAACTTGAAGCCCAAATCGACCTCGGCCTGTTTCAATCGGCGAACCTCCAAATCAAGCTCCTGCGAACGTTTTTGCGCGGCTACAAATCCACAAATATAGGATGTTATTCATCGGATATAACTTAACATTTTTGCAAGAATAAAGCGCGATCTGGATCTAAAAAATGGCCTCAACACATCGGCTAAGAGACCTGACAGGGCGGGTAACACCGACTGAACCGACTCTACCGACTTGGACAACTCATCCTCGGTCCTAGACAACTTCATGGTTAATTCGTTATAATGTTGCTCGTTGAACTCGTTACTAGGGAAATACTTCTTATGCTCGGCCCAATCATTCATTAACCGATTACGCGACGCTTGGAGAACCATAAGCTGCGATCTACTCCACTCTAAATCGCCCATAACTTTATCAAATTTACGCACTCGGCCCAGTAAATCGCTGTTAGCTCTCTCCACCACATCCTTATCTCTCAATATTCGCCGGCGATCCTCGTGAAGATCTCGATTCTGCAATTGAAGAGCGTTTACCCTTTGCTCCAAACTCGTGGCTAAAGCAGTTTTTTCGGCAACAAGACGCTGAGAAGATCCCAAATTAGCCCGTAAATTGTCCATCTCGGAAGGATCATAATCAAACCGGAGATGTCGTTCTAACTCGTCCTCAAGACCTGCAATCTCCTCAGTTTGACAGTCTATTTTGTCGTCTTTGTTTGCCATTCGTTGACAAAGATTTTCCACAAGGTCTTTCTCAATATCCCATTTTCTCTTCAGAATCCTAAACTCCGAAGTAGCGTCTATACTTATACTAGATACCTAGGCTAAGAAGAAGGATACCCGACTAAGGATACTGGCACTATAAACTCAATCAACACAAGTCAAGAAGAGTCATATACCTTGAGCATCGGCAAGTTTGATCTCCAGCTCGTTCGCGCGACCCTTCTCATTCTGAAGTTCAAGTTGGAGAGACTCTATCAACTGTTTATCTCGAAGGCGATTGGCGGCATCCAAGCGTACACGGTTCATGATCTAACACAAACAAACGAATTTGCATCATAAGCGACACTAAGGACAGAAATCAGAAGTGGGGAATTACTATACAGAATCGAGTCGCTCACCACAGTGTCAAGTGTCAAGGCGATGTCGCCATAACAGGGTACATCATTCAACATGTCTTCACCAGTATACTTCCCAAAGTCGGAGGAAGTAAGCGCACCCAAGGAATTCATGATCGGGCCAGAAACAGTGAAGCAGGTCTCGGCGCTAGAAGACGATCCCTCAGTAAACCGGGGCACACAGGGAAGCTCTATCGGAACATTAGTAACAACCTTCTCTACGGCGGGCATCTCCGAGGGCTCCTGCTGGTCTCCCACACCTTGTTCACCGGCTTTTTCACCCGGCACAGTCTCTCCAAACAACTCATCCTCATCGGAAAGATCAATGAGGGGGCTCGTTTTCGGCGGTGGCTTAGCAATATCTTTACCTCTGCCAGGATTACGCCTAAGCGGAGTAGGGTCGACATCGTCAACGTCATCATCATCGCGCCTCGGGTGTTTCTGCACAAGTGTCTCGTCAGAACATGTGAAGGCAAAAAAACAGGGGCAAGTACATGTACTTATAAGGGAATCATTATGTTTGTTACCTTCCCCTGGTCTTCCTCAACCCTTGTGCTAGCACCTCTTTTCCTAGACCCGAGAGTCTTTGTGGAACTGACCTGATATTTGCAAACAACAACAAGTGACTAACTGACGCCCGAAGCTAACAAGATAGAAATCAAGAAAAACGCGTACCTTATCGGCCTTGTCATCATTAACCACCCAGAAAGAATAGGGCTCAGCGGGAAAAGTAGGCGACGGGAAGTCACCATGAAGGATAGGACCTCGGACAAGAAGCGGAACTCGGGGATAGGTCGGATCATTAGAATGTCGGGCTCGCCTGTTGGAACCATGGCCGACAGGATCGGCATCCAGCATCATTCTTTCGACACCCTCTGGCATAGTTTTAACACGATGACTAACTGACGCCCGAAGCTAACAAGATAGAAATCAAGAAAAGTGCGTACCTTATCGGCCTTGTCATCATTAACCACCCATAAAGAATAGGGCTCGGCGGGAAAAGTAGGCGACGGGAAGTCACCATGAAGGATAGGACCTCGGACAAGAAGCGAAACTCGGGGATAGGTCGGATCATTAGAATGTCGGGCTCGCCTGTTGGAACCATGGCCGACAGGATCGGCATCCAGCATTATTCTTTCGACACCCTCGGGCATAGTTTTAACACGATGAGGACTTGCAGCAAACCCAGCAAGATCTCCCAGGGTCGAAGTACCAGCTCGATAGTTGACAAGGAAATTGGCAACGGTATACTCAGGAGCGTCCTCGGGCTTGTAGGTCGACCACTCGGCAGTAGAACCATGACCATCGCGGCGATCCCTCCACTCGTTCATAATTCGGAAAGTATTGCCAGTCCATTGAGCTAAAGCACGAGAAGGCCGAATCTGGGACAAAACTTCGTAATAAAATGGGCTATCAGGGTTGTATAAGGGAAGACGGAGACCTAGCTCTAGTTGACCCATGGTGATAACCACACAATCGGCCGATTGCTCGTATTTCTTCATGTCCGCCTTCTTCAATATACCATTTCGGCCCGAGAGAAGGGTCACCTCGTAATTTTGGAGATCATACTTCTCCTTCAGTTGCTCGATAAATTCCTCATCAGAGAGATCTTTCACCACCCTTTTCTCGGACCTGCACGAAAAATAAGAAGAGCTATCAGCAAAAATAGATCTCATCGCGCGATCATCATGCCTAGAGGGGCTCTCAAGCAAAAACAAAGAAACAAGCGAAGGGTCGTCGAACTCAGAAAAAACGTCATCAACGGACCTTTTCTCATCCATGGAAGGAGAAGAAGCCATTAACAGAGATAGTGCAGAGCTTGGTATTCGATAGAGAAAGACAAGGCGACTAACAACTACGGTGACGATTAGTGAGGGGGAATTGAAGGAAGAAAAATCAAGAAAGTTAGGGTTTTTCAGAAGCGCAAAGCAGTGAAGGAATCCGGGGAGAAAAGCTACGGTTGCAGGATAGTAAAAGAAAATGACAAAGAAGAAGAAGGAAGAAAGAGGCGGGCTATTTAAAGGAGAGGAACCATAACCGACGTCGACGGTTACCAGTCATAAAATGGAGTTAGTGGGGCGCTGCATGGCGGAATTCGCGGCATGACCAAAGACGTGGGCAGTTAAAACGAGGTTCTCCCACTCGTGTCTCCCACACGAGCGGAAGAAGGGGCATAAATGTAGGTGTAAATTATACACAGATCCAGGTGGCGATATCCTAGGCCCGATACACTCAGATACGAAGAAACGCGAAGCATAGAAGGAAGATTAGGGGGCGCGAGATTTAAGGAGCCACGTGGATCGGGCGTGCAGACATCGGACAAGACTTGATCTGGACTTATGATAAAGCTAATACAGACAAGACAGGGCGGGTCAAACGAGGTGATATGGTCAAAAGGGTAAGAAAGTAGGAGACGCATCGGCCAATCGTAAGGGAGGAAACCAAGACAAGCGACATCGGGCCATCGGAACACCAGACGAGGTCGGCTTGGATAAGAGACAGGCGAGGGATGAAGTCACATCGGCCACACGAGACAGTAGAAGTCGGCCCAACAACAGAACAACAACTAGATGTAATGTGACCAACACCGTAACTTAGTTGTATGTAACCTCTTCTATAAATAGAGCGACTCGAATTCAAGAAGAGGTAGGTTGTAATCTTTGGGGAGAGAAAGAGAGAGAAACCCGAGTTAGCATTAGAAAGAAGTGAATGAGAAGTAAGTGCATCTTGTAAGGAAATCCCACTAAGAGCAACACCATTGTAACACCGCAAAGTAATAAGATTCATCCTTTCACCCCCGTGGACGTAGGTAATCATACCGAACCACGTATATCTTGTGTTCATGGTTGAGCATTTACTTTCGTTTGAGAAGAGTAGTACATTTCTATCCTTTGGATGTAGTTTGTAGTAAAATGCATCTACAATTACTATAAAAGATTCTTTTCTTTTTCCTTTTTAATTTTTCAAATAATATTCGTGACCCTAAAACCAAAATCACATTTAATAAACTAATAGAGAACAATTGATCCTTCCTCAACAACTAATAATGCAATAGAAACAAAAAATACAATCAAAAATCATGGACTTATAGTGTAACATTTGCAAAGCTCATAGTATCTGCTCAAACTCCCTAAATTGATCAAAAATTATGTTTTTCCAAACAATATAAAAATTTTGATTTTTGATTTTTTTAGTTTGGAGCTGATCATGCATTTTTTTCCCCTATATTCTTGCCTCTTTAGGCCTGTCCAAACATTACATGCATTTGTTTCATCAGCGAAAACGTCACCCAAATCAAGATACATTATACGTTGAATAAAAAAATATCATCCAAATTTCAACCACTTGATTCTAATAAATTTCTTCATATGGCTTGTGTCATGTGATTACGTTGGTATTTTAATAGGTTAAAATGAGTACCAAGCAGTGATATTTTTTTTTGGAAGCTAATTGCCTTCTTGTAATTTCCCTTTTCTCTACAAAAACCTAAAAATACTTTTTTTTATTCAAGAAACCTGAGAGTATTTTCATGTAGAATACGTTACATGGCGACAATATTCTAATAAATTCCTTCATATCGCTTGTCTCATGCGATTACGTTGGTATTTTATTAGCGTAAAAGGAGTACCAAGTAGTGATATTTTTTTTTGTAAGTTGATTGCCTTCTTTTAATTTCCTTTTTCTCTACAAAAAACCTAAAAATACATTTCTTTCTTTTTCTTATTCAAGAAACCTGAAAGTATTTTCATATTGAATACATTACATAACGATAATATAATCAAATACAAAATGGTGAATGGTTGTGTGTGTTTAACCGGTGAATGGTATGCCATAGACTTGGGAACGATAGCCCATTGATTCTTCTAGAAAGTCTAATATTGAAACTGGACGCCTACTATATCTTCCGAACTTTATCCTCAAAAAAAAAATGCTATACGCTGGATATTTTTATCAATATTATATTCATCTTCCCCCTTAAAGGCCTTGACAAATAAAGCTCTCACAGTAAACGGTGATGAGACCCTCGCTTCCTATTGTCCTAGAATGGCCTTTTCTAATGCAGAAGCTATGGTGAGGACACTTGGCATAACTCTATTGGTTGTAAAAAATAAAGTTTGGTTATAATTTGGATACATCAAATACTTAACTGTCCGTTAGTAACGGTGTTGAAAAAAAAGTAGGTGGACAATACTTATGTTAGAATTTAAACTTGAATTATTTAATTACACCGTGTTTACACCTATGCTTAAATGTACTTTAGTAAGGGTGGACAAAACTCACGTCCAAACCGTTAAATAAATTTAAAAAAAGAAAAAAAAAACAACGTGAAAAACTTAAATCGTGAAACTCTTGAAATTGAATTCCTGTAAAAAAGGAAATTGTTAACACACCAAAAAAAGGAAATCGGTTGAAATCAGGAGTTCGTTCCCAAAAAAGAATTGGCCTTTGTTTACGTATATATATGTATGCAAGTCGTAATATTAAAACATGCAATTACAAAGTTTTTTCTTTGTAAAACTAACGATTATCGTGCACCATAATTTCGCCCTCGAAATCAATTTTGGTTCTCTTTTATCCAATTCTCCAATATAAACCCCAAAACAATGGTAAGTTCTCTCATCAATTTGTGCTATTATTTAAGGTTTTAATGTCCCAAAATTGGTGATTTGATCTTCACTCCTTAACCATATTAACCGGAATTAACAATTATGGGCACAAAATAACGATTGACTAGTGACAATGCTGAATTACGGTATTTCTTCTTTGTTGTTGACGTTTCTTTTCTCTATTTGTTTTTTCTTTTCCATGTTATTCTAATGTGTACACTGATGTACCTTTAATGGAGATCGACAAAATTGGATGTTTAAATAGATTGATATAATTGATCAGCTGAACTGATTTTGGATTTGTTAATATTCTTCATTCAATCGACTTCTAGCTTATATGGTGATAACCGTCACAATTTAGGATGAAGTTTTCTCCATTGTTGTTTGTCTTCCTCGTAAGGATTTATGATTTTTAAATTAATTGGATAGAAGATATATCGTTATAATTTAGGATTTTGTTGTTGTTTTGCATAGTTGAGATTAACCTCCATGTGGAATCAATAATGCGAAGTTAGGGTTAGGGCCGTTAGGATACTGCATATTTCTACTGGGTTTGGTGGTGAAGCTACTTTTGGTGAACTAATTATCAATGTAAATTTTCTAAATTGTGTTTGATATGAAAAAGTGAATTTAATTTTTATTTTTATTTGAAAGGCTAATAGATAACATTTTTCCAACTACTTATTGACCTCGCCAAAAACTACTTATTGACCTCGCCAATGTGGATCGTTAATGTGACATTTTAAGAGGGCCACCATGGAAGGGTTGGGAGATGTCAAAACCATATTGCAATGAAGCAACAGTTGCTATTAATTTATCAAAGCTCTGGGTGAACCTTACTACATCTAGCTTTTCTTTTAATATAAGGTTGTTATTTGCAGTGGTAGAACCATTCACGATTTATGAATATGTTTAAGGTCCTTCTCTATGTCCCTGTGAAGCTTACATTTTCTTCATGCATTGGTTTATCTTTGCTAATCGTGTCAACACGTTGGTTACTGTTTCATGTTGTTGGTTTCCACCATTATCAATCCTTAAACTCCCAATTACCGTGTTCTAAGTGGCTTATTTGTATATTGTTTACTCTTTTGATTTCCTTACTCTTTGTTTTTCTTTTGTAGTTTTCAAGATGGCACAACTGCCCAAGAAGTCAGTTTTAGGTGAATATATTAAGAAATAATGTAGAACCACTTCTTATTCACATATACTGTCATCTCTGAAAAACGGCTGCCATACTTTGGCAGCTTAAACATACTATGGTTCTTCCCCGAAGTTGGTAAAGTTTATGTAAATTTGGGACTCTAATTAGGTCAAGTTTATTAAACAAAGAGTGTCCGAACTAAAGAGCTGCACCGGCGTGCTGTGATAACTGATAAGTATGTTCATGGTTCTCACTAATCAAGAACTGTTGCACCGGAAAGTCTCCGTTGGCTAAGTGGTTTTTTCTCGGGTGAAGTATACTAACTGGATCTCATGGTTACTAAGTGGTTTAATGCGCCATTTACACGTTCCAATGTTCTATGTTCTCATTAGTGTTTGTTCTATGTTGTTGTCCAGAGCAAATAAGATGTCGGTGATTAAAAGCTTGGATGAGGCTGCTAGCAATAGCTACAAAGTTGCTATTCGTGATGCTCAAGTTCGCGAGGATATTTTATTTTTGCTGGGTTCTTCCGCCGGTAATTCTTTATTCGGCGAAGCAATTCTGTCAAGTATAGTTGACAATATGCAGGAAACTTATCATTCAATGCCCAATGGCAACAGAAAACCGATGAAGTGATGATATGGAACCACCCCCAATATATATTAGAAGATCTTTTAAAAATCAGGTGACAAATTTCATACTTGATATGTCTATGGTGAGCTTATCCTGTATTTTTTGTTATATCTTACTCTAATATAATCATCTGCCTAGCATTTCACTTATCATTTGTAATGTATTTTCTCTATTTAATGTTGTTAGTTAGCATTTTACTTATCATTTGTAGCGCCCACCAAATCGAGGCGGGGCGAAGCCGCGCGTACACCAAGTTAAAAGGAAAAAAAATAAAAAAAAAATATGCATAAATTTTCCACCTATTTAATGTATTTTCTTATACCCACCAAATCAAAAATACATCTCCACGGGGCGGGGCGAAGCCCCGCGCTTACAATATTAAAAGTGCATCGTTACGGGGCAGACAAAGTCCCGCGCACACCAAATCAGACATCGTCATGAGGCGGGGCGAAATCCCGTGCACACTAAATCAAAAATACATTGTCACGGGCGGGGCGAAGCCCCGCACACACCAGGCTAAAAAGAATATATGACAGGTGCGTAGCACGGGCACAAATCTAGTAATCTTTAAGGCCGCATATGAAATGCATTCAATGTGCTATAAAAACATGATAAATATCAATTGCAACACTTAATCATTAGCATTAGCATGGCCCATTGTATTGCTTACGCGAGATGTATCCTCTTTGAGAATTTTGTGCATGCATGGATGCACCATAAACATTCTTCTGGTACCACCCACTGTCTCACATACTATGAAACGCAGTCGGGACTCAGTCCACCATCGAATCCAACACAATATTTGTGTGGTTCCCAAGATGGGTCCTCAAAATGAAACTGGACATGAAATCTGTTAGAAAAAACGTTTTTAAAATTTAATTAAAAATGCATGAACCATGTTTTGATCCCAAGACCTTTTGCTCCCTAGATTTTTTTTCATGTGAATGAATAAAACATTAGTCCCATATAGACTAAAACATTTAGAGTTTTAGACTTAAATAGCATTGGTTTAGCCTTAAGGGCATGGCCCTTTGGGTCTTTAGACCTTTGTGTATGGGGAAAGCCCTAGACTATGGCAAGGTTGCCTAAACCTTATTGCATTTCTTATTGCCTTTCCCATTCGCGCGGTGCTTCGCACGGAAATCACGCACGCTTCTTTTTAACTCGTAAAGAATGATTCTCGGCTCAAATTGCGGGGCGCGTGGTGTGTCCGACCCATTCTTTTTACTGAAATCTTCCACACGTTTCTCCCACACATGTAAAGAATTTTATTCTTTGCCTTCTCGGTTTTGGGTGTCCGACCCGTGTAACACATGTGCACCTCGAGAAGAATCTCGAAAATTTTGAATTCAACAAAAGCGTTTTCTTTGTATTTTTAACGATGCTTTTACCTTAAACTTTTGTAACGTTCGAGACGCGTGTTTTACGGATCTTGTCTTTGCTTTGGATTCTCTTTAAACGTTCGAACTAATTTTTGCTATAAATACAAGATGAATTTCTTCATTTGGAAATATACCTCAGAACTTAAGTTCTCTTTCTTTTCTTCTCTTATGCTTGCTTTCAGAAACTTAAGTTCTCATTTACGTTTCATTTAAAACCCATAATAAATTCAGTTCTTGTCTGAAACAAGTTGTAGTTTACAGAAACATAATTTTGTATAACTACTTATTTGTTTACAGAATATTAAGTTTACAGAAACTTTATTTACAGAAATTGTTTTACAGAAACATAAATTAGTTTTTACATTTCTCTGAAACTATTTGAGTTTCGATTTGTAATTTTGTTTTATTTCTGCTGCTAAGTTCTAAGGGTTCTTTCTGTGTATGCTACACATAGAGGAGAACTAACAGTAGTTATATCCTGGAGGTAATTTGTTAATTGCTATAGCATCTCAGAGGAGTAGCAGGCAATATTACCTTTAGCTCAGCGTATCTCATACGTGCCTCTACTAAGTTTATTGAGTTATTTGTTACTACTATCAGTGTAATCTAAGTATTATTTCCCATTTGCATTCGATTATTGTAATTAATTCCAACAATATAAAGGTAATATCGTGCCTTATTGTAATATTGTAATACTGTAATATTCGTTGTTGTAAGAACATGGGAAAGAATACTGTAGAAAAACCACCAAAGTTCAGTGGTAAGGACTTTAAGAGATGGCAGTCTAAAATGCTATTCTTCCTAAATGACCAAAGGTTAGATGGATATGCTTTAGAAAAACCCTCGAGAAAACTTCATCGTCGTGGTAATGAAGATAAATTGGACATATGGAATAGGAAGAATTATTTGTGCAAGAATCATATTCTTAACTGTCTTGATGACTCCTTGTATGACTTCTATAATGCAAAAGAAGATTTTAATGCTTTTGATTTATGGGAAGCTCTAGAAGAAAAATATCATCTTTAAGCTGCTGAAGTAAGAAGTTCTTGATGGCTAAGTTCTTAGAATACAACATGACTGACAGCTTTGTGGTAGAACAGTTAAGTCGAACTTCAACTCCTCATCAGCGAGATTCTTGCTGAAGGCTTGACTTTTGATGAAGCTCTACAAGTATCGGCTTTATGATTGAAAAGCTTCCACCCTCATGGAGCGAATACAAGAGGAGGCTGCGACACAAGACTCGTGAAATCACCATGGTGGAGCTTGGCAAAAGATCCAGGTTGAGGAGCTTATGTGCAGCAAGGACAAGAGCATGATCTTTGAGCAAAAACATGTCCAACAAAGCTCATGTTTTGGACGATAAAGTACTTCAAAGAAAACTCTGGAGAATCCAACAAAATGGGTAATAGACGTAACAGACGTCGAAAACCCAGAGGTAACAATTTTAAGCCTAGAGGTGGTGTCACTAAGCACACCATCAAAGGAGACTGTTTTAATTGTGGTAAACCTGGACATATGGCTAAAGACTGTAAGGCCCCTAAAAGGATCAAATATGATCCAAAACAGAAAAATAAGGCAAACATAGTAGAGGACTCTGGATATTTCACTGGCATGGTGTCTGAAGTCGACCTTGTCTCTAGTATGACTAATGTGAGAGACTGGTAGCTTGATTCTGGAGCCACCAAGCATGTCTGTAAATTCAGAAATGCTTTCTCCTCCTATGCCATAGTAGGAGATGATGAGAAATTGTTCATGGGAAACTCTTCCACCGCGAAAGTGGTGGGGAAAGGCAAGGTCGAACTGAAGCTAACTTCAGGAAAAACTCTCGCATTGAATGACGTATTCTACGTCCCAGACATATGCAAAAATCTCATCTCTGAAACCATCCTGCTAGGAAAAGGTTTTAAAATTGTTGCTGAGTCTAATACTGTTGTGATTTCTAAGCATGGTGAATTCGTAGGAAAAGGTTATGTTACTGATAACATGATTAAGCTTAGTGTATCTGATTTGAAATTGAATGTTAATGCATCTTCTTCTGCTTATGTTTGTGACTCTTCACATGTTTGGCATGATAGACTTGGGCATGTAAATCTCAAATCTCTAGAAAGACTTGCTAATTTAGGTTGCATACCAAAAATAAACTTTGACAAAAAACAAAGATGTGAAATCTGTGTTGAATCTAAATATGCAAGAAAACCATTTAATAAAAGTATTGAACGTAAAACAGTTCCTTTGGAACTAATACACTCGGATTTAGGTGACTTGAAATCAACACCAACAAGAGGTGGTAGAAAATGGTACATCACTTTTATAGATGATTACTCACGATACTGTCAGGTTCATCTTTTTAAAAGTAAAGATGAGGCCTTAGAGGCTTTTAAGTTTTATAAACTTGAAGTAGAAAACCAAAAAGGAGTTAAGATTAAAACTCTTAGGTCTGACCGTGGCGGTGAGTATGTGATACCCATAGGAGAGTTTTGTAAAAATAATGGAATCATTCATGAAACCACTGCACCATATTCACCTGAATCGAATGGTGTAGCCGAAAGAAAAAAATAGAACACTCATAGATATGGTAAATGCTATGTTGACAAGTTCAGGGTTATCTTCGAACTTGTGGGGGGAATCTATCCTCTCGGCATGCTATATTTTGAACCGAGTTCCATTTAAAAAATCAGATAAAACTCCCTACGAATTGTGGAATGGTAAACAACCTTCCTATGCATACTTTAAAGTGTGGGGGTGTTTGGCCAAGGTGGCCATTCCTCATCCCAAGAAAACTAAAATAGGTCCTAAAACAATTGACTGTGTTTTCATAGGATATCCTGAGCATACAAATGCTCACAGGTTTATGGTCATCAGTTCTGACCACAATAACATTGGTCTGAACACCATAATGGAATCAAGAGATGCTGTGTTTTATGAACACATATTTCCTTTAAGGTCTGGACCTCGTAAAAGGGTCCATGATGATCTCTCTGATGTTCCATCGACTAGTCAACCCCAATCTCTAGAACAAGAGACTGAACCAAGAAGAAGTAAGAGGGTTAGAACTGAAACAAGTTTTGGCCCAGATTTTTTGACTCTTACGGTAGAGTCTGAACCCCAAACCTACAAGGAAGCTATGATTTCTCCAGAAGCTCCTTTCTGGGAAGAAGCTTCATTAAATGAATGGGAGTCCATTCACCAAAACGAAACTTGGGAGCTTGTAGACTTTCCTCCTGGAAGTAAATCCATAGGTTGCAAATGGATGTTCAAAAGGAAACTTAGAACAGATGGAACTATAGATAAATATAAAGCTAGGTTGGTAGCTAAAGGCTATAGACAACAGGAAGGATTAGATTTCTTTGATACTTATTCACCAGTCTCTAGAATCACCTCGATTAGGATATTGATTGCTATTGCTTCAATTTATGATTTGCATATACATCAGATGGATGTTAAAACTGCATTTTTATATGGTGAATTGAATGAAGAAATTTATATGGACCAACCTGAAGGCTTTATTGTAAAAGGTTGTGAAAACAAAGTATGCAAGTTGAACAAATCTCTATACGGTTTAAAACAAGCACCTAAACAATGGCATGAAAAATTTGATCATGTTATGATAACTAATGGTTTCAAGGTTAATGAATCTGATAAATGTGTTTACATTAAATCTGTGTATGATTCTCATGTTATTGTTTGCCTATATGTTGATGATATGCTCATATTAGGCAGCAACCTTGATATTATTAATACCATTAAAAGCATGCTTAGAGATAATTTTGACATGAAAGACTTAGGCCCTACTGATGTAATCTTAGGGATGAAAATAAGAAAGACGTCTGATGGATATAGTCTTAGTCAATCTCATTATGCTGAAACCGTATTAAAGAGATTTAATTATGAAAATGCTAAACCTGCGTCTACTCCATTTGATACCACTTGTAAATTGAAAAAGAACAAGGGTGAGGGTATTGATCAACTTGAGTATTCTCGCATTATTGGTAGTCTTATGTATCTTATGAACTGTACAAGACCTGATATTGCTTACTCTGTGAGTAGATTAAGCAGGTATACTTGCAACCCAGGGCGGGATCACTGGAATGCTCTCTTCGAGTTTTACGTTACACGAGAGGGACCTCAAACTATTGCTTAAGTTTTGGGAAGTATCCTGCTGTACTGGAAGGGTATTGTGATGCCAACTGGATATCAGACTCAGAAGAATGCAAATCTACTAGTGGGTACATCTTCTTGCTTGGAGGTGTGTCTGTCTCATGGAAGTCTACCAAACAGACATGTATAGCTAAATCCACTATGGAGTCTGAATTTATAGCCTTGGAAAAAGCTGGAGAGGAAGCTGAATGGATACGATGTTTCTTGGGAGGAATTCCACTCTGGCCCAAGCCTGTGTCTTCAATTGCCATCCACTGTGACAGTGAAGCTGCTCTTGGTTGCGCAAAGAACAATGTATACAACGGGAAGTCTATACATATACGAAGAAGACATAAGACGGTGAAACAACTACTCTCTACTGGTATTATCTCGATAGACTTTGTAAAATCCAAAGATAATCTTGCAGATCCTTTGACGAAAGGCTTAACCAGAGAGAAAGTTAAATTTACATCGAGGGGATGGGACTTAAGCTCATTGAATAAATCACCATGAAGGATACTCAACCTTGTGATTGTATTTCCAAGATCAAGGTTCAATGAGACAACTAATTTATGGTGATATTGAGAAAGCACTATCTTTGTCCCTCCCTATGGTGTAATCGTGCGATAGTGTTTCCTGCAGAAATTAAGGATGATCTTTTGCGATCTTAATGGGTACCATGGCTTTGATTAAATCGGGGTGTGGCAGGACACTCTTTATGGACTCACCTTTGTGGATGTTGGAAGTGGGGCCGCTTCCTATGAGAATTTGAGCTGATTCTCTAGAGACATTCATTAAGTCCGGGATTTTAGCCCACGGCCAAAATGGGCACAACCGCAAGAGCTTGGCATCTGTTTTCTTCGGTTGAGGCATCAAGTGTGGCTGTTATTTCTGAATTGCATTCATTGTTGGCGGTTCAAGACATTGCGTTCACCGTATCAACAAGCAGTTCAGGTAACCTCTCACTAAGTTAAGGTTCAATCTTTGGGACACCTTAGCCTATTTTGTTGCCTTATGTTTTATCGTGTTTTATCGACATGTTTTATTATTCATGTGGGGGATTGTTAGAAAAAACGTTTTTAAAATTTAATTAAAAATGCATGAACCATGTTTTGATCCCAAGACCTTTTGCTCCCTAGATGTTTTTTCATGTGAATGAATAAAACATTAGTCCCATATAGACTAAAACATTTAGAGTTTTAGACTTAAATAGCATTGGTTTAGCCTTAAGGGCATGGCCCTTTGGGTCTTTAGACCTTTGTGTATGGGGAAATCCCTAGACTATGGCAAGGTTGCCTAAACCTTATTGCATTTCTTATTGCCTTTCCCATTCGCGCGGTGCTTCGCACAAAAGCACGCACGCTCGCTCGGCTCGGCTCGGCTCGGCTCGGCGCAGGCGTGGGCGTGGGCGTGGGCGTGGGCGTGGGCGAGGGAGTGGGTGTGGGTGTGGGTGTGGGTGTGGGTGTGGGTGTGGGTGTGGGTGTGGGTGTGGGTGTGGGTGTATCCGACCCATTCTTTTTACTGAAATCTTCCACACGTTTCTCCCACACATGTAAAGAATTTTATTCTTTGCCTTCTCGGTTTTGGGTGTCCGACCCGTGTAACACATGTGCACCTCGAGAAGAATCTCGAAAATTTTGAATTCCGACAAAAGCGTTTCTTTGTATTTTTAACGCTTTGCTTTTTACCTTAAACTTTTGTAACGTTCGAGACGCGTGTTTTACGGATCTTGTCTTTGCTTTGGATTCTCTTTAAACGTTCGAACTAATTTTTGCTATAAATACAAGATGAATTTCTTCATTTGGAAATATACCTCAGAACTTAAGTTCTCTTTCTTTTCTTCTCTTATGCTTGCTTTCAGAAACTTAAGTTCTCATTTACGTTTCATTTAAAACCCAGAATAAATTCAGTTCTTGTCTGAAACAAGTTGTAGTTTACAGAAACATAATTTTGTATAACTACTTCTTTGTTTACATAATATTAAGTTTACAGAAACTTTATTTACAGAAATTGTTTTACAGAAACATAAATTAGTTTTTACATTTCTCTGAAACTATTTGAGTTTCGATTTGTAATTTTGTTTTATTTCTGCTGCCAAGTTCTAAGGGTTCTTTCTGTGTATGCTACACATAGAGGAGAACTAACAGTAGTTGTATCCTGGAGGTAATTTGTTAATTGCTATAGCATCTCAGAGGAGTAGCAGGCAATATTACCTTTAGCTCAGCGTATCTCATACGTGCCTCTACTAAGTTTATTGAGTTATTTGTTACTACTATCAGTGTAATCTAAGTATTATTTCCCATTTGCATTCGATTATTGTAATTAATTCCAACAAAATCTTCAACTACAAAATTTTGTAGGCTAAATATAAACGTCGGTGCTTCAATTACAACCATCACATTATTCTTTAAGCTAATAATATCATATAATACTGGATAGTTGATACATATAGTTGATACATTTCGGAATTTGCTTATCGAAGAGAACTCACTATTTAATAAAATAAATCTGTAAAATTAAGTTCTTAATAGTTCAGAACAAAAACGAACGTGGTCATAGGCCACGGATAGTCTTATATTATATGCATGTATCCTTTAGATTTCTCTGGTTACTTCAATGCTTACACTTTACACTTAAGATTCTCTTTTATAAGTTGAATATTATGTCAATCCACTCGCCAGTAGCAAAGACGACACACCTCATCAGGATGCAATCGTTAGTTTGCAGTTAGCTAGCTGCCATCATATTTTAGAGGAATTTTATAAGACCACATTTCGGACGTGATAATCATAATTTAATTATAAGACTTTATCCAACATATCTGACTTGCTCGGAACATCAAATTTCTTGCTACTTGAGATGTGAGGTGAATTATCACCATGAGAAGGACAACTCTAAAAATCAGCTCAGTACTGTTAGTTCACTGGTTGAACACAACTCAGGATATATTAACCATGATGTGTTGATACGAAAGCAAACACTTGTGACAAACAAGTCAGATTCAGATGACAGTGATGAGGTTAAATTTTTCATAAAGCTTGCTGAAAAGTATAATCTAAAAGATAATTTATAATATCCATCTGTCGAGAGAATTATCAGAGAATCTTTGATAAAGACCAGGTTTCATGAAGAAGTTGCGTCTCAAGAAATTCTTGGAGTTCATGAACCTCCTGACATGATGGTAATTATATATAGTCTATATCAAGATGAAAATACAGATCCTCTTGAAACTGAATCTGAGGAATTTGATAATGATCAAGTCAGAAAAGATTTATTTGTTAAGACAAGGATATGTGATTCTAATTCCCAGAATTTCTTAACTAATAAACAACATCTTGATTCTAATAGTCTAACCACTTATAAGAATCAAAAGAGATGTGTTTCAAGGAATAATCCTATGACTGATATCTGGTCAAGCGAAACAGTCATGTATTGTGACAAGGATTATCTTACTGATTGTGGCAATGATCAACATAAATGCACTCAAACAAATGATTTCAAATCATGTTATTTTGTTATTGATCAACTGTCTAAATCAGAATCAAGGAAACAATCGCATCTAAGGATGTTGTCATATTCCAAGAAATTTTCGGGCTATTCTTGGAATAGTTACACAAAGGTAGATGTCTGAAAACATCAGGATATATTGTGTTCTGAACACAAATATGAGTCATCAAGTGTTCGCTTCTTTGTTATTTTTGTGACAAAAAGGGGGAGAAATATATGGAGTAAACAAGTGATGCTGGTATCAATTTATGGTTGATTGGTGTCACTAGGGAAGAGGGTAATGGTACTTGAACGTTTATCTAACGAATGAGGAAAAGCATAGACTAAGGGGGAGTAACATATCATATGAATGGGATAACAAAGATGTGCGGATTGAAAATATACCTCGCTCACCTTTAGGGGGAGTATAAGCTTTGTTATTATAGTGCAGCTGCGGCATTTTTGAGGATTGAATGAATGCAGATTGTGTGTTGTGTATTCGGGAATCAAGCGTATGTGTAATGAATTATTGTAATTTGTTTATCCATATGATTATAAGAGTTTTGTCACTAAAATTGACAAAGGGGGAGATTGTTAGAGCATTGCTCGGTTGAACCCACCAAGCGTTGGTATGCCAAGTTTGGTTGTCATATTTTAGTGAAGCAAAACTCATTTAAGAGTCACTTGATTTAAATGTACTAGAGTCGACTTCGTATAGGTTAGCTTGAAAGTATTAGGGTGAGACATTACAAGTATTGCGAAGACTTGAAGAAGTGAAGAAGTTCGGAGCTACAACGACAACATCATCCTTCCACTTGAGGTTAGTGATATTTGACTTGAACCGTTTCATTCCCTAACGTATCTTTCAAGTCGTGCATATTGAAAACATAAAACTGTGAAGCATGAACACTCTAGATAGACATAGTATTAAGGGATACAATATGAAGTTTCTTGCTTAACCATTAAACTTTGTATATAATACATCGACATAATCGTATGAATGCTATTGTGATTATGTATGGGTATGAGGTAAGGATTTCATCCTAGGAAACAATGTTTCTATGTGTTCTAAGGAAGTAAGTTCATGATATATGTTGTGAACCGAAAAGGAAATCTCCAGGCATTATTGGGGATGTTCTTCATTGCATATCTTATGAATGACCAATATGTGTGATTAGTATAACCGCTCATGGCTTGTTTGTGTTCTTGGTAAAACTATTCACATGAGGCCTGACTTATGTATTGGTATGACTTTTATTCGTGAAACCGATCTTAAGTAATCACCTGGGCTATGATCGAGTTGTGTATGTCTGAACTTATTACTGGTAAGATGGGAACTGATCTTAGTAAGAGGTACAGTACATCACAAGGGGAACCGATACTTGTATGAGGTGCATCAAGGTTTATGGAAGAAAGGGGAACTGATCCTATGAACATGTGCAATAAGTTTTTGGGAATGGGGAACCGATCCTATGAACATGTGCAGTGCATACAAGTTAGATACCAAATATATGTGGGGAACCGATCCTAGTACCTAGTTAGACGTATCTTTGGTAAGCTAGTGTAACTATGCATAGTACTCACATGGAGGTAGAACCGAATCTTGTTTTGGTAGAAACGTAAACCCATGAGTTGTGATTGAGTGGTACTTGATCAATCACGTAGTTCTTGAAAGTCAGATGAACCAATTCTAAACTTGTTTGGAAGTGTGGTAAATCGGTTTCAAGTGAGAAAGCATGGTAAAGACTTGCAAGAGTAAGATGTCGTCACTCTTTGAACACGGTGCATTAATGCTTATTCTATTTTGTTCAAAGATATTTCTTAACGGCTAAGAAGGAAGTAAATCCCAAGACCGAATTTAAATAAGTTAAGAATCTTTTTAATGAAGGGTTTTTAATTATATATGGAAAATAAGAATTAGTAATGTGCATTTGCTAATTAAAGATTTTCCAAGGAGGTTTCGATCATTATTTTTGGACAGTACATTCACAGGAATTATGAAAACCGAATTTGGTGGAGTAATAAAAAATATCTTGAGAATATTTTCGGTTTTGGAAATTCCTTGGTGTCCAAACTTCCTTGTCTATAAATACTTTGAGTTTGCATTTCTAGGAAACTAATGCTGCGTAACTTAGACTTATTCTTTTGTATTTGTTACTAGTGAAGCCGCCTATTGGAGAGGAGAGTAATCTAATTATGTGAAATCTCTTACGGCCGCTCAATTTAAAGTCTTCTTTGGGATTGAGAAGCTCTAGTGCGACCCGTTGGTGGGAAACTAGATATTGTGGTTTATCTTTAGTTTTCATATTGATTTGATTGACTAACGGTGGATGAACTTTGATTGCACCTAGTTTGTTTATGACGATCTTGTGATAATCCATTGTTAACAGACTCCGTTCTATGTGTGATTGATCACAGGAGATTCAAGTGATTGTGTGCACGTGTTTATTGAAGATCTAAGAAGATTTGAAGACAAAGAAGATATTGAAGATTTCTTACTTGGTGTTTTTATAATCTTTGGTGTGCACAATACTTGTTTGGGAAAAAGAGGATCCAATTAATAATCGGTTTATCCTTGTGGTAGATTGGATTGATTAATTGAGGAAGATCGGCATCAACACATATCACTTGGTTGAAGAGTGTTGTTGGCTTAATCTTAACGATTACCTTTGGGTGGTTGAACATAAGATAGATCTTGGAACCTGGAAAATGAGTTTATGTTAAGATAAACAAGGTAACCTTTGCGCAACTCATATCACTTGGTTGAAGAGAGTTGATACCAAACAGATTTGTTGTTCCTTTACTATTTGGAATACGAACCAAAAGGAATTGGTCCAAGTACGTGACTTGTTTACAGGTTGGAGGCGTGGGAATACAGATGGAACTAGGTGAAATATAGGTTTAGTTGCTTGGTCTCAACTATACGAAGTTGTCTTATTTTGTATAGCGGCTTAATCTTGAGAGTATTCAATTCTGGACTAGGTCCCGGTGTTTTTCTGCATTTGCGGTTTCCTCGTTAACAAAATCTTGTTGTGTCATTTACTTTATTTTTCCGAAATATAATTGTTTTATTATAATTAAAGTAAATTGCATAAACGTTAATTCCTATTTACTTGATACGTGAATCCTATTGAGTTTGGTTAAGTCTGAACCTTTGTATCAAGTAAACACACTTTGTTGTTATATTGTCTCAATCTCGTATCCATAGACGATCACACAAAGTGTGAACCGATTTGTTGTATTGTCTCGACTCAGTCCATAGACAATCACTTTCGGGGAAAGGACTTATAGGAAGGAAAAGTTATAGCTTGAGGTATATTTGGGGTACCCTCGCCTTTTCAATTATAATAAAACAATTATAATGCATAAATATAAAGTAAATGACATAGAAAGATTTTGTTAATGAGGAAACCGCAAATGCAGAAAAACCCCGGGACCTACTCCAAAATTGAACACTCTTTGGATTAAGCCGCTATACAAAATAAGACAACTTCGTATAGTTGAGACCAAGTAACTAAACCTATAGTTCACCTAGTTCCGTCTGTATTCCCACGCCTCCAACCTGTAAACAAGTCACGTACTTGGACCAATTCCTTTGGTTCGTATTCCAAACAGTAAAGGAACAAGGAATTTCCAAAACCGAAAATATTCTCAAGATATTTTTCATTATTACACCAAATTCGGTTTTCATAATTACTGTGAATGCACTGTCCAAAAATAATGATCGAAATCTCCTTGAAAATCTTTAATTAGCAAATGCACATTACTAATTCTTATTTTCCTTATATAATTAAAAACCCTTAATTAAAAAGATTCTTAACTTATTTAAATTCGATCTTGGGATTTACTTCCTTCTTAGCCGTTAAGGAATATCTTTGAATAAAATAGAATAAGCATCAATGCACTGTGTTAAAAGAGTGACGGCATCTTACTCTTAAAAGTCTTTTCCATGCTTGCTCACTTGAAACCGATTTACCACACTTTCAAACAAGTTTAGAATTGGTTCATCTGACTTTCAAGAACTACGTGATTGATCAAGTACCACTCAATCACAACTCATGGGTTTACGGTTCTACCAAAACAAGTTTCGGTTCTACCTCCATGTGAGTATTGTGCATAGTTACACTAGCTTACCAAAGATACGGCTGACTAGGTACTAGGATCGGTTCCCCATATATATTTGGTATCTAACTTGTATGCACTGCACATGTCCATAGGATAGTTTTCCCCTTCCCAAAAACGTGTTGCATATGTTCATAGGATTGGTTCCCTTTTCTTACATAAACCTTGTTGCACCTCATACAAGGATCGGTTCCCCATGTGATGCACTGCACTTCTTACTAGGACCGGTTCCCCTCTTCCCAGTAATAAGTTCAGACATACACAATCCGATCATACCCTAGGTGATTACTTAAGATCGGTTTCACTAATAAAAGTCATACCAATATATAAGTCAGGCCTCATGTGAATAGTTCTACCAAGAACACAAACAAGTCGTGAGCAGTTATACTAATCACACATATTGGTCATTCATAAGATATGCAATGTAGAACAGCCCCAATAACGCCTGGCGATTTCCTTTTCGGTTCACAACACATATCATGAACTTACTTCATTAGAACACATGTATACATTGTTCCCTAGGATGAAGTCCTCACCTCATACCCATACATAATCATAATAGCATTCATACGATTATGTCGATGTCTTATATACAAAGTTTAATGGTTAAGCAAGAAACTTCATATTGTATTCCTTAATACTATGTCTATCTAGAGTGTTCATGCTTCACAGTTTTATGTTTTCAATATGCACGACTTGAAAGATAAGTTAGGGAATGAAACAATTCAAGTCAAATATCACTAAACTCAAGTGGAAGGATGATGTTGTCGATGTAGCTCTGTACTTCTTCAAGTCGTAGCAATACTTGTAACGTCTCACCCTAATACTTTCAAGCTAACCTATACGAAGTTGAATCTAGTACATTTAAATCAAGCGACTCTTAAATGAGTTTTGCTTCACTAAAATATGGCAACCAAACTTGACATGCCAACGCTTGGTGGGTTCAACCGAGCAATGCTCTAACAATCTCCCCCTTTGTCAATTTTAGTGACTAAACTCTTACAATCATATGGATAAACAAATTACAAGAATTCATTACATACACGCTTGATTCCCGAATCCACAGCACATAACCTGCATTCATTCAGTCCTCAAAAATGCAGCAGCTGCACTATAATAACAAAGCTTATACCCCCCCTAAAGGTGAGCTAGGTAGATTTTCAATCCGCACGTCTTTGTTATCCCATTCATATGATATGTTACTCCCCCTTAGTCTATGATTTTCCTCATTCGTTGGATAAAAGTTCAAGCACCATTGTCCTCTTCCCTAGTGACACCAATCAACCATAAATTGATACCGGCATCACTTGTTTACTCCATATATTTCTCCCCCTTTTTGTCACAAAAATGACAAAGAAGCGAACAAATAAAGGACAACACGAAAAGGATCTTACAAATCTCAAAATAGACTTGCAACCTGTTTAGTCAAGCACGAGGGTTTTACACACCATTTTTGATAACCAATATCAAAACCGAGACTACAAATAATTACGTTTTGATATGTTATCATGGAAATAATTGCCCGAAGCAATTTTCCCAACTAGTTTAGCAAACCAAAAATCAACTAATCAGCTTAGTCCCTTTGCTAAACCGATTGTATAAATACAACTGCTTCATTCGATAAGACCAAAACAAAGATAAACTCCATTTTTCTCATCAGGTTCTAATTATCCATACTTAGACCTTTAGATTTAAAACAAGCCAAATACTAGGTTAGTTAACTAGCATTTCCTTGTTTATGCTTTCGGCTAGACTTGAATAACCGAAACTTCCACTTTGATAAGTCTAACTAAGATCAGAATTAACTTAGCTTAGCTTATCTGGAATCGAATTGGACTAAACAAATTGTCCCGTCAACATATTCATTCGTTAAGCCATAAATAATTCATACAAACCAATAAATCAACTTGCATAATTATTCACCTCAACCGGATACAATGGAAACAACATATATAAACCAAAGTTTCACTATTGCCCCGAAATTTTGTAAGCTTAAACAATTGATACTACACAATAAAGCAAAATAACAATTGTTTTACTTAACTGGAAGCAATTGAATTAACATATACATTAAAGCACCGCAATTGCACCAAATTTTGTAAGACTTAAACTATTGATATCACACAACAAAGCAAGATAACAAAAGTTTTACTTAACCGGAAACAATTGAATCACACACACATCCATACATACATAATGGAATAAACACATCAATTGTACCAACAATTTCTTTAAGCAAAAGCAAAAGCAATATATATATCAAATAAAAATAGGCTTTTCATAAAACATGAAAACAATTAACTAACAAGATTGTTACCTCAATTTCACATCCAACTTCTCCAAATATGATTTTATCGCTTTCTTCTTCTCATGCCAAAACCAAAAGAATAACAACAACCAACCTTTAACAGAGAAAGGTTGAAAATCGGTTTTAATAATTGCAAGCAAAAGTTGAAAACCGTCGAAACACATATGCTTTTATGCTAAACCAAAACCGATTCAACATATTGTGACTTTTTCACATATTGTTTCTACATGAATTCCTCATGATCCTTTGACAAAGCCTACCAACTTGGGATAGAACTTAATCCTGTTAAATCAAAAAGTCACCCAAACCATAAGGGTTCACAACATATTATGAGATCGAATATCAAGGAAATAAAACCGAAATCAAACATGTCATATACATACATAGCAAATAAATAAAGCATTAAAGTACCGGCTATGTAAATCAAAAACTATCACAAGAAAAATTATAAATCAAATAACTTTATTCATAATAGTTTTTATCCAATAGACTTATACAATTAATGAAAGCAATCAAAAATTGATGTCTATTTTACTAATACAACTCAATCCTTCATATCAATGCCACATGAAGGTAGGTTTCTATTTTCGTTCTTCAGATTGTGAATTTCTTCAAGTAGAAAACTTTGTTGTTTAACCAGAACCTCTTACGGGTGAGAAATTTTCGAGAAGGACTCTGCGAGAGCATGTAGTTCTTTCTTTGATTGAACATAAAAGAGTGTCAATACTTCAATACATTGATCTTTCTTCAGCGTATTCTCTCTTTTATTCTTGCTAAGCCAATCTCCCTTTTTGATTTTACCCCTAATCTCAAGAGAACCCCCTGACTTATTTTTAAGATGATCATTCTGATCTATCATCTTTTCATGCAAAGATGTTTGATCCAGACTCATGGTTCGGACAAGGAAATATCTCAAAACGAAAACGATCTCTTTATATTTCTCATATTTCCAATAATATAATATATTTACATATACGAATATATCAAATACTTTCAATTACTAGATTTCATTTCCATAATATACACAAAAAGTGCCTTGATTTCTTCTTCCTCACTCGAATATGGCACACATGGTGAGGAAAGAATTCTAATACCGATTAAGTGGTATTAGCATGAGATTTTCTCTCATTATGGAACTTTGAACAACCCGAGTGTTCTTGATCTAGAATCATATGAGAAATTCACCTTTTGTTACCTCGAACTAGCAAAGTGTCTTGACTTTGGTTGTCAACGCAATTCTTGGCATTTTTGTTCTTGAGACAGTTTATGCATCTTATCTTATCTTTCCTTTTACCATTAGATGATTTAATAACATCGGAAGACATGTCAATTCTTAAAATGGGTCAATCACTAATGGAATAGGAAGGAATCAAATTGACAACTAATATAAAATTAGTTGTTTCCTATTCTTAAGAATCATATGAATCAGAGGTCTCATCATGAGTCACAACCAATGCCTTACTTCCAGTGTACTTCTTACGATTAGGAAAGTCTTTAGAAATATGACCAAACCCTTTACACCTGAAGCATTGTGGCTGATATTCATCATCTTCTTCACGTTCATTTTTGACATGAACTCGATCATGTGGTCGTGAAGATTGGTGAGTATCCTTTATGAATCTCTTATTTCTTGACCTTAAGAGATCTCTAAACTGTCTAGTAATCAAAGATAATGATTCTTCGATTTTATCATCAGAGTTTCCTTCAATCTGTTCATCTGAATCATCCAACTGTCTATTCCTTTCCATTGGAACTTTGGGAATTTTTTCATCTTTTAAAGCAATTCCTTTATTTTGAATAGACTGTGATTCATGATCAAATATCTTTAACTTTCCAACGAGTGTACTTCGTGAGAAAGTTGAGAGATCACTTGCCTCTATGATTGCATGCTTTTTAGAATCGTATCTTGGTGGCAACGATCTGAGAATTTTGCACACTATATCCTTTTTAGAAATAATCTTTTCTAAAGAGAAAGATGCATTAATTATCTCAGAGAGTTTAAGATGAAACTCTTTAAAAGTGTCGTTGTCATCCATTCGAAGGCTTTCCCAATCAGACGAAATAGTTTGAAGTCTAGCTTCCGTCTCTGATATGTTTCCTTCGAACACGATTTGCGGATTATCCCAATCTTCTTTCGAAGTTTGACATGTTGATACATGATGTTGTAGATCACGGCTTACAGCATGTATTATAGCATTCAAACCATCTGAATTTTGCTTAGCTAGTGCCTTTTCTTCGTTCGAAAAATCTACTAGGCGTTTAAGCTCAATATCCAAATTTTCTATCTTTGGAAGAATATAACCTGTAGGACCAGAATATCGCCATGATGTTACTTTTGCGAGATTAACAACATTTCTGTGAACATCATCGCGAGTTCTTCAACAACACTTCACGAGTGTCACATAATGATTTGAAGAATGACGTAATAGCTGACGAATGAAGAAACATGGGAAGAACGTGATTATCCTGCGATGGTCACAATGCTTGCGAGAATGGACATTATAACTACTGCGATAAGATCGCGAGTCAGATCCGGAATTAAAGGACAGATTAGCTATCATCCACTATGTAACTCTCCTATATAAAGATATCCAGTAAATTCAGAGAGAGGATGATGTATTTTTGAATGTTGAGGAAATCTGAAGGAGAGAGAAAACTCAAGGGAGCGGTTGTATTCTTGATTTCTTCCATTTCTTGTAAAGATTTCTGAGAATCAAATAATAAAGTGTTGTTTTTAATCTTAAAATATATCTTAATTACAGTAAATTCTTATCAAGGGTGTAGTGTAGGATTTCCTGCAACTACATTTTGGCGCCCGAAACAGGGATTGAATTGTTGATTTCCTGAAGAAAAAGATAAGAATTGACATTGTGATTGAGAAAAATTTGGAGTAGGCAGTGAAGGATTTTTACGCAATTTCTAACAACTCTTGAAGATTAATGGCTAGAAGAAGAAATACATCAGAACCACGTACAACAACCGTAAGGAGGAGTAAAAGACTTACAGGAGGTGAGACAAGTGAAATAGGAGAATCTTCAAGGATAAGAACAAGAAGAAATAGAACAAAGAATGAAGGAGAAAATCAAATTCAACAGCCGAATCAACAAACACCAATACAAGATAGAACTGTGGATTACGACAGAGTGAGTGTGCATACTTGGCGATCAGATTCGATGAAAGAAGCAGAAGATCTACAATTAAGAAATGAAAGAAGAGAAGAAAGAAACCAAGAGGTAAATGGAGGATTAATACATGGAGATGATGGAAAATAAATAGTAGAGGTTTTAAGACAAATAATACAAGAGGAAAGGAGGTTAGAGGCGGAAGAACGTGCGAATCTAACAAGACAAAATCACGAGTTAAGAATGGAGAATTTGAGATTGAAAAGTAGGAGATCAAGAAGTACTGCTAGATAAAGTTCAAGATCATTTAGAGAGGAACCAAGGCAAAATTCCCCTATGAGAAATGCTAGAGTAAATATCCGAGAGGAAATGCAAAATCCAAATGAAGAGCACCATCATAAAGAAGAAGAGATGATTAATGATCTTTACGTTCAACACGGTGAAACTGCGAATGATAGACATGATAATAGAAATCAAGAGCGTGGAAATAACCAAGATGGTGAAGAAAATCGAGAAGAAGGTAGAAGAATGGGTGGGAAATCCAAAGAAATCAAAGAATCATTGAGGAGGAAATTGAGAGGCATTATGCTGAACAAGCGCGTCTAGCTTGCGAGAGAGAAAGATTAAGAGCCGAAGTGGAAGAACAAGAGTTTCAAGAAGCAATACGGCAGAATAATCATGACAATTGAGAAAGGAGACTACACAAAATCGCTATAGCAATAATATCAATGAGGAATATGACAGAATACAAAGGAGAATAGAAAGACAACGAAGGGAAATGATGAGGAATGAATAAATTTGCGGAGAAGAAATTAGAAGGCATAATCAGTTGCGAATTCAAGAAGGAGGTGGAGAGTAAAATCGCAGGAGAAGGCAGAATGAAGATGCTGAAGAAGAAGCACAAAATCTCGCAGGACAAGAAAGACACGAGTGCAGAAGAAGAGAAGCTGCACTGAAAAGACCAATTGAGCAAAATTCAGCGGGGAATGAACAAATTTTAAGAGAGTTAGCAGAGATGAGGGGAATGTTGAATAACAGAAGAGAATGAGGCAGAAGGCAACTTGATGAAGCCATTGAAGAAGCTACGAGAACCCCATTCACTCAAGAAGTACAATTAGGAGGAATCCCTCCAAAATGCAATTTACCAGCATTAACCAGTATCTTCGATGGGACTACCTGTGCTGTTCAACATGTCAAGGATTATGTTAGGTGTATGCTACAATAGGAAAACCATGATGCTGTGTTATGCAAATAATTTGCATCTAGTTTAACTGGCGAGGCGTTAAAATGGTTCGAAGGCTTACCTAAAAATACAATAACTTCTTTCGACCATTTGCAAGCTACATTTCTGGGAGCATATATAAGCAACAATTCTTCGCGGCCCGGTATTGAAGATGGGTTTGGGATAAAACAGAGGATTGGCGAGAGTCTGAAACACCTAACCATAAGATGGAAGACAATGTGCAGTGAAATGGCAGGAAGAGTGGATGAGAGATACCTCATTTTATCTTTCATTAATGCAATGTTCGCAACTAATCTGCTGTACATACAAATTTTCAGAATCAAAAATACCATCACAATGACTGAGCTACGAGAACTACAAGAAGAATACATTGCTTTGGAGGAAAAACAAAATGAGATGGAATCATATCCAGTCGCAAACACCAGCTCAATAACGGCAAACAAGAGTTTACTTCCTAAAATGTTTAACAATGTGGCGAGCACCTCGCAGCCACAACAAGAGAAAGTATAAATTGAAAACTAGCAGAAGTTAGTAGCCATGGGAAGTTGAGATCAAGAAGAGTATGAAAGGGAAAGGAATTATTACAATCGCGGTGGAAATAATAAAATTCAAAGACTTGATCAGCCGCAAGAGACTTATAGTGGTCAGAGGCAAAATAGTTTCAGAGGATAAGGGAATCAAAGAGTAATATGGGAAGAAATTAAGATGCCGCCCCTGTATGCTAACATAGAATTTTTTTGGGAAGCTATCATTTTGATGGAAAATATAACATCACCCTGGAATATGGGAAAAAAGCCACATCAAAATAATCGAAATCAAGAATTTTGTCCTTATCATCATTTCCATGGACATTCAATAAACGATTGCAGGAATGTAAAAAGAATAATTTTGAGGATGATTGATCAGGAAAAGTTAAATCATTTTCTAATAAGACATCCGCAATCTCAGCAGTTACCACCAGCACCAGATATTCGCAGAGTGAATACTGTAAAAGGAGCAGAAACATTTGTGATAGAGGTTGGAGCCAAGGCGAAGAATTTGTTCTGTAATTCCATCGTACATTCATACAAAACTATTGAGGATTTCCACGACAATGTTCTAAGCAGAGTATTCGTGAGAGACACAAATGGAAGAGAGATAATGAATATTGCGAGAGTCTCGCCATTAGAGGAGTGGAAAAAGCAAACTATTTCCTTCACTGCACAAGAAGTACCAGAACCTGGCGAGATGCATGACACCCCATTGGTAGTAAGGTTAGAAATAAATCCAAAACAAATAGAAGAAGAAGATGAAGAAAATGATGATGATGAAACTGAGAACTCATGGGCCATTAACAGAGTTCTAATAGATACTGGAAGTTCAGTTGATGTTTTATTTTATCATACTTACAGAACCATGGGTGGAAAAGACGAGGATTTGATACCATCAACCTATAAAATATATGGTTTCAACGGCACTGCCAACAAGCCCAAAGGGGAAATTATAATGCGAATTCCATTAAAGGGGTTATCTACTAAGATTCTATTCTGAGTTGTGGATATTGAATCACCTTTTAATGCCCGGATTGGCTGACCTTGGCTACATGGGATATTAGGTGTGGCGTCAACCTTCCACCAATGTATTAAATTTCCTCATCCTAATGGTGTTGGAATAATAAAGGGAGACTGGGCTGATGGGAATAAATGCTATGAAATTGATATGGAGTCTTGCGAGGAAAGGGCAGCAAAGAGCAGAAATTGGAAACGAAACATCAAGCAAAAACAAAGAGGTGATAAGCTGATGGTTGATACAATAGAGCGGCGAGAGGAGGGAATACTGTGAAGTCAACATGAGTTGGAAACTGTATGTGGGGAGCATCTCGCAGATGGAGAGAAAACAACAAAACGCAACAAAAAGGGAGAAGCAGAAGGTGGTAAGTAGAAAGGTAAAATGACGAAATTTAAGGAAATTTATGAATAATTTGTTGAAGAAAATATTTCAAAAAGATATTTTGTTTGAATGAAAGAAATGAAATTGAGAAGTTATACAAGAGTTGAAATGCAAATAAAGATAAGATCAAAGGAAAAAAAAAATCACCAGAGTTGCAATACTCGCAAGAAACGCGAATAAAATTTCGCAGAGACATAAGAATGGGACGAACCTATATAGTGTACACCCTAGTTCGCGGATACAATTTCGCAAGAGGCAAATGTAAGACCTAAAGTGCGTCATATAAGGGGGTATCTCTTTGCGTGGATCAGGTATAAGGTTATACCGCTATTGTAACCTGAGTCACGAAGACTGGGGTCCATCTCTTTGAGATACCTATCCAGGAGAGATACTTTGGATATCCAACTATATAAGGTTGTACCCTGGTTGGGAGAACGAGGGTCTCTTCTAAGGGGTGCAGAGTATGTCCAAGGCGTAGAGGTACACAGTTGAGCCAAGAGTGCCCGGGATGGACGAACCTACCCTGGCCATTTTTGGTAAGTCTTGGCTATGATGCACTCGGCCTCAAGAAAACCCCACTTAGGGTTCAGTCTCGTAACTATAGGCATAAAGGATAAGAGGTTGTGAAAACAACTGGTTGTTATTAAGACTGGATGTGAGGAGCTAGTCTTGTATGGCCGGTGTGCCCTCCTTGAAGGGGCAATCAGGGAGAATAAGGGCGGCACCCTCCATTAGGGAGATGATAAGTGTCTTAAGACGGCAATGTCATGGGGCTTTGTGTTTGCAAGAATATTTAGGCCTGTTATATTGTCGCGTGACAAATACAGAGGCAACAAGCCATAAGAAAAAGTTAAGATGAGATCAATGGGTTTTTACATAAAAGTGTAAAGACGTCCTGCGATTTCATCACAAGACGGAAATGTCATGGGGCTTTGTTCTCGCAAGGAATTTAGACCTGTCATATTGTCGCAGACATTTGAAAACATATGGATAAGGCAAGATCAATGGGTCTTTACATACGAATGTAAAGACGTCATGCGATTTTGTCGCAGAAAGAAACGTGGCAAAATAAGACCTTTAATTAGGAAGGCAGACTAAGACCACAAGAGATTAACACATGACTGCGAGATTATGGTTGCTATTTTTGCACAATTTTATTAAGAATCTAATATGCTCAATCTTTTATACTACAGACGAATAACAGAGGCAAGTATGGGAATGAACAGAACGATAATATTGTTACTCATCTTTATATAATAGATATACAAATGGATAGCCAAAAACTTATAAATATATTACTTAACCATATTGCACAAAATAAATTGTCTTTTAATATATGCGGGAAGAGATAAGAAGAAGTTCATACACTAGAGAACATTAGAAGCTGGATAAATCGCAGCAAGTATATTACAAAGAGAAAAGGATAAGTGTACAGATATTACAGGAAGAATATAAGAAATCTAATTAGATCCATCGTTGTCTTCGTCGAATTTAATTTCTTCATCCCCACCACCTTCATCATGATCTTCATCTTCTTCAGAATCTTCAGCTTCGGTATCAGAAATGGAAAGATCAGGGACATTTTGTGGAACTTCATGCAAAATGTCAGGATACTCAGAATGAGGAATTTGATGATCATCGCAGACCAATTTAATAGAATCATTGCGAACACCAACAAGAGTGTTACTAAAATTTCTTCTCATAATTTCTAACTGTTCCTTCAGTTTTGAATACTTTTCGTTGCGAGATGCTAGAGTTTTTGCGAGCACTCCCTTTTCATCTTCAAGTTCTTTAACTTTGACAGAGTATATTTTATCAACTCCTGCGAGTACAGAATAGCAAATCAGAAATTTAGTAGCAAAATATAAAAGACGAAGGACCAATGAGAATGAATAATTAGCAACCTTCCCTTTCAGAAATCATGTCTCTAATCAAGGATGCTTGTTCAGTATGATGACTAACATCTACACCTAGATTATTTCGGGCATTATCAAGAACTTTCGCATCCCAACCAAATTCTTCATCATTGCTGATAAGAAGACAAGAGCGAACTTGGTCCTCTCTCGCAAGAAAATCTCTATTTTCGCCGATAAGTCTATCCCTCTCAATTTTAACATCAATAAGAATCTTATGGAAATCTGCTAGGGATTGAGCACCATTTTTAACAATAAAATCTTTCTCATCAATAAGATCACTATTCTTACTTCTCAATCTATTAATTTCTTCTTTCGAATCAAGATAAAGACGCTTAAATTTATTGGTTAAGCCCAAGTTGAATCTGTGCTCAATTTTTAAGAGATGAAGTTTGGATTTAAGCTCATCTATGGAAAGAGATCTAATTTGATCATCTGAGAAACTACTTAAAGAACTATTAATACGAGCAAGAAGGGTATCCTCATCTATAGGTTCAGGTAAAGATCGGAAGAATGTAGCCTCATCAGTAAGGTCATAAATATCTGCAAAAATGGTTACTTGAATGAGCTAAAATAAGGCAAAAGAATTAAAAAAAAAATAAGGAAAAGTTTATACCATAGAGTTGCTGATTAGCTTTTTCAAGATCAAAAATCTTTTGTTTATCACTTGAAGCATCAATTTCTAGTTGCTTATTCTTCTTGCGAAGCTCAGTAACCTCAGCTTCTAATTCTCCTTTACTTTTGTGAAGATTAATAGCTTCAGATTCCAACTGTTCCTTTTGCTTGCGAAGATCTGTAGATTTAGACTTTAAATTTTCATTTTTGTTGCGAAGGTTGGCACGTCTTTTCTCCAAATCTAAGGCAGCGATAAAATAAGCTCTTCCAGCCTGCGAAGAAATGTAAAAATTTCTAAGACAGATATAGTTTGAAATCTAAGGTACAAAGAAGATGCAAAGAAGTGAAAACATACCAAAATGCAGAGTGAATTCAAAAGACTGGGAGTCAGCGATCTTGAGATTCCATGGAAAGAATCATTATCAACCAATAGGGAAGCATCGCAAACCTTTGCGAGAGCTTGAGATACTTCATTAACAGTTTCATCTCCATAATCATTTGAAATACCATGCGTGACATCGCCAAAAATCTTAGATAATTGGGTCATAGGAGATTCAGGAGAAGAGGAATCCTTCATAGGAGAGATGTCATTATTATCTTCGTCTTTATCATCATCAGCATCATTGTTACTTGGGTTTTCTTCATTAGATTGAGGAATTGAAGAAGAAGAGAGTTGGGTTTTTCTTCTCTTTAACGGAGGAGCATCAGATTTCTCTCTGAGAGGAGCAACATAATTCTATTTGAGAGGGGCAATAGATTTACCCTTGCGACCAACTGTGGATTTCTCTTTAGTTCTCGCAGTTTTCGCATGCGCTCTTTCTTCAATTTCCTGCGAACACAGATAAATATAAGAAATAGAGGCAACAATATATTGTAAAAAGTTATAAAGAAATATTTCTTACTTCATCTGTGAGAGATTTGAGAGCTAAGAAAGTAGCAGGTTTCCCTAGCTTATTATAGATGGCTTTCAACCTTTCAATCTGATAAAAAGGAAATAGTCAGCGAGAATCTAAAGACATGAAGAAAATAATAATGGTAATTTATTATGCAAAAAATTAAGAAAACATACTTCTTTATTTCTCTCAGGCCAGCTGAATACCCACGGCATGTATTCTACGAGATTCGCAGGTAAAGTATGGGTATCAGAGATATATGAAACCTCTAAAATTAGAGGGAAGATGAACCATTTGTCATCTCTAGAATGACGCGGACCTTGGTTAGTACTAGTATGCCAATCGATATCCAACATAAGCATTTTATCTTTCGCGACATCATCTTTCTTTTGCAAGCGGACACCCCAGCAGGTGTTATCCCTCTTCATGGGGATTATGTCTTAGTTTATGAAAACATTATCTACAGTATACATGGCGGGAATAATTGGAACATCCTTGAATTTAGGATTTTTCGCAGTATCAGGGTAGCGAGATTCTTTATTAGCACCGCGAGTAGCATACTCTACCAGTAGACGGATGCAATCCCCACCCAGTTGATATATGGCTCGTGAGAATTTTGGATGATAAAGTATCTCATAGAACAAAGGAAGTTCAGGGTTTTAAAGAGGAATAGGAAGACCATCTTCAAGTTGACCTAGCGAGACTATAATCTTCTCGCGAGAACTTGGATGATCAGAAAATAGTTTAACGGAAAGTTCATCTTTAGGGTTTTGATCAGGGAAAGTGGATAAAGAGAAACCTTGATTCTTAAACTTCTTCTGCATTTCCTCAAAGGCAGTCATATATTTACGACCAGCGGAAGCCATTTTTAGTAAAATAAGTATGGGAATGAAGAAAAGGATAGAAGATTGAAGGAAAAGATACAACAGTAACAGATGCGGAATTTACGGAAGAAC
The DNA here is from genome assembly GCA_023529315.1 of Papaver bracteatum. Taxonomy (NCBI): domain Eukaryota; kingdom Viridiplantae; phylum Streptophyta; class Magnoliopsida; order Ranunculales; family Papaveraceae; genus Papaver; species Papaver bracteatum. The sequence goes on along the minus strand of JAJJWX010000473.1, from coordinate 1,134,671 downwards.
AACAAAATTGCAGAGAAATTGCAGAGAGATAGAAGAAAGTAAAAAGAGGAAAAGAAAAGAATGAAAGAAGTATTTATAGAAGAAAAAAGTTCTCGAGAAGATGAATGCAATTAATGCAAAGAAAGGACGTGAACGGTCATATCGCAGCGGTTGAAAAGGACGTGTCAAAAATTGAATGGAAGAAAAAGTACGTGAAAACAGCTGGCGAAGAATACAGAAACGTATCAAAGTAGAAGAATGCAAAAAGATAAACAGCTGCGGCATTATTAAAGATTTAATTCTCATGATCTTTCCTCCTTCGCAGAAAAGACATGAGAAGAGGCAAGATGTAGGACCAGAATATCGCCATGATGTTACTTTTGCGAGATTAACAACATTTCTGCGAACATCATCGTGAGTTCTTCAACAACACTTCACGAGTGTCATAGAATGATTTGAAGAATGACGTAATAGCTGACGAATGAAGAAACACGGGAAGAGCATGATTATCCTGCGATGGTCATAACACTTGCGAGAATGGACATTATAACTGATGCGATAAGATCGCGAGTCAGATCCAAAATTAAAGGACAGATTAGCTATCATCCACTATGTAACTCTCCTATATAAAAAGATCCAGTAAATTCAGAGAGAGGATGATGTATTTTTTGAGTGTTGAGGAAATCTTGAGGAGAGAGAAAACTCTAGGGAGCGGTTGTATTCTTGATTTCTTCCATTTCTTGTAAAGAATTCTGAGAATCAAATAATAAAGTGTTGTTTTTAATCTTCAAATATGTCTTAATTACAGTAAATTCTTATCAAGGGTGTAGTGTAGGATTTCTTGCAACTACATAACCATCGACGACTAATAGCCAAGTATTAAAGTCTCGTGATTGAAGAAAAGATTGCATAGCAGATTTCCACCGTATAGTTTGTTCCGTCAAATCTTGGCAGTACGTTAATTAATGTGCATAATACTAGTTTCGGATGGAAAGGGATCCAACTATAATCGGTTTATCCTTATGATAGATGGGATTGATTAGTTGAGTAGATCGGCATCAATACATTTTTTTGTGATTAATAGTATTGATTGCCTAATCTAACAATTACTTCGGTAGTTTTTGAGAGTGAAAAGGCGAGGGTACCCCATATATACCTCAGACTATAACTTTTCCTTCTTATTAGTCCTTTCCCTGAAAGTGATTGTCTATGGACTGAGTCGAGACAATACAACAAATCGGTTCACACTTTGTGTGATCGTCTATGGATACGAGATCGAGATAATACAATAACAAAGTGTGTTTACTTGATACAAAGGTTCGGACTTAAGCAAACTCAATAGGATTCACGTATCAAGTAAATAGGAATTAACGTTTGTGCAATTTACTTTAATTATAATAAAACAATTATAATGCGAAAATATAAAGTAAATGACATATCAAGATTTTGTTAACGAGGAAACCTCAAATGCAGAAAAACCTCGGGACCTACTCCAGAATTGAATACTCTCAGGATTAAGACGCTATATAAAATAAGACAACTTTGTATAGTTAAGACCAAGCAACTAAACCTATAGTTCACCTAGTTCCATCTGTATTCCCATGCCTCCAACCTGTAAACAAGTCACGTACTTGGACCAATTCCTTTTGGTTCGTATTCCAAACAGTAAAGGAACAACAAATCTGTTTGGTATCAACTCTCTTCAACCAAGTGATATGAGTTGAGCAAAGGTTCCCTTGTTTATCTTAACATAAACTCCTTTGCCAGGTTCCAAGATCTATCTTATGTTCAATCACCCAAAGGCAATCGTTAAGATTAAGCCAACAATACTCTTCAACCAAGTGATATGTGATGATGATCTTCCTCAATTAATCAATCCAATCTACCCCAAGGATAAACCGATTATTAATTGGATCCTCTTTTTCCCAAACAAGTATTGTGCACACCAAAGATTGTAAAAGCCAAGTTAGAAATCTTCAATATCTTCTTTGCTTCAAATATTCTTAAATCTTCAATAAACACCTGCACAAAACTACTTGAATCTCTTGTGATAAATCACACACAGAACGGGGTCTGTTAAGTAGAGATTATCACAAGATCGTGTTTAGATCTAACAACAGTCTAAAGATACCTATCGAAACCTTGAACTAGTTTGAGTGAATATTATATCAGAAGAGAAGATTCTCAAGCATAAACAAACTAGGTGCAATCAAAGTTCAACCACCATTAGTCAATCAAATCAATACGAAAACTAAAGATAAACCACAATATCTAGTTTCCCACCAACGGGTCATGCTAGAGCATCTCAATCCCAAAGAAGACTTTAAATTGAGTGTCCGTAAGAGATTTCACCTAATTAGATTACTCTCCTCTCCGATAGGCGGCTTCACCAGTAACAAAGACTAAAGAGTAAGTCTAGGTTACGCATGATTAGTTTGCTATAAATGCAAACTCAAAGTATTTATAGACAAGGAAGTTTGGACACCAAGGAATTTCCAAATCCAAAAATATTCTCAAGATATTTTTCATTACTACACCAAATTCGGTTTTCATAATTCCTGCGAGTGCACTGTCCAAAAATAATGATCAAAATCTCCTTAGAAAATATTTAATTAGCAAACGCACATTTCTAATTTTTATTTTCCATATATAATTAAAAACCCTTAATTAAAAAGATTCTTAACTTATTTCAATTCAATCTTGGGATTTACTTCCTTCTTAGACGTTAAGGAATATCTTTGAACAAAATAGAATAAGCATCAATGCACCGTGTTCAAAGAGTGACGATATCTTACTCTTGCAAGTATTTTCCATGCTTGCTCACTTGAAACCGATTTACCACACTTCTAAACAAGTTTAGAATTGGTTCATCTGACTTTCAAGAACTACGTGATTGATCAAGTACCACTCAATCACAACTCAGGGTTTACGGTTATACCAAAACAAGTTTCGGTTCCTCCATGTGAGTATTGTGCATAGTTACACTAGCTTACCAAAGATACGACTGACTAGGTACTAGGATCGGTTCCCCACATATATTTGGTATCTAACTTGTATGCACTGCATATGTCCATAGGATCGGTTCCCCCCTTCCCAAAAACGTGTTGCACATGTTCATAGGATCGGTTCCCTTTGTGATGCACTGCACCTCTTACTAGGATCGGTTCCCCTCTGCCCAATAATAAGTTCAGACATACACAACCCGCCCCAGGTGATTACTTAAGATCGGTTTTACTAATAAAAGTCATACCAAAACATAAGTCAGGCCTCATGTGAATAGTTCTACCAAGAACACAAATAAGTCATGAGCGGTTATACTAACCACACATATTGGACATTCATAAGATATGCAGTGAATAACAGCCCCAATAACGTCTGGCGATTTCCTTTTCGGTTCACAACACATATCATGAATTTACTTCCTTGGAACACATGTAAACATTGTTCCCTAGGATGAAATCCTCACCTCATACCCATACATAATCACAATAGCATTCATACGATTATGTCAATGTCTTATATACAAAGTTTAGTGGTTAAGCAAGAAACTTCATATTGTATTACTTAATACTATGTGTATCTAGAGTGTTCATGCTTCACAGTTTTATGTTTTCAATATGCACGACTTGAAAGATACATTAGGGAATGAAACAGTTTAAGTCAAATATTACTAACCTCAAGTGGAAGGATGATGTTGTCGTTGTAGCTCCGTACTTCTTCATTCTTTAAGTCTTCGCAATACTTGTAATGTCTCACCCTAATAGTTTCAAGCTAACCTATACGAAGTTGACTCTAGTACATTTCAACTAAGCGACTCTTAAATGAGTTTTGCTTCACTAAAATATGACAACCAAACTTGACATACCAACGCTTGGTGGGTTCAACCGAGCAATGCTCTAATAGACAGATTGATATAAGGACCCGACAAAGGAGTTTATTGGTTAAACGGAAGAGCCTTTGTCAAACTCATATCACATTGGTTGAAAAGAGTTGTTACCGAATAGATTTGTTGTTCCTTTACTGTTTGGAATATGAACCAAGGGAATTATTCCAAGTATGTGACTTATTACAAGTTGGAGGCGTAGGAATACTGAGGGAACTAGGTGAACTATAGGTTTAGTTTCTTGGTCTCAACTATAAGAAGTTGGTTTGATTTTGTATAACAGCTTAATTCTGAGAGTATTCAATTATGGACTAGGTCCCGGGGTTTTTCTGCATTTTCGGTTTCCTCGTTAACAAAATTTTCCTGTGTCTTTTACTAGCGACACTAGGGAATACTAAAAACTCTTAAAACATTCATCTAAGATATTCAAATACAATTGAATTGCCATCATCCATAACTCAACCCTCTGTACATTTAACTAAATCTCCATATCCACAGAACCTCCAACATATCTCATCTCCATCTGTATCGACAATTCAACTCAATTACTAAACAAAATTTCTTTATAATTATCAACCCAACAGAATCTCTAAATCCATAAACATCATACATCGAAATATCAAAATGATTACAAATATCTTCAATTTAGTAAAGAAGATTTACCTCAGTTCAGGTTCCTTGAATAGAATAGCATACCCTAATTCCTTGCCTTTCCACTCTACAATCATCTCAACCCTAACTAATAAACTCAAGTAATATTCGTTCTAAACCTAATACATGACAAACCAAACTCTAATCAATCTTCTGAATTATCAATTTCATCTTCCCTGAAACTTCTTACAAATCCTAATTTACCTTTTCTTCACTGTGAATCGATAATTGGATTCCAATTATTCTTCTTAGTAACTGGATCTATAAATTAACATCATAATCTTCCTCTTTACTTCATGTTCATCAAAACCCATCTACTAATTTCTTCTTCTCAATCTTTTCTGCAATTCCCATGAACCTTAACCCTACATCTTTGATTTAACATCAAAACAGTTCCATAACATTGATTTAACCAGAACGCTTTCCTCCATAAGTTAATCCTAATATTTAATTCTTCTTATAAATCACTAATTCATACTTTGATTCAATTCTTTCAGAACCCTAAGTTCTGTTTCTCTTTCACCTTTTCTGTGAAGTCTGAATTCAACAACCGAATCAACATCATCACTCTCAAACAAGCCTTAATCTCTACCTCATCCTCACGATCTCGTAACTTAAATTCAACTCTCAAATTTCTCAGATTCGTCTCAGAATCGAAGCAGGAGAAGAACGAAGAAGAAGAAAGAAATAAGAGGAAGGAAGAAAGAGAAAGAAAAGAATAGAATGAGTTTATCTTCTCGGTTTGGTGAAGATAAGGCCTACCAAAACTTATTAAGGAACCCAGAAAATTAATACGGCATCCACTCAGTCTAGAATCAAAATGACTATTGTTCCCTTCACATAAATCAGAATATATCTGCTTCATCTGGTATCCGAATGACATGCTCAAGTAGTCCATTTCGCATAACTTTTCGATATATATATAACGGTACTAGTTTCGTATCTAGTTCTTTGTTAGATTAATTCCTATTAATTAATGTTCGTGTTGAACTAATCGAGTTATTACCGGCTAAGACGTCACTTGACTAGTCTAATAGCGTTGACGAGCTTGAGGGTCCTTACATGTTGTTTCTGGTGGAGTCATCTATCCGGAGAGGAAAGTACCTTAATTAGGCAAAATCTCTTATGACCTCTCATTTAAAGAATTTTGTGGGATCAAGAAGCTCTACGAGTACTGTTGATGGGAAATTAGATAATTGTAGTTTATTTTAGTTTTCAATTGATTTGATTGACTAACGGTTGTTGAACTTTGATTAGACCTAGTTTGTTTATTCTTGAGAATCTTTTCTTCTGATATAATATTTACTCAAACTAGATCGAAGTGTCGACGGGATCTTTAGAACTGTTTGTAGAGACATCTTGTGATAATCCATTGTTAACAGACTCCGTTCTGTGCGTGATTGATCACAAGAGATTCAAGTGGTGTTGTGCATGTGTTTATTGAAGATTAAAGAAGATTTGAAGACAAAGAAGATTTATGATTTAGTTTACATATATTTGGGTGTACACAAACCTTGATTGGCTGGGATCCAACTAGAATCAGTTTTATTCGATTGATTAGTTGGGTAAGATCGGCATCACCTTATAGTTTCTTGTTTGAATATATATTGATTGATTGCAAATCTAAACTATGCTACTTCGGTAGTTTTTGGATAGATTGATCTGACTAGGCAAAGGAGTTTGTTTGTTAAATAGAAGAGCCTTTGCTTATGACTTGAGATATCTTCATCTGAAAGAATCAAAAGAGTTGTTACCAAATAGATTTGTTGTTTCATTACTGTTTGGAATACGATCCAAAGGAATTGTTCCAGTGCGTGCACTTATTGAATGTCGGAAGTGTATGGATACTGAAGAAACTAAGTGAACTAGGGTTAGTTTCTTAGTCTCAACTATACGAATTTAGTTTAGATTTTGTATAGCGGCTTAATTATGAGAGTATTCAATTTTGGACTAGGTCCCGGGGTTTTTCTGCATTTGTGGTTTCCTCGTTAACAAAATCTTGTTGTGTCATTTACTTTTCCTTTCCGCAATTATAATTCTTGTTATTATAATTTAAAGTAAAGTGCACAAACGTTAACTCCGTATTACTTGATAGTTATCCTATAGAGTTTGGTTAAGTCCGAACCTATTATCAAGTAATCACACTTTGATTGTTGTATTGTCTCAAACTCGTATCCATAGACGATCACATAAAGTGTTAATACCAATTTGTAGTATTGTCTCGACTTTTTCCATAGACAATCACTTTCGGTAAGAGGACTTATAGGTGGATAAATTAATGATTGTGGTGTATTTGGGTACCCTCGTCTTTTCATTAGCTGTCGAAGAAGATCTTCCTAGGCGCAGAAAACAACATTAACTTCCTTAATTCGATCTATGCATCTATAAAAACCCACACCATACATTATATGCACGCCATTAAGATGTTGAGAGATAGAATATCGTGATAAACACCTCCCTCCTACTCCATTTCTGCAACCATCATAACCCTTATATCGGCATTGAACAAACTCATGGTTTGTATCTAAGTCACTGCATCGGTTAGAGCAAGATTGAGATCCAGAGATGGAAGGAAGGTAAGAAAAAAGGAAACACAGGGAAGCAAAAAATGAAAAGAAAGAAAACCCACAAAAGAAAAACCCTAAAAAGGATTGAAGGTCAGGACTGAAAAACAGAGAAACGAAAAACAAAAACAAATTGAGAAAAACCGTGGAAGTGTTGAAGAAAAAAACAAAACAAAAATGAACTGGGTTTGAAGAGATTCATGGAAGAAAAAAGGGGGAAATCAGACCCCCCCCCCCAAATCGCCTCGTCGATGAAGAAGTGAAAAAACCGGTTAATAATTAAATGATTAAGCGAAAGATTTGAATTCACTATCCTGCCCTAATTATGAATTTCTGATTAGATTACAAAGGTTTTTCAATAAGGTTAAAATCTTTTCAGAAGCAGGAAAATACATTGATAGCCTGGAAGATGTCTTAGAACTTATTGTTCAACCGAATGTAAGAATTTGTGAAACATAACTGTTTGTGGGTGAAAATTGTTTTTGCTGATTTTGGTAATTTTGGGTGTATGGATGAGAAACGAATCTAAACCCTAAACAATGCACTGTATCAGAGTAATTTTGATTCGAGAGATTAATCTGTACAATCCTGGCCTAAACCAAGAAATGGTCATTCCAGGCTTGCTTCAGTCACAAATTGAAGGAGAAGGGTTGGTCTTAGGGAGGGAAGCGAAGAGAGCGTTGAGCCCAGAATGGTTAATTCTTAAGATGTGGCTTGTTTTATGACTTGTATCAGAAATTGGAACTGGCTTGTGGAGTGAAAAGCTATCAGTTCTTGGTGATTTTTGGATGTTATGTTGTTGCCGACCAAAAACTTGCTCTTTAGAGAAAATAGGTGAAGCCTATTTATACAAGTCATATTAAAACGTACCATGGTCTCGTAGGAAGTGAAAACGATTGAGTGGTGGAACATTGGAGTAACGTGTAACCGTCATACATTATGCTTCCATGATGAAGGTAATAAATTCCTTTACACCATTACTTTTCACCGCCACTGATTGTCCCGCTTCATGATATTTTCTTATAATGGGAGCATTGCACGCCACATGTTGTAAACTGCCAGACCAATACCTTGATGAGCATCCCCCAATTTGTGACATGTTTGATGTCTCGAGTGTTTTCGTAGAAAACATGTAGCACTTGTCTTCTTGTGGCAAGTAAAATTCATTGGACTTGCCGCAGGAAAATAACACATGATGTTATTTGGCTTCGTTTTGGCTGGTCACCTAAAACTTGCCACAAGTTTGTCGGTTCGGTGGCGAACTTCGATGGCTGAGATCACATCTCATGAAGGAGGGTAGCCATTTGATTATGGCTACCTTGTGTTGGTGCCTGATAATAACGTTGGTGTTTTGGTGTACGCCATTGGTAATGTAGTATGGTTGGCATGCCTCGTGCATGTCAGTGGCACGGTGGTTCAAGTGGCATGTGACGGACCGGAAAATTACGCCTTTGGCGCGTCGCCCCACATGCCATAACTCCCCCGGTGTGCCATGATGAAGCTACGATCCGGGCCTCATCCCCAGGAAAATGCACGCTCATTTGCCCTTACAAGCATGATCGTGGAGCATGATGCAGCTATTTTAGCTACTACACCTTTTTAAAGTCACCTTGTATGCATAAGGGTATATGGCCATAAGGCCAATGCTAATGCACTTCGCATGCATCTCTGACTTTGTCTCAACGTAGGGAATTCTTCACTGAATTTACTAACTAGATGAGCAACCGTCATACCGTCGGGTCTTGTCCGGACTTAAGGCATAATCCGTGGACTTAGGCATAGGCCGCACCAATCCCTTGCCCTTTCCTATATTACTTCGCTTACCAACTCTTTATAACTTTATAGGAAGTATGAGCATCCACTTACTGGCATGTAACTTATCTCATCAAGTATGGCCACAATCATCTCTTGCGTCGAGCTACCGAGCTTAGATGATATGAGGGGCTAACATGCTGGACCGGCAATGCTGCAACTTATTGCGGCTTTCTACGTATCTTTCCCTAATCTAAAGGAATCAAGCACATACCGTAGTTCATCCACGAAGGGACAAGCGACTTATTCCAACTCGTTTGTTAGGCCGTGGCCAAGCAATAGTGATAATGGCCTAGTCCGTATAGGCCGTTCCGTCAAATACATCCAAGTGATGCATCATCGTGTCCATGGAATGGCATAGTGATGCCTTAGCATCATATGCTCCATTTGTAAGGCTACGCAACTATAAATGAGCCTTATGCATCATTTATACTCTTCCGGCTATGCTATGGATAGAGCTGGCAAACGGGCGGGCCGGGGCTGGCCCGTTGCGGGTTACACGGGTTCGGGTTAACACGGGTCAAAACCCGTGGGTCCAAATTCTTCACGGGTGGTCATTTCTTCAACCCGTGCCCGTAACGGGTTAAGCTTGCGGGTTCACGGGTTAGCCCGGCTTGTTTAATTAAAACTAAAATTTAATTAAGTTAATTTGTGACAAATTACAAGGATAAAAATTGTCCATTTTCTGCATCTCGATTCTCGACACTCATCCAAGCCTATCACCTGCAATAGTTTCCACTTCAGCAAAACTACAACTGCAAAATCCATTCTCTGATCTTCTTGAGCTCCAGTTCTCAGCACCACTCACTGCAATTTAACCAAAGCATCATCTCCATCAGTAAACCCATCCATTTGATTCACTTGCTTGCTGCCCTGCACAATCATGTCCTAATCATTCATCTAATTCTTTGCAGTAACTTCTCATACTCCACCAGATTACAGCCTCAACTCAAGCTGCTGCAAATCCATCTACACCAGCTCTATCAGCAGACTCGATTGCTCCATCTAATGCAAACTAACAGCTCTACCAGAAATATCCAAGCATACAACACCAACAACACAACATACAACCACTTCTTCTGCTAGAAATCACCATCATTCAATTTCAACCATTCTCTGTAATAAATTCATTATTCCACTGCCAAGATCTCTGTAACTCCATCTCAGCTCTAGCCATCACCTTGTTCAACTCAGCAGAACCTTCCAAGTAATTCTTCAATGGCCAATTATATCCACTCCTGATACCCTCTATTTACTTCAATAACTCAATTATCTCACTGTAACCTTGAATTTGAGACATACCCATGTTTCTAATTTGTTTCAAAACCCTAAATCATCCACCATTCTTGACCAAATCCAAATCTCAGAGAGTTAATAGCAGATTTGGACTCTTCTTTCTCATCTTCATCAAACCCTACTTTGAATTCCAACTTCAATCATTAACACATCTTCTCTATTACTCATCATAAACAACACCAAAACAATTGTTTCAAAAAGAATCCATCCAGCAGCAAAACATAACCCAATCCTCTTTTTGGTTTGAATCTTCACAGTAACTGAATCAGACCCAATTTTATTTCACATCCAAAACCCTAGAAATCGAGATGATAAATCATATGATGAAGAAGAGACCAATCAATCTAGGGTTTTGTAAGGATTGTTCAATTCAATGACTCAATCCATGTACTAGGGTTTTGGAGTTGGAACTTGTAAGCAGAAGCAGTCGAGAAGAAAGAAAAGAAGAGACGAAGAGGAAGAGAAGGGGGTGAAGCGAATAACTGAAGAAAAAAAAAATTCCGTTTTAATTTCCACTCATCGAAGGGACACGTGGAGGGACTCATGTGAACTATATGGGGAAATGCGGGTTACGGGTTGTACCCGCGGTTTTATGGGCCGGGACGGGTTAACCCGTTTACTCATAAGCCGGCATTTCTCCAACCCGAACCCGGCTTGTTTAGACACAAGCCGAGCCGGGTGCGGGTTTTTCACGGACCGGGCCGAGCAAACCCGCGGGTTTTGGCTTGTTTGCCAGCTCTAGCTATGGAGCTTACTTGGTACATAGTCCGCATATGCACCTTCAACCAACTACCCTTCCCTATATATGTTTATTTGACATTTTTAGAACTCTGATTAGGGGAGATAAATTCTTTCATCAACTCCCCATTTTACTATTCATGGCCATTGCCATGTATTTTCCTGAATAACCATCCAAGATTGTTATATTTCCGACTTTGGTCCATAGGCCACACTAATGTCCAGCTGTGATGAATGTACATTCTTAAGGTCATCTACCCAATTGGCCTGAAGCACCCTTGGTGCGAGATTGTCTCTTGGCCAATGTAACTTCCAACTAATGTCATATTGGCCTTAGCCAATACGCATACGCGATGTGCCTTAACTGGCACCCAATATTGGCCCTTGTCCAAATGCATCCTTTGACACGAGAATTGGCTCTTGTCCAAATTCCAAACATAATGCGCCATTTTGGCGCGGTATTGGCCTTAAGCCAATCTACCTCTTACCAACCAACGGAAGCTTTGGATAAAGCTTCATCTCAGGACATGGCGCATCTTTCAGCATGCGCCATGCTAAAACACGGGGTGTTACACTCTTCACCCCTTTAAATAATTTCGTCCTCGAAATTCAAAATAGAAAATATTGTGGACAATCTCTTCGGTTTGTATATCCCGAGCAAAAGTCTCATACCAGATGCTCAGAAATCACAGGTTTCTTCACGTTGTCATGAACAACAATTTAGACCTTCTGAGCACATGTCCCATACCACCTGCCCAAGAATCTATAAAGTGCCCACAATGTTACCAATAATCTCAATTGGCCAGTGCCAAGAGGATATCTCAACAAGGTATCCTAGATGGTGTCCCATACCACCACCCAAGAATCCCTAAGGTTCACAAGTTGAAAGATGTTATCTAAATGACAAGGAAAAACTCAACGCAATACTGTGAGGACCAATCTCTAATGCCATTGCAGTTGGATGCAATCCAACGTCCCTGACGGATTTACCGGGTTGCCACTCGTAAGTGGGATGCTAGCCGGGCCTGACAACGCACACCCTTGGCCAGTGCCAACGTGTGGGGTTGATCAGTCCCATTGTCTACCCACCGTCCCAAACAGTCTTCCGGATGCTCGTAAGTGGGGTGCCACAGAGGCCTGACGAACTCACAGTACTCATACAAGCTCAACTCGATTCGCAAAAGTAACTGGCATTGTAGTTTCGAACCCTTTCCGCGCAAAAAGTTGGGTTACTCTCCAACTTTAAGTTTTTCGTTAAAGAAAATACTCGCTTGATGAGTCCACCCCACACAGTACAGAGTTATCTCGGAACTTTCTCTGATACCAACTGTGACGGACCGGAAAATTATGCCTTTGGCGCGTCTCCCCGCAGGCCGTAACTCCCCCGGTGCGCCATGATGAAGCTACGATCCGGGCCTCATCCCCATGCAAATGCACGCTCATTTTTCCTTGCAAGCATGCTCGTGGAGCATGATGAATCTATTTTAGCTACTACACCTTTTCAAAGTCACCCTTGTCCGCATAAGGGTATATGGACATAAGGCCAATGCCAATGAACTTCGCATGCATCTCTGGCTTTGTCTCAACGTAGGTAATTCTTCGCTGAATTTCTTAACTAGCTGAGCAACCGTCATACCGTCGGGTCTTGTCCGGACTTAAGGCATAAGCCTTGGATTTAGGCATAGGCCGCACCAATCCCTTGCCTTTTCCTACGTTACTTCGCTTACCAACTCTTTATAACTTGATAGGAAGTATGAGCATCCACTTACTGACATTCAACTTAGCCTCATCAAGTCTGGCCACAATCATCTCTTGCGTCGAGCTACCGAACTTAGATGATAGTGGTAATGGCCTAGTCCGTATAGGTCATTCCATAAAATACATCCAAGTGATGCATCATCGTGTTCGTGGAATGGCATAGTGATGCCTTAGCATCATATGCTCCATTTGTAAGTCTACGCAACTATAAATGAGCCTTATGCATCATTTATACTCTTCCGGCTAAGATATGGAGCTTACTTGGTACATAGTCCGCATGTGCATCTTCAACCAACTACCCTTCCCTATATATGTTTATTTGACATTTTTAGAACTCTGATTAGGGGAGATAAATTCTTTCATCAACTCCTCGTTTTACTATTCATGGCCGTTGCCATGTATTTTCCTGAATAACCAGCCAAGATGTCTGTATTTCCGACTTTGGCCCATAGGCCACACTAATGTCCAGCTGTGATGGATGTACATTCTTAAGGCCATATACCCAATTGGCCTGAAGCACCCTTGGTGCGAGATTGGCTCTTGGCCAATGTAACTTCTAACTAATGTCATATTGGCCTTAGCCAATATGCATACGTGGTGTGCCTTACCTGGCACCCAATATTGGCCCTTGTCCAAATGCATCCTTTGACACAAGAATTGGCTCTTGGCCAAATTCCAAACATAATGCGCCATTTTGGCGCGGTATTGGCCTTAAGCCAATCTACCTCTTACCAACCAACGGAAGCTTTGGATGAAGCTTCATCTCAGGCCACGTCGCATCTTTTAGCATGCGCCATGCTAAAAACACGGGGTGTTACATGGCACCTGGCATAGCCATGGCCACTAGATTTAGGCGGCTGGTCGCCTGAAACTTACAACAAGCCTGTCAGTTCGGTGGAAAACTTGGATGGCTGAGATTGCATATCATGAGGAAGGATGTCCATTGATTATGGTCATATGTCATTGTATAGCAAAGTGGCGTCATTGGCATAGTAGCGCCTGGCGTATCCATGGCATAGAAGCATGCCAGTGGTGTAGCCGTGGCCAAAACCAAGATTTGGCTATATGGCCAAAGTTAGGGCTTGGCAGCATGGCCAATGCTAGGGTTTGGCGTCGTGGCCAAAGTTAAGGCTTGACAGTATGGCCAAGTCTAGGATTTGGCGTCGTGGCCAAAATTAGGGATTGGCGGTGTGGCCAAGGCTATGGTTTGGCGTCGTGGCTAAAGTTAGGGCTTGGCGGCATGGCCAAGGCTGGGGTTGGCATCGTGGCCAAAGTTAGGGCTTGGCGGCGTGGCCAAGGCTATGGTTTGGCGTCGTGGCCAAAGTTAGGGCTTGGCGGCGTGGCGAAGGCTAGGGTTTGGCGTCGTGGCCAAAGTTAAGGCTTGGCCCCATGGCCAAATTTAGGGCTTGACGGCATGGCCAAGGCTAGGGTTTGGCGTTGTTGCCAAATTTAGGGCTTGACGGCATGGCCAAGGCTAGGGTTTGGCGTCGTGGCCAAAGTTAGGGCTTGGCGGCGTGGCCAAGGCTAGGGTTTGGCGCCGTTGCCAAAGTTAGGGCTTGGCGGCGTGGCCAAGGCTAGGGTTTGGCGGTGTGGCTAAAGTTAGGGTTTGGCGGCGTGTCCAAGGCTAGGGTTTGGTGTCATGGCCAAAGTTAGGGCTTGGCGGCGTGGCCAAGGTTAGGGTTTGGCGGCGTGGCCAAGCCTAGGGTTTGGCGTCGTGGCCAAAGTTAGGGCTTGGCGGTGTGGCCAAGGCTAGGATTTGGTATCTTGGCTAAAGTTAGGCATTGGCGTCGTGGCCAAGGCTAGGATTTGGTGTCGTGGCCAAAGTTAGGGCTTGGTGGCATGGCCAAGCTAAAGTGGTTTGTGGCATGTTCCTGCGGCAGAGTGTCATTCCGATTAATATATTTTTGTGGAGAAGCGCGTTTGGCTTGCCAGTTAGTATGGTGGCGCGGCAGGGTGCGTTTGGCCTTTAATGTATGATGGCGAGTTTAGAGCAACTTGATTGGTCAAGAAAAGGGGCCGTCCAAACATAAGGTGCGACCACACCTCTAGTTCTCGTGGCGTATTTTAAAGTGACCTGATTGGTCTGTAGTAAGGAAAGGGGTCTGCCAAGCATGGGCGTGGCTACACTTCTGGTGTGAGTGTGGTGGCTTTAGAGAAACCTGATTGGTCGAAAGGAAGGGGGTCGGAAAGCAACATCGGGCCGGCCTCATTCTGCGTGTGGCGCATTTAGAGAGACCTGATTGGTCGATGGAAAGGGGGACGGCAAGCAAGGGAGTGGCCACACTTCCAGTGGGTCGTGGTGGGTTTAAAGGGACCTGATTGGTCAATGGAAAGGGGGCCAGTTGAGCAGCATGTGTGTGGCCACTTGCGAGTGGCGCAAGCTGGCCTATGGCATGGCCACACCTCCCTTTAGTGCTGCTCCCATTCCTCAACTCCTTGTTTTAATTTTGGGAAAGGTTTTGCACCTGCTAATCCATGGCAGATTAATTACCTAGTTTTCCTAGGCTTAATTTTGACAAACGAGGTCTGATATACTGTGCAAGGTGCAAAAATCCCTAACTTTTGCAAATTAGTCAGGATAATTGATTGGATTCTATGTGTTGACACAGAGTTCTTTTGAGTTCGTTTCTAGAGAGCAGCATGCTTTCTGATTGAATACCTTATGCAAAGACCTTATCCTTGATACTTGTAAATTCGTGCTACTCTGCTGCGAGTGAACACAAATTGTCATGCCATATCAACATTAAAGGTTCAACCGGTTATCCTTGATATTTGGAAATTCGTGCTACTCTGCTGCGAGTGAACGCAAATTATCATGCCATATCAACATTAAGGGTTCACCCGGGGAACATAGCATAGAAAGCATTCAAAGAAACTTATATTAAGCGCCAGGCGCCGAAATTTACAGAACATCTGGGATGGTTGCTACATGCGCCAGTCTGGATAAATTTCACATAAATATATTAAGTGGCTCAATAAATATGCTAGTGGAAAAATTAACACTCGTGGCTCTGTTTCCTTACAGAGTGACATCACATCAGATGCAAGGTTTTACAATTTTACCCTAAGCTAAAAACCACCATCAACAATAGCGAGAAACACTTAGCCTCCAAAATAATCTGGCATATTATTCTGAAGAATACACAATCTACTTGAAGATATTTAATAATTTTTTGTGTAAAAAAGTTATCTTATAACAACTTGTGTAAACATGATGAGTTTTATTGTCTAATGTATTTTTAGATACATGATTTTGAAGATTGATTCTTTTTTAAAAAAGGATCTTTAGGATTTGGAAACACATAAAGATCTGAAATTATTTTCGAATCTAGTCATAATTATTTATTTAAGGCTGATACTAATGTTTGGTATGTGTTTAAATCCTTTGGTATATGTACTCATCTTGTTTGAGAACTTATACTAAAAAGATGTATCCTCAAACCAGATCTCAAGCTAAGATTTTGAAAGCCTTGAGTGAAAAGAACTCCAATGAATCTGTTAATCTTGTTGATTCCTTCAAGAAATTTGGTTGTGAGGATAAAGGAAAATAGAATGAAGATGTGATATCTCGAGCAGGAGTTACTAATCTTCTTGTCCAGAATAGTTTGGATGCTAAGATTGATACTATCAATCTTCGTCAAGTCCTCCTCAGTATTGTTGAAACTCATCATAGACAGGCAGCATTACTAAGAACTATTACCCATAACCAAAGAAAGTGATTAAACTTGGAATTGGTAATAGGGAGTATGCTCGAAATATTAATCGAAAGGTTAATGCATTAGCCTGTGGACATAATCAAGGTATTGTATGTAGAATCCGGGAAATCAGTCGTGATGCTGTAGATGAAGATCCCGACAAATTTGAGGATATTGAAGATGATCTCTAAGAAAAACGGTGCAAAGATCTGATCAAGAAAATAGACATCAATGTATAGAGTTATTTCAATATTTTTGTATAAGGTCTATTTTGAATAAAATTATCAAATATTATTATGAATAAAAATTTTGTTTTATAATTTTTGTTTCATGTGATAGTTTTCAATTACATATCCTGTGAATGAATGTTTATATTTTTTCTATGTGATTTCGGTTTATGAGATGTCAGATTTCGGTTTTTATTAACCTTAATATTCTATCTCATATGATGTGTAGCCCTTATGATTTGTGTGGATTTTTGATTTAGCGGGATTAATTTCTAGCCCATGTTGGTAGGCTTTATCAAAGAATCATAAGGTGTTCCAACTGAAACTCATATGTGAAAAGTCACAATATGTTGAATCAATTTATGTTTATATGAGTTGTGTTTAACATAACATATGTGTTTCGGGTTTCCAACTTTTTCTATTGGCACGCATTTTGTTAAAATTGATTTAACCTTTCTCTCGTAAAGGTTGCTTTTGTTGTTGTTCTTTTGTTCTTGCGAGAGGATGACAACACACTGGGGGAGAGTTCTTATTTGAACTTGCGCTTAATGATATATCTTTCTGGGGAGTAGTGGCTGCAGAAATTGAGGTAACGATTTTATTTGTTAGCTAATCATTTTCATGTTTAAGAAAAGCCTGTTATATTGCATATATTTTGCTTTTGCTTAACAAAATTTCGGTACAATTGATATGTTCCATTATTGTGTATGGACTGTTTATGTGATTCAATTGTTTGCGGTTAAGAAAAACTGTGTCAATTTATTTGGATTTTGGTTTGGTATCTTATTTATTATTGGGTATCAAATATTTTTGCTTAACAAAATTCGGCGTGATTGCAGTACTGTAATGTATATATTTGTTTCAATTGCTTCCGGTTAAGATAATAATTATGCAAGTCAATTTATTTTGGTTTGTGAAAAGGCCATGGTACCCAAATATACCTCAAGCTAAAACTTTTCCTTCTTATAAGTCCTTTCTACGAAAGTGATTGTCTATGGACTGAGTCAAGACAATACAACTAATCGGTTCACACTTCGTGTGATCGTCTATGGATACGAGATCGAGACAATACAACAACGAAGTATGTTTACTTGATACAAAGGTTCGGACTTAACCAAACACAATAGGATTCACATATCAATTAAATATGAATTAACGTTTTTGCAATTTACTTTGATTATAATAAAACAATTATAATGCGGAAATATAAAGTAAATGACACAACAAGATTTTGTTAACGAGGAAATCGCAAATGCAGAAAAACCCCGGGACCTTATCTAGAATTGAATACTCTCAGGATTAAGCCGCTATTACAAAATAAACCAACTTCGTATAGTTGAGACCAAGCAACTAAACCTATAGTTCACCTAGTTTCGTCTATATTCCTACGCCTCCAACCTGTAAACAAGTCACGTACTTGGACCAATTCCTTTGGTTCGTATTCCAAATAGTAAAGGAACAACAAATTTGTTTGGTATCAACTCTCTTCAACCAAGTGATATGAGTTGCACAAAGGATTTTCTGTTTATCTTAACATAAACTCCTTTGCCAGGTTCTAAGATTTATCTTATGTTCAATCACCAAAAGGCAATCGGTAAGATTAAGCCAATCAACACTCTTAATCCAAAAAACAGTGTTGATGCCGATCTTCTCAATTAATCAATCCAATCTACCACAAGGATAAACCGATTATTAATTGGATCCTCTGTTACCCAAACAAGTATTGCGTACACCAAAGATTATAAAACCAAGTCAGAATCTTCTATCTCTTCTTTGTCTTCAAATCTTCTTAGATATTTAATAAACACCTGCACACAACTACTTGAATCTCTTGTGATCAATCACACACAGAACGGAGTCTGTTAACAATGGATTATCATAAGATCGTCTTTAGATCTAACAACAATCTAAAGATCCATGTCGAAACCTTGAACTAGTTTGAGTGAATCTTATATCATAAGAGAAGATTCTCAAGCATAAACAAACTAGGTGCAATCAAAGTTCAACCATCGTTAGTCAATCAAATCAATAAGAAAACTAAAGATAAACTGCAATATATATTTTCCCACCAACGGGTCGCGCTAGAGCTTCTTAATCCCAAAGAAGACTTTAAATTGAGCGGCCGTAAGATATTTCACCTAGTTAGATTACTCTCCTCTCCGATAGGCGGCTTCACCAGTAACAGTACAACAGAGGAAGTTTACTGTCATGAAGGATTAGTTTGCTAGAAATGTAAACTCAAAGTATTTATAGTCAAGGAAGTTTGGACACCAAGGAATTTCCAAAACTGAAAATATTCTCAAGATATTTTTCCATATTAACCCAAATTCGGTTTTCATAATTCCTGTGAATGCATTGTCCAAAATTTATGATCGAAATATCCTTGGAAAATATTTGGGGGAACTTATGTCTAGTCTATTTTAGAATTTTTGTTTATCTTAAACCTATCATTAAGATGCATGATATGTTAAATCCTATGTAATTTATTTTCAAATATTTATTATTAAAAAAAAAACTAACGTATTTAACGGGCAGTGAAAAACTCAAATACCAAATATATGTAGGAAAACATTCCCTAATCCATGCTAAAATGTAGGTCTTACATAATACAACTAAAATTCCGAAAATCACTCCTTTTTTTGTTTTTTGCGTGTTTGACATTGTTAATAATTGTAGTTAGTAATCCAAAATCTCTCTCTCTTTTTTCGATTTGTAACATATCTATTTGACTCATATGACTATTTGACTCATATGAACGTGAAAATTATATTTGGTGAAATGTATAGTTATCACCCATTGTTGAAAATTCCAGTTTTCACTAATGATAATTAACAATTTTATTTGGTTGGATTAATTATATTTTGTGAAAATAATAATTATCACCGGTCATTGAAAATTCAAGTTTTCACAATTAGTGATAATAAAAAAAATTATTGGTTGGATATACAACTACATTTCGTGAACATTGCAATTATCACCGGTCGTTGAAAATTCTAGTTTTCACAGTTTAGTGATGATTATAATTTTTATTGGTTGGAATTATTCGTATTCAATTATCAACGACTATTGAAAATTATAGTTTTCACAATCTAGTGATAATCAAAGACTATTATACAAAGATTCTTCACTTTGGGTAACTTTATTTATCATTTTTCTCATCATTTTTTCCTTTGCAAATCAGTAATAATCGCAATTTTCACATATAAAAATTACTTCTGATTTTGTGAAAGTTTTGATTTTCATTAGTTAATGATTGGTGATAATCGTAAATTCAACGTCTATTTACGGAATCTTGTAAAACTCGCACTTATCAACAATTGTGATAATCCACGAAATTCAGTAATAATTGTTATAATTGAAGCAATCACCAATTCACTTATCAACATTACGGTTGGAATCGTGACTCGCTTGAAAAATCTTCGCGTACAAAGATACCTAAAAGGATACACATCATGGATAGTTATAATACTAGAAGAACAAAGATTTTTAGTAGATAATCAAACAAAAAAATAGTTACCCTGCATTAGATACATTATGAAAAAAAAAAAGACGATAATATAGTAAGTAGCTATAATTAATAGAATGAATTTGAAGTTTCAAACGACCATAAGATAATAATGTTGACCAGAGAAATTAATGGACCGAAAGTAATTCCCGTAATACTTGTTGAATGCCCGTAAAACTTGTTGGATATTTTTATCACTAATTCTAGTAATTACGGCCGTTATTTTCAGTGCATCAATTACGGTCAATTGTTGACCATAATCCAAATCGATGGATTTTTCGTTTTAGTCCATCTCAAAATTTGAAAATTTAAATCTTATCTAAAACTATTGTTCTAAACCGTTGATCTCATAATTTGGGATACACATATATGTCATATTAATGATGGGTTTCTGGAAGAGAGAGGAACCAAACATGGGTTCCTCAGAAATTTCCACGAAAATATTTAATTAGCAAATGCACATTACTAATTCTTATTTTCCATATATAATTAAAAACCTTAAATAAAAGATTCTTAACTTATTTAAATTCGATCTTGGGATTTACTTCCTTCTTAGTTGTTAAGGAATATCTTTGAACAATAAAAGAATACACATTAATGCGCGTGTTCAAAGTGTGTCGACATCTTACTCTTGCAAGTCCTTTTTCATACTTGCTCACTTGAAACCGATTTACCACACTTCCAAACAAGTTTAGAATTGGTTCATCTGACTTTCAGGAACTATGTGATTGATCAAGTACTACTCAATCACAAATCATGGGTGTATGGTTCTACCAAAACAAGTTTCGGTTCTACCTCCACGTGAGTACTGTACATAGTCACACTAGCTTACCAAAGATACGTCTGACTAGGTACTAGGATCGGTTCCCCACATATATTTGGTATCTAACTTGTATGCACTGCACATGTCCATAAGATCGGTTCCCCCTTGCCTAAAAACGTGTTGCACATGTTCATAAGATCGGTTCCCCTTTCTTCTATAAACCTTGCTGTACCTCATATAAGGATCAATTCCCCCTTGTGATGTATTGCACCTCTTCATAGGATCGGTTCCCCTTTCCCAAATTTGGTCAGATACTCACAAACCCGATCATACCCCAGGTGATTACTTAAGATCGGTTTCACTAATAAAAGTCATACCAATACATAAGTCAAGCTTCATGTGAATAGTACCAAGAACACAAACAAGTCATGAGTGGTTATACTAATCACACATATTGGTAGTTCATAAGATTTGCAATGAAGAACAACCCCAATAACGCCTGGCGATTTCCTTTTCGGTTCACAACACATATCATGAACTTACTTCCTTAGAACACATGTAAACATTATTCCATATAAGTGGTTGTGTGACCGATCCTTGTAATTGGTGTAACCGATCCTAGTAACCGGTGTGACCAAACACAAGTAGGTACCATGTTTAAGTAAAATGGACCCTAGTGATTGGTATAACCAATCCGAACCCATGTATGTGACTTGGTAGGACCAATCACAACTAACCATTGTGACTTGGTATGACCGATCACATAGTAGTCTTAGAAGTCTGATAGAACCAATTCTAAACTTGTCTGGAAGTGTAGTAGAACATATTCCAAGAAGCAAATCCATGTAAATACGAAATAAGGATTTGCAGTGAAAAGTTGTCAGCATACTTTGAACACGAACAGTAACTCTTATCATTTATTGTTCAAAGATATTCCTTGGTACTCAAGGTGATCCCGTGCCGAAATAAATTAAAAATCTTTTAATTAAGGTTTTTGGTTTTATACGTTTTAATTACCAGCAATTAATGCATATCTCTAGAGAATCAAAATTAGTAATATGCATTTTTTAATTGGAGATTTTCTATGAGAGATTTCAGAAATATTGGACCAACATTTATTGGAATTAGGAAAACCGAATTTGGGCATTGTAACACCCTCATGTTTTTAGCATGGCGCGTGCGCAAAGATACACCATGGCCTAGAATAAAGCTTCATTCAAAGATTCCCTTGCTTAGTAAAGGGAACATTGTCCTAGTGCAAATATTGCACAACAATTTTGCAATATTCCAGAGCGATCTAGCAGAGTGAATGTTGTGCAATCATTATGCAATAGCCAGAATGAGTGTTGTGCAATCATTGTGCGATATCCGGAACAAGTGGTGCGCAATCATTGTGCAATAGCCAGAACAAGTGGTACACAATCATTGTGCATTACAGCACAAAACTCATCAATCATTATTAGTTATTCATGAATACATGACAATGGCCATGAATAGTGAAGCAAGCATGTCAATCCTCTCCCATTTTCTAAGTTATAGAAATGTTAAGTTAACATATATAGAGAGGGGTAGTTGGTGCATATGCAGACTACGTACCAAGTAAGCTTCATAGATTAACCGAAAGAGTGTAAATGATGCATAAGCCTCATTTATAGATGCGTAGCCTTGCAAATAGGGCATTTGATGCTTAGACATTACTATGCCATGTCGCGGACTTAGTAATGCACAACCTTTGTGCATTTTGGTAGAACGGCCTATACGGACCAGGCCATTACCATTATTGCTAGGCCACGGTCTTGCAAACGAGTTGGATTAAGTAGCATGTCCCTTCGAGAATGAACTACTGTTTGTGCTTGATACCTTTGGAGTAGGGAATGGTACGTAAGCAGTCGTAATGAGTTGCAGCATTGCCGGTTCAACACTTTGTCGCTCATATCATCTAATTATGATATTATTGCGACATAATGCCTCTCATATCACCTGGTTCGGTAGCTCGACGCAAGAGATAATTGTGTCCAAACTTGATGAGGCAAGTTGCGTCCATTCCTTGGATATTTATACTTCCTATCAAGGCCTTCGACTTAGGCATGTACCAATGGCATATTGGGCATGGCCTCGCAAGTAAGCTACATCGATATGAAAGTTAGCGGAGCTTGCATAAGCCTAAGGAGAATAAGAAATTACCATGATTGATGCACCCTTGGAACGATCAAGACAAGTACATGCTTTCATCAATGCCTAAGCTAAGTGAAACAGGGGTATTAGTTCTGCACTGGACTATGCGTAAGCCTAGGGCATGCCTTATGCCTGGAAAGGACTCGACAGATGACAGTTACTCATCTAGATAGGAAATTCAGTGATGAACTTCCTACATTCATGCACGGATTTATACCCTTGTTCTATGGTAAGTTGGAACAGTGTGGAATCCAAGTTAGAAGCATCATGATCCACGAGCATGCTTGCAAGGGAAAATGAACATTTATTTTCCTAGTGTAAAGGCCCGGTTTGTAGCATCATCATGGAGCATCGGGGAGTTATGGCCAGCGCGTCCAGGTGCGCTAGGCGTGATTTTCCAGCCCATCATAGGCATTCATTGCATATCTTGAGAATATTTTCGGTTTTGGAAATTCCTTGGTGTCCAAACATCTTTGGTCTATAAATACCTAAATTTGCATTTCTAGCAAACTATCCTAAGAGCCATGCAAACTTCATTTCTTGTGGTTCCGTCTATTTGGAGAGGAAAGTATCCTAATTAGGTGAAATCTCTTACCGCTCATTTTAAAGACCTCTGTGGGATCAAGAAGATCTATGGGTACAGTTGGTGGGAAACTATATAATTGCAGTGTTATTATTTTTTGATTTGATTTGGTTGACTAATGGTTGCTGAAACTTTGATTGCACCAAGTTTGTTTATTCTTGAGAATCTTCTCTTCTGATATAAGATTTACTTAGACTAGATCAAAGTATCGACGGGATATTTAGAACTGTTGTTAGATCTAAAGACATCTTGTGTTAATCCATTGTTAACGGACTCCGTTCTGTGCATGATTGATCACATGAGATTCAAGTGGTGTTGTGTAGGTATTTGAAGGCAATAGAAGATTTGAAGACGAAAAAGAATTCTTGTTAGTTTTATCTTGTAGATTGAGTGCACAAACCTTGATCGGCTGGGATCCAACTAGAAACAGTTTATCTTTGATAGATCTAATTGATTAGTTACTTGAGATCGACATTCTCTATATTTCTCTTTTAGATCTATATTGATTGAGTGTGAATCTATACTTGACCATTTCGGTAGTTATTTTTTAGATTGATCTAACCAGACAAAAGAGTTTATTAGATTAAACATAAGAGCCTTTTTCAATAACTCATCATTATCTTGTGGCAAGATTTATTAAAGTGGTTACCAAACATATTCTTCCTTTAATGTTTGGAGTACGATCCAAAGGACTTGCAATTCACGTGCGTGACTCTAGAAGTCGAATGAGCAAGGATAATGAGGGAACTAAGTAGCTAGGGGCAGTCTTCTTGGTCTCAACTATATGAAGTTGGTATTAGAGTTTGTATAGTGGTTAATTCTGAGAGTATTCAAAGCTGGACTAGATCCCGGGGTTTTTCTATATTTGCGGTTTCCATTAACAAAATCTTGTTGTGCTATTTACTTTACTTTTCCGCATTATAATTGTTTTATTATAATTAAAGTAAATTGCACTTGTACGTTAATTCCAAATCACTTGATATTGATCCTATAGTAAACCGGTTTCGGACCGTAACTATTATCAAGTTAATTTCAAGTTGTCGTATTGTCTCAACTTTGTCCATAGACGGTCACACTTGGTATCAGACTTATAGGTTGAAATAAAAATATTTTGGTGTATTTGGGTACCCTCGTCTTTTCAATGTGAATTTTGGAAACTCAATTTTGCTCCTTGGGATTTAAGTTGTGACTGGTTATACCATGCTTCCAAAATTAGGTTATGACTAGTTACACCATGCTTCCAAAAGTAGCTTGTGATCGGTTACACCTTACTTCCCAAATTATCTTTTGATCGGTTACACCTTGCTTCCCAAAGTAGCTTGTAACTGATGATTACCACTAACTTCCCAATGTAGCTTGTGACCGATTACACCTTACTTCACCAAGTAGCTTGTGACTGATCACAACATGATACACATCATAGGCTATAACCGGTTATGCCTCAATTCTCAACATAAGTTAAGATAGGTTTTACCTTGTCATCTTGTATTGGTCATCCAAAAGATATTCAATAAAAAATCGGACCAATCATGATTTTCCTTTTGATTATGAAACAAGCTCATACATATACAACCTTAAACCAATGTAACATTACATAGTTTTCTAGGATGAAATCACACCTATATCTTATATATAATCAAGCAACTAAATACAAAGATTATGTTGATGTCGTATTTACAAAGTTCCAAAATATATGCGTTTATACATCGTAATTCCATAAATTCCTTGACACTTTGATCATAATGATATGACCAAATCTAACCACCAGAGTATTATATATATATATATATATACAGCTCCATATGTTATGTTTTTAATATAATACATCTTGAAAGATAAGTTGGGAAGGGAAACAAGTCAAGTCAATATTACTAACCTCAAGTGGAAGGATGATGTCTTCGTTGCAGTCGTTACTTCTTCTTATTCTTCAGGTCTTCGGAGTAATACTCATACGTTTCAACATTCCTAGACTTTTTAGTCTAACCTAAACGAAGTTGACTCTAGTTTTAATCAAGCAACTCTAGATGAGTTTTGATAGTATAATATGACAACCAAACTTGACATATCAACGCTTGGTGATTTCAACCGAGCTATGCTCTAAAAATCTCCCCCTTTGTCAATTTTATTGACAAAACTCTATTAGATATGGAGATCAACGAATTACAAAATAACTTATTCTTCATACGCTTGATTCCAAGTTTCAACGGCACAATATCCTGCACATATTCAAAAAATAAATGTCGTTCTTGAAATTTGAATAAAAAAAGCTTTACTCCCCCTAAAGGAAAGCTAGTAAATATTCAATCCGAATATCTTTGTTATTCCCCTTTTATAGTATGAAATACTACACATCATGATGATATGTTTCTCCCCTTAGTATATGCTTTACTCTTTCGTTAGATATGACGTTTAAGCACATATATCCTTTCCTAGTAATTATAAATCACTTGTTTACTCCATATATTTCTCCCCCTTTTTGTCACAAAAATGACAAAGAAACGAATAAATAAAAGAGTGAAATCCATAAGACTTATACAACCTATAAGATTTAAGCACGAAGGTTTCAAATACCATTTTAGATAACCAATACTAAAACTGAAACTACAAAATTAATCTATCTTTAGCATGTTATCAAGTAAACAATTGCCCGAAGCAATTTTCCCTTAGTCTGATAAATCAACTAAGATAACTTAGTTATTAACCGAACCGATTGTGTATATACAATTGCTTATTTCGACAAGACACGATAGAGATCATAATTAACTTCATTTCTCTTATCAGGCTCTAACTATTACATAAAATAACTTAGACCTTTCTCTTTAGACAAGACAAACACTAAGTTAGTTAACTAGTTTTTTCTTATCAAAGATTTCGATTAGACTTGAATAACCGAATCCTACATTTGATAAGTCTAACTAAGATCAGAATTAATTTAGTTTCTCTTATTCGGAATCAAATGGACTAAACAAATGACCCCGTAAATTTTTGTTAAGCAAAAATAATAGACACAAACCATATTATTGACTTGTCATAGTTTTTCTCAACCGGAAGCAATTGGAACATATATAATCAATGTTGTTAGAGCACTGCTCGGTCGAACTCGCATGCGTTGCTATCTCAAGCATGTTTGTCAATGTTAGTGACCAAAACTATAAAGTCTTGATTTCTAGTCTACTATAGCTAAGGTCTCAGACTAGGATAAAAAGTGTAGTTGAGCTCAAGAACTCCATGGCGATCATCATACAGGATGAAGGACTACTCAAGGAACCAGTGGATCTTCATCAACTAAAAGGTATGTGGAGACTTAAAATTATCTATCACTCAAAAATCTATCTACTCTATCTCATATCTTGAGACAAAAGTCGTATTACTATATAGACTAAGATTATACGCATGTGGTATTTCGAGTTGAGTATATCTCGCTTATCTATTTCTCGAAATATATGTTGGTAAAGCTTTCGCTTTAGCCAAGTTCATTTTTACCTAGTGACGAAAGTCATGTTATGTTTCAATCACTTTGAAAATTGCTCTGACGAAAAATAGTTTGTGAATAACAATTATATAACGCCCTTTGAGAATGTTTCAATGATTGAAATGAGAGTTTATACAATATAACCATTGGAGGATATAAGCATTATTGTGGAAGACATATATGTATAAGTCCTTATTGCTTGAACCAAAGTTTGCGAACTTTGTTGATCAAGCGAAACCGGAGAAGTACGTGAGCTTCGGTCCATGAACTGACGGAAGTTCTCGACTGAGAATTCCTGTTGGATTTTGTGAACTCCATCCGGGAACTTAAGTCCGCGAACTTGAGTAGGTTATGTCTAAAAACGATGTTTGTGAACTTATCTTAATAAACTAAGGAATGCTATTGCAAACCGTGGCTTTATAGTTCATGAATCAATTCGAGTGAATCACATCATTTTTGCTTCGATTGTGTCTTTTATAGTACATAAATATCTAAGCAATTGAACAACTCTCTAACTAGTTCAGTTGAGTCATTTGAACTAGTTATGGTGAAGAAGAATATGGTTGATATGAAAGTTATCATATGGCTAACCATTTGGTTAACTATTGTTGAACCAACTAATGTACAAGTTTGTGTACGGTTACATAAGCCTAGAAACGTGCATTACATGTGTGTGTAACAAGCTATGTTTTTGATCTAACGGTTTATAAATATTAGCTTGAATCTAATCAGGTTTTCATCTAACGGTGAATATTGAATGCTTTGTTTGTAAGCAGACATTGATTGCAAACCATGATTTAAGAGACTATATAAGGGAGAACTCTAGCAACTGGGAAACCTAATCCCCACACATTCTATGTGATACTAGTTGTGCTAAGCTAGAGTCAATTCTCCTTTAACCTTTGGTTTTCTTCTTCTAAAACCAGGTTAACGACTTAAAGACTTCATTGGGATTGTGAATCCAGACGGATACTACTTTTCTTGTAGTTGTGTGATCCGATATTTTTGTTTCTATCATACAAGTACAATTGCAATAATTGGCTTGAGATTTCTATCTTCAATATGCAAGATATAAAAGTAGTCACAAACACTTCGTATCATCGTTTGTGATTCCACAATATCTTTTTTCGTTGCATCGATTAAGACTATAGTGAGGTGATTAATAAAGCTGAGATGTTCTTCGGGAATATAAGTCTGGTTTTATCAATTGGTTCATGTTCACCTTGATTTATCAAAATACGGAACAAAACTTATAGGTATATTCGTGGGAGATGGATTTATCTATTACTGTAGACTTTTCTGTGTGATACATATTTGTTTATTAAAGTCTTCAAATTTAGGTCGTAGCAACTCCTGGTTGTGGATGATATCAGCTAAGGAAATCAAGTACGTAGTATCCTACTAGGATCGGAGACGTAGGAGCATAACTGTACCTTGGATCAGTGTGAGATTGATTGGGGTTGAACTACAGTCCAGACCGAAGTTAGATTGGAGTAGGCTAGTATTTGTAGCGGCTTAATACAGTGTATGTTTAATCTGGACTAGGTCCCGAGGTTTTTCTCCATTTACGGTTTCCTCGTTAACAAAATTCTGGTGTCTGTGTTATTTCTTTTCCGCATTATATTTTATTATATAATTTAAATAATACAGGTTGTGCGTTGTTCAATCAATTAGAATATCCGACCTTTTGGTTGTAGATTTAAATTAATTGACACTTGGATATTGGTCTTTGGTACCATCCAAGTTATCTCCTTGTATTTGATAAAGACTCGCAGATTTCTGTTTGCTTGAGTAAAGATCAAATCAAATGAGAGAGATATAAAGTCTTTGATATATTTTTTATTGATTGAGTCTGACTGTCTAGTTGATTCTCTAGAAAGTATATTGGAGTTTGTACATACATATTACTAATTTGAAATATTGGGTTAGGTTGTTAGACCCCCTCTTTTTCAATTGGTATCAGAGCAGGCAAACACCTTAAACCTAATAAGTTTGTATTTGTTCGTTCCTTAAAAATTGTCCCGTGGGAAATTTTTTTGGAAAATTTTCCTTTGGCATCTGTAACACACGCCAGAATTTCTTAAAGATTGATCAAGAATTATTATGGTCAAAACCTCTGGTTTCTCATGATAATCCCATTTCATCTGAAAAGGAAGTTTTAGATGATATGTATCAATCTAAAGAAAAAAATAAAAAGAAGAAGAGATTGAGGAAACGTTCATGGTGCTCAAGGATATGGAACCTCACTAGATTAACTATCGATCTCTATGAGGAGTACTATCATGATGGATCAGTTGATAAAGATATATTCAGAGCATTCGAAGACGTTTTTAGATCCGTAGAAAAACTTAATTCTGTTAAGTCTAAGAATCACTCCGAAAAGGGTTTTGTATATATTAAACCTTTGAATAATATTGTACAACCTAGGAATCGGAAGAATCTCCCTTCTAGGCATATCAAACATAGGATAGGAAGATCAGACTCACCTGATTATCATCATTGTGTTGATTACATCACATGGACTGTTCACACTGATCAACCGGAAATATTGCATGAGAATTTCTCTGCACATTGTGCCTCTTGGTAACAAGACTTGCACTACCTCATGTTATATATCTTGAAATGGGGCAAAAAATGGTTTGAATCGTGTACAGTTTTATTTTGAAATTTCAAATAAAGCTTTCTAGTGCATCCATCGTCTCTCCCAAAGAGTGTTGTTACGGGATGCATAATCCTTGATGTACAAACATCTAAGAAAACCCCCCTTGTTCTTTGTGGGTTGAAGTTCGCAAATGGGTCCAAGCCCATTTTTGGTCTTATAATGAATAAGTTCACGCACTCTCTTCTTCCTCATCACCCGTCTGCATACGTGAACCTCTAGGGTTTTGTGTGTTGCCTCCATTAAAGACATTTTGGAGAAACTAAGAGAAAGGGTGTTCAAGATTCACTCCAAGTAAGTAAATTCCTCTTGTTCATTTAAATTTCTTGGACCTCATGATGAATTCTAAGGGGTCAAAAAGGAATTCCAAAAACTCAAATACCTCTCGTATGGATCTTCCTTGTGACCAAAATTCTCTGAGGATTAGGTTTGTGGATGATTCATGTGCTAGAATTTTTGAGAAGATTTCATCTAAAGGTTTTATTTTAGAAAAGAAATTGGTTATCTCTAGTGGACATGATGAGGATTTAGCTTGCTTCAAAAAAATTCAATCTTGGAAATATTTTTGATGGTCTTGGTCAATGATTTGATTCTCTCACAAGAATTTTCTATGCCAACATTCATGATGTTGATCTTAATAAGATGGAATTCAAACCCATGGTAAATATAAAAAGGTTTCTTGTTGATAGAGAGTTAATTTCGAAGATTACCAACATTTCGCTGGGAAACGTGCGTCTCCCTAGACCAATTGATGAACGTCCATCATGTGATAAAATCTTTTATGGGATTTGTGACAAGAAGGTAGCTTGGAATCAAGGGAAGTTTCCTACTAATGATCTTAGTATTGCATTGATGACATTTGGAAAACTTGGTATCCCCAATCTTTGTCCCTCCACAATTGAAAATTCTTGGTGGAGTCATGAGTTTGCGGAATTGGTATATTTCCTTGAATTGGGTGTTCAAAGTCTCGATATTTGTGGATTCATTATCTCTCAAATGATCTCAATGACATCTCCTATCAAGATGTTAGGCTATCCTTGCTTGATTAGTCAAATATGTCGTGATTGTGGTTTTGATTTAATTGGAAACTCTCTTGGGGTTCCCAAACCAGTTCGTCCCTGTACCTTCAGACGCATAAGGGAAAATGTATGCAAAAAACAAAGAGATGCTTCACTTAATGATTGTGACCCTAACACCTTGAGTCTTCTTCAAAAAAAATCACAAGGGAGTGTGTAAGGTAAATTCAAGGGTGAAGTGTGTTCAAGAACAATTATCTTTGGTTGCAACTAAGTTTCCCGAGCTCAAGGAAGAGTTGAACATTGTTCAAGCATCATGGAGTGTTTCCGATGAATATGATGAGTAGTTTATTATTGTCTAGTAAATCTTCTATATTTCTTGTTTTGTTTAAAATAATCACTAGTTGTTTGGAATAGCCATTGTTGTGATTACACATAGTTATGTCCAACGTTTTTCATCTTCTTGTTTTTAGATTTATTGGTTTAAATTCTAAACTTGTTTGGAAGATGATCTTTGCAGTATTAATCTTTATGGTTTTATATATTGCAATATTGTTATGGGATATGTGTGTTTACGTCCGTGAACTTGATTGTCCCATAATTTGTCAAAAGTAAAGGCGTTCGTAAATTGATATGCAAGTATTGATAAAAGAATAAATAGACTTTTGACAAACACAAAAGTTAAGCCTATATTGTCAACTGTTGATGTAAGATAGGTTAAAATCTTTTTTTATTCAAGGATTATGTATATTTTATGTCATTGTGCAAATGGTGATGAAAAATTGAATGAATCCTTGTTTATTCCACGGTATAAGGTCGATCTCCGATCCAAAACTTTTGTGTAAATACTGTGTTGTTCCATAAAGTATCTTATGTTGAGAAAGAGAATAACCAAAGTTGATTATTTTATGATTAACTTAGTTGTTGTTCCATGAGGTACTTTGTGTTGAGCATGGCCAATTAAATTGATTACTTTTGTGATTAGTTTAGTTGTGTACTTCGATTAGATTAATTGTGGGTTCTCTTGTGATTAATCTAATTGATTTCTTAAGTCTCCATAAGTTTACTTGTATTGAGCATATTTGGTTAAATTAATCTTAGGTTCGCTTACGGTTAATTTGATTGAATATTCTTTTTGGATTCCAAATTCATACTTGTATGTGATTTGTTGAGTCCAAAAAAATCCTTCTTTTCTTTTGAAATTAAGGTCGCTCTTGTTGTTCCCTTGGGAATGACATTTTATGGGGGAGAGTTCTTTTTGAACTTGTGCTTAATTACCAAATCTTTGTGGGGAGAGAGGTTGTGGAATATTATAGGGGTTATCTTGTATCTTTATAAACTCCTTGATGAATGCATTTAGCTTCGGATATATGATTGCATCTAAATAAGATGATATACATTTACCTTTGGTCATGAAATGTCTCTTTCGGAAATTTCATTAGGATCCCGTTCTTGTACCTTTGCCAATTTTATTGAAAAAAAGGGGGAGACTTAATATGTAGTTTACACTACAAATACATATGGTTTTCGGATCATTATGTAAGGGGGAGTGGTTTCCATGTGAGATGGAGTATTGACTAAGGGGGAGTGACGTATCACCATAGTATTGTTGTTAAAGTTGTGATGCAATTGGACTTTGACGATGTGTAATGATACTATGACACTGTATAACAATGATTGAGAACTCTTGTTTTCTCGTTGTTATAGCTATGGATTTTCAACAACGATGATGCTAAACTTACAACCTTTGGGATCATTGGAATACTTGAAAGTGACGAAGATTTTGAGTAATGTTGAAGATCAGACGACATGTGGAATATGAGCTACAAAGTTTATTTATATATATTTTTGTATTCCATATGTATTAATAGTTTTGCCACTAAAATTGACAAAGGGGGAGATTGTTAGAGCACTGCTCGGTCGAACTCGCATGCGTTGCTATCTCAAGCATGTTTGTCAATGTTAATGATCAAAACTATAAAGTCTTGATTTCTAGTCTACTATAGCTAGGGTCTCGGACTATGATAGAAAGTGTAGTTGAGATCAAGAACTCCATGGCGATCATCATACAAGACGAATGACTACTCAAGGAACCAGTGGATCTTCATCGACTAAAAGGTATGTGGAGACTTGAACTTATCTATCACTCAAAAGTCTATCTACTCTATCTCCTATCTTGAGACAAAAGTCGTATTACTATATAGACTAAGATTATACACATGTGGTATTTCGATCTAAGTGTATCTCGCTTATCTATTTCTCAAAATATGTGTTAGTAAATCTTTTGCTTTAACCAAGTTCATCTTTACCTAGTGACGAAAGTCATGTTATGTTTCAATCATTTTTAAAATTGCTCTGACGAAAAATAGTCTGTGAATAACAACTATATAACGCCCTCTGAGAATTTTTCAATTATTAAAATGAGAGTTTAGACAATATAACCATTGGAGGATATAAGCATTATTGTGGAAACACATATATGCATAAGTCCTTACTGTTTGAACCAAAGTTTGCGAACTTTGTTGATCAAGTGAAACCGGAGAAGTACGTGAGCTTCAGTCCGCAAAATGGCGGAAGTTCTTGATCGAGAATTTCTTCTGGAGTTTGTGAACTCCATCCGGGAACTTAAGTCCACGAAATTGAGTAGGTTATGTCTAAAACCGATGTTTGTGAACTTATCTTAATAAACTAAGGAATGTTATTGCAAACCGTGGCTTTATAGTTCATGAATCGATTCGAGTGTATCACATCGTTTTTGCTTTGATTGTGTCTTGTGTAGTACATAAATATCTAAGCAATTGAACAACTCTCTAACTAGTTCATTTGAGTCATTTGAACTAGTTATGGTGAAGAAGAATATGGTTGATATGAAAGTTATCATATGGCTAACCATTTGGTTAACTATTGTTGAACCAACTAATGTACAAGTTTGGGTACGGTTACACAAGCCTAGAAACGTGCATTACATGTGTGTGTAACAAGCTATGTTTTTGATCTAACGGTTGATAAATATTAGCTTGAATCTAATCAGGTTTTCATCTAATGGTGAATATTGAATGCTTTGTTAGTAAGCTAACATTGATTGCAAACCCTGATTTGAGAGACTATATAAGGGAGAACTCTAGAAACTGGGAAACCTAATCCCCACACATTCTGTGTGATACTAGTTGTGCTAAGCCAGAGTCGATTCTCCTTTAACCTTTGGTTTTCTTCTTCTAAAACCAGGTTAACGACTTAAAGACTTCATTGGGATTGTGAAGGCAGACAGATATTACTTTTCTTGTAGTTGTGTGATCTGATCTTGCTGTTTCTATCGTACGAGTACAATTGTAATAATTTGCTTGAGATTTTTATATCCGATAGGTAAGATATAAATGTATCCACAAATACTTCGTCTCATTGTTTGTGATTCCACAATATCTTTTTTCGCTGCGTCGATTAAGACTATTGGGAAGTGATTGATAAAGCTGAGCTATTCTTCGGGAATATAAGTCTGGTTTTATCAATTGGTTCTTGTTCACCTTGATTTATCAAAAAATGGAAAAAAAAATTGCAGGTATATTCGTGGGAGACGGATTTATCTATTACTGTAGACTTTTCTGTGTGATACAGATTTATTTATTAAAGTATTCGACTTTGGGTCGTAGCAACTCTTGGTTTTGGGTGAGATCAGCTAAGGTAATCAAGTACGTAGTATCCTGCTGGGATCAGAGACATATGAGCATAATTGTACCTTGGATTAGTGTGAGATTGATTGGGGTTCAACTACAGTCCAGACCGAAGTTAGCTTGGAGTAGGCTAGTATATGTAGCGGCTTAATACAATGTATGTTTTATTTGGACTTGGTCCCGGGGTTTTTCTGCATTTGCAGTTTCCTCGTTAACAAAATTCTGGTGTCTATGTTATTTCCTTTCCGCATTATATTTTGTTATATAATTGAAATAATACAGGTTGTACATTTTTCAATCAATTAGAATATCCGACCTTTTGGTTGTTGATTTAAATTGATTGACACTTGGATATTGGTCTTTTGTACCATCCAAGTTATCTCCTTGTATTTGATAAAGACTCACAGATTTCTGTTTGCTTGAGTAAAGATCAAATCAAGTGAGAGAGATATAAACTCTTTGATATATTTTATATTGATTGAGTTTGACTGTCTAGTTGATTCTCTATAAAGTATATTGGATTTTTTCCATACAGATTTCTTATTCGAAATATTGGGTGAGGTTGTTAGACCCCTGCTTTTTCAAATGTAAGCACAGTAATTGCACCGAATTTCGTTAAGCAAAAAAAATTGATACCAACATATTGTGACTTTTCACACATTTAATCATATTACCTTATGATCCTTTGGTAAAGCCTGCTAACAAGGGCTAGAACTTAATCTCGCTAAATAAAAAAGCCTCACAAATTGTAAGGGCTACCAATATGAGATCGAATAATTTGGTTAATAAAAACCGAAACTAACATCTCATAATCCGAAATCAAATAGCATAAAATATAATCATTCACATGGACTATGCAATTGGA
Organism: Papaver bracteatum; assembly: GCA_023529315.1. Lineage (NCBI taxonomy): Eukaryota > Viridiplantae > Streptophyta > Magnoliopsida > Ranunculales > Papaveraceae > Papaver > Papaver bracteatum. Next base: position 1,099,362 of record JAJJWX010000473.1, on the reverse strand, counting down.
ACTATCAAATTATGAAACAAGGATAAAAAAGCAAAAAATTTATTCATTCATAAATTGATAGTTTTATTCGAATAGACCTTATACAAAATATCGAAATAAATCAACAATTTGATTAGTCTATTCCTAGATAGAACAGATTTGAAAATCAAATCTCTTCATGATGTTGCGATCTTCTTCGGTTAATAGGAATAATTCTTTGAATTCCTTGAAGAGATCCATGATCAAAGAATAATTCCTCAACCTTAAGTAAATTAGGTTCTCCCTCGTTTAATCTTTTTAGAAGAATTTTTGTTATTTGACAAGATGAGCTTGAACAAGCAGAGAATTTCTTGTTATAATGGTAATTTGTATTGTACATAATCTTTGTTCAAAAAGGAATAAACAAGATTTCTCCTTAACAGATGTAGTAATAGATTATCGAATCTTTAAATAACAATAGTTTCCAAAAACTTGGTCACTGATTATGGAAGTCAACAATATTCTCTTTTAGTATAAAGAAACTGAACTTTTTTTTCTTTATATTTAGATTTTTAAGAGAGTGCCTTCTTGTGAATATTTTTAATATATCTCGCAAGCTTTTGACTATTGTGCTATATACACTAAACTCATCAAAAAAAAAAAAATTGAGCACTACATGAGTTAGTATTTATAATCAAGATAGTAAGTGTTAGATCACTGCTCGGTCGAACTCGCAAGCGTTGGTATCTCAAGATTGTTTGTCAAGTTTAGTTGCCAAAACTATAAGTCTTGATTTCTAGTCTACGTATAGCTAAGCCTAGGACTAGAATAGAAAGTGTAGTTGAGCTCTAGACTCCACAGATTTCATCATACAAAGACGAAGAACTACTCAAGGAACTGGTGGAACTTCATCGACAAAATGGTATGTGGAGACTTGAACTTATCTATCACTCAAAAATATATCTACTCTATCCCCTATCTTGATACAAAAGTCGTATTGCTATATAGACTACGACCATACACATTTGCAATTTCGAGCTGAGTTTATCTCGCTTATATTTTTCTCGAAATTTGTGTTGGAAAGCTTTCGCTTTGGCCAAGTTCATCCTTACTCGTGACGAAAGTCATGTTAATTGTTTCAATCTCTTGAAAATCACTTTGATGAAAAAAAAGTGTGTGAATAACCGCTATATATAACATCCTCTAAGAATGTTTCAATGATTAAAATGATAGTTTAGAATATGAAAAGGCGAGGGTACCCAAATATACCTTAAGCTAAAACTTTTCCTTCCTATAAGTCATTTCTCCGAAAGTGATTGTCTATGGACTGAGTCGAGATAATACAACTAATCGATTCACACTTCGTGTGATCGTCTATGGATACGAGATCGAGAAAATACAACAACGAAGTATGTTTACTTGATACAAAGTTTCGGACTTAACCAAACACAATAGGATTCACGTATCAAGTAAATGGGAATTAACGTTTGTGCAATTTACTTTAATTATAATAAAACAATTATAATGCGGAAATATAAAGTAAATGACACAACAAGATTTTGTTAACGAGGAAACCGCAAATGCATAAAAACCTCGGGACCTTGTACATAATTGAATAATCTCAGGATTAAGCTGTTATAAAAAATAAACCAACTTCGTATAGTTGGGACCAAGAAACTAAACCTATAGTTCACCTAGTTCCGTCTGTATTCTTACGCCTCCAACCTGTAAACAAGTCACGTACTTGGACCAATTCCTTTGGTTCGTATTCCAAACAGTAAAGGAACAACAAATATGTTTGGTATCAACTCTCTTCAACCAAGTGATATGAATTGCTCAAAGGCTCTTCTGTTTATCTTAACATAAACTCCTTTGTCAGGTTCCAAGATCTATCTTATGTTCAATCACTAAAAGGCAATCGGTAACATTAAGCCAATCAACACTCTTAATCCAAAGAACTGTGTTGATGCCGATCTTCTCAATTAATCAATATGATCTACCACAAGGATAAAACGATTATTAATTGGATCCTATGTTACCAAAACAAGTATTGTGCACACCAAATATTATAAAACCAAGTCAGAAATATTCTATCTCTTATTTGTCTTCAAATCTTCTTAGATCTTCAATAAACACCTGCACACAACTACTTGAATCTCTTGTGATCAATCACATACAGAATGGAGTCTGTTAACAATGGATTATCACAAGATCGTCTTTAGATCTAACAACAGTCTAAATATCCCTGTCAAAACCTTGAACTAGTTTGAGTGAATCTTATATCAGAAGAGAAGATTCTCAAGCATAAACAAACTAGGTGCAATCAAAGTTCAACCACCGTTGGTCAATCAAATCAATAAGAAAACTAAAGATAAACCGCAATATCTATTTTCCCACCAACGGGTCACGCTAGAGCTTCTCAATCCCAAATAAGACTTTAAATTGAGCGGCTGTAAGAGATTTCACCTAATTAGATTTCTCTCCTCTCTGATAGGCGGCTTCACCAGTAACAGTACAACAGATGAAGTTTACTGTCATGAAGGATTAATTTGCTAGAAATGCAAACTCAAAGTATTTATAGACAAGGAAGTTTGGACACCAATGAATTTCCAAAACCGAAAATATTCTCAAGATATTTTTCCATATTAACCCAAATTCGGTTTTCATAATTCCTGTGAATGCACTGTCCTAAAATAATGATCGAAATATCCTTGGAAAATATTTAATGCACATTACTCATTCTTATTTTCCATATATAATTAAAAACCTTAATGAAAAGATTCTTAACTTATTTAAATTCGATCTTGGGATTTACTTCCTTCTTAGATGTTAAAGAATATCTTTGAACAATAAAAGGATAAACATTAATGCGCGTGTTCGAAGTGTGTCGACATCTTACTCTAGCAAGTCCTTTTTCATACTTGCTCACTTGAAACCGATTTACCAAACTTCCAAACAAGTTAAGAATTGGTTCATCTAACTTTCAAGAATTATGTGATTGATTAAGTACCACTCAATCACAAATCATGGGTGTACGGTTCTACCAAAACAAGTTTCGGTTCTACCTCCATGTGAGTATTGTGCATAGTCACACTAGCTTACCAAAGATACGGCTGACTAGGTACTAGGATCGGTTCCCCACATATATTTGGAATCTAACTTGTATGCACTGCACATGTCCATAGGATCGGTTCCCCCTTGCAAAAAAACGTGATGCACATGTTCATAGGATCGGTTCCCATTTCTTCTATAAACCATGTTATACCTCATACAAGGATTGGTTCCCCCTTGTGATGTACTGCTCCTTTTCATAGGATAGGTTCCACTTTCCCGATTTGGTCAGACACTGCACAAACCCGATCATACCCCAGGTGATTACTTAGGATCAGTTTCACTAATAAAAGTCATACCAATACATAAGTAAGGCCTCATTTGAATAGTTTTACCATGAACACAAACAAGTCATGAGCGGTTATACTAATCACTCATATTAGTCGTTCGTAAGATTTACAATGAAGAACAGCCCCAATAATGCCTAACGATTTCCTTTTCGGTTCACAACACATATCATGAAATTACTTCCGTAGAACACATGTGAAAAAGTGCGGGTCTAACAACCTGACCCAATATTTCGATTAGCAATCTGTATGGACAACTCCGAGTTGTTTTCTAGAGAATCAACTAGACTCAATCAAATATAAAATACTCAAGGAGTTATTATCTCAATCTCTCGATTTGATTTACTCAAGAAAATATGATTTGCGAGTTACAATCAAAGAGAGATAACTTGGAAGGTAACAAAGACCAATATCCAAGTGTCAATCAATTTAAATCAACAACCAATAAGGTCGGATATTCTAATTGATTGAACAACGCACAACCTGTATTATTTCAATTATATAAAAATATAATGCGAAAAAGAAATAACACAGACACCAGATTTGTTAACGAGAAAACCGCAAATGCAGAAAAACCCCGGGACCTAGTCCAGACTAAACATACATTGTATTAAGCCGCTATAGACACTAGCTTACTCTAAATTAACTTCGGTCTGGACTGTAGTTGAACCCCAATCAATCTCACACTGATCCAAGGTACAATTATGCTCCTACGCCTCTGATCCCAGCAGGATACTGCGCACTTGATTCCCTAAGTTGATCTCACCCACAACCAAGAGTTACTACAACCCAAAGTCGAAGACTTTAGCAAACAAATCTGTCTCACACAGAAAAGTCTACAAGATAGATAAATTCGTCTCCCAAGAATAAACCTATGAGTTTTGTTCCATCTTTTGATAAATCAAGGTGAACATGAACCAATCAATAAAACCATACTTATATTCCTGAAGAAAAGCTCAGTTTTATCAATTATCTCACAATAGTATTAATCGACGCAACGAAAAAAGATATTGTGGAATCACAAACGATGAGACGAAGATGTTTGTGATTACTTTTATATCTTTCCTATCGGAGATAGAAATCTCAAGCCAATTATTACAATTGTACTCGTACGATAGAAACAGCAAGATCAGATCACACAACTACAAGAAAAGTAGTAACGGTGTGGCTTCACAATCCCAATAAAGTCTTTAAGTTATTAACCTGGTTTTAGAAGAAGAAAACCAAAGGTTAAAGGAGAATTGAGTCTAGCTTAGCAAACTAGTATCACACAGAATGTGTGGGGATTAGGTTTCCCAGTTGCTAGAGTTCTCCCTTATGTAGTCTTTCAAATCAGGGTTTGCAATCAATGTTAGCTTAGTAACAAAGCATTCAATATTCACCGTTAGATGAAAACCTGATTAGATACAAACTAATATCTCTCAACCGTTATATCAAAAACTTAGCTTGTCATACACACATGTACTTGACGATTTTGAGTTTGTGTAACCGTAGCCAAACGTGTACAATAGTTGGTTCAATATTATTCAACCAAATGGCTATCCAAATTATAACTTTCATATCAACCATATTCTTCTTCACCGTAACTAGTCCAAATGACTCAAATGAACTAGTTAGAGAATTGTTCAATTGATATAAGATATTATGTAATACACAAGACACAATTGAAGCAAAAACGATATGATTCACTCGAATCGATTCATGAACTATTAAGCCACGGTTTTCAATATCATTCCTTAGATAATTTAAATAAGTTCACTAACATCGTTTTTAGACATAACCACTCAAGTTCGCGGACTTAAGTAACCAGTTGGAGTTCACAAACTCCAGCATAAATTCTCGGGTTCGAGAACTTCCGTCAGTTCGCGGACTGAAACCGAGATACTACTCCAGCAGAAATTCCCGGGTTCGAGAACTACGCACGTTCGCGGACTGAGTTCGCGGACTGGGTTGACTGCTCAAGTTCCAGATTTCACTTGATCAACAAAGTTCGCAAACTTCGGTTCAAGTGCTAAGGACTCATACATATATGTGTTGCCACAACAATGTTTATATCCCCAGTGGTTATATTGTTTAAACTCTCATATCAATCATTGAAACATTCTCAGAGAACGCCATATAGTTGTTATTCACAAACTAGTTTTCGTTAGAGAAATTTCCAAAGTGATTGAAACATAACATGACTTCCGTCACTAGGCAAATATGAACTTGGCTAAAGCGAAAGCTTTACCAACACACATTTTGAGAAATAGATAAGCGAGATATACTCAGCTCGAAATGTCACATGTGTATATCTTTAGTCTATATAGTAAAACAACTTTTGTCTCAAGATAGGAGATCGAGTAGATAGACTTTTGAGTGATAGATAAGTTCAAGTCTCCACATACCTTTTAGTCGATGAAGATCCACTGGTTCCTTGAGTAGTCCTTCGTCTTGTATGATGATTGTCACTTTCTATCCTAGTTCGAGACCTTAGCTATAGTAGACTAGAAATCAAGACTTTATAGTTTTGATCACTAACATTGACAAACATGCTTGATATAGCAACGCATGGTAGTTCGACCGAGCAATGCTATAACAATCTCCCCCTTTGTCAATTTTAGTGGCAAAACTATTAATACATATGGAATACAAAAAATATATAAATAAACTTTGTTGTTCCTATTCTACATGTCTAATCTTCAACAATACTCGAAATCTTCGTCACTTCCAAGTAGTCCAATGATCCCAAAGGTTGTAAGTTTAGCATCATCATTGTTGAAAATTCGTAGCTATAAAAATGGGAAAAGCATCGGTTCTCAATCATTGTTATACAATGTCATTGTATTATTACACAACGTTAAAGTCCAATTGCATCACAACTTCAATAACAATACTATGGTGATACTTCACTCCCCCTTAGTCCATCTCACATGGAAACCACTCCCCCTTTTTTATTTTTTAACAAAAAAATCACTTTTATTAAACAAAAGGGTTAATACAAAAAATCCAAGACAAAAACTCAAAAAAAATTGGAAAACATGTCCTAAGAGAAGAGTAGAACAGATCTAAGAGATAAAAGCTACTACAAAACCTAATGATGACAAAAGAACATATGCTAATCAAATCTATAGTATATTGTGTCTGGATTTTCCATTTTATGCATCTCAGGAGGTCTAGTTTTAAAGATCTTCACTTCACCCTTTGATAGATGAACTCATTTTTTAGCAAAGAAGTCAGCAGAGAAGTTCACTTCCCTGTAAACATGATTGAAATAAATGGACTTGATTTTCCTGTATATATATTTCCATCTGTTCCAAACAAACCAAGGCAATTTGTTCTTCATGAATGCACTAATGGCAGCAGTAGAATCAGGGTTGATAATAACTTCAGTTTTGTGATTTTTAATTGCCCATTCCAAAGCACTTATAGTTCTCATTATTTCAGCTACAAAATTAGTTGATATACCTAGTCCTCCACTTTCAGCTATAATGAAACCCCCAACATAATCTCTGGCAATAAAACCATAACCTGCACAACCTGGATTCCCTCTAGATGCTCCATTACAGCATAGTAATAGCTTAAACCACTCCCCCTTACATAATGATCCGAAAACCATATGTATTTGTAGTGTGAACTACATATTAATTCTCCCCCTTTTTGTCAATAAAATTGGCAAAGGTACAAGAACGGGATCCTAATGAAATTTTCGTAAGAGACATTTCATGACCAAAGGTAAATGTATATCATCTTGTTTAGATGCAATCATAAAGCCGAAGCTAAATGCATTCATCAAGGAGTTTATAAAGACGCAAGATAACCCCTATAATATTCCACAGTCGTACTCCCCACAAAGATTTTTCAATTAAGCACAAGTTCAAAAGAACTCTCCCCTATAATATGTCATTCCCAAGGGAACAACAAGAGCGACCTTAATTTCAAAAGAAAAGAAGGATTTATTTAGACTCAACAAATTGCATACAAGTATGAATTTGGAATCCAACAAGAAATATTCAATCAAATTAACCAAAGCGAACCAAGATTAATTTGACTAAATATGCTCAACACAAGTAAACTTATGGAGACTTAAAAAATTGATAACAAAAAAACTTGCAAATAATCTAATTGTCATACTCAACCAAACTAAATACAAGAGTAATCAATTTAATTGGCCACACTCTACATAAGAATATCTATGGAACAATGAGTAAGTTAATCATAAAAATAACCATCCTAGTCAATTATTCTCAACATGAGAAGAACTTACGGAGTGCTAACTAAATAACCATACTAGATGATTGATTTAGTTCATTTGGGCTCAACATAAGAGATTATGGAACCCCGACTAAGATTATCATAAGATATGACAACCTTAACCGTACATGTACTCAACATAAGAAAACTTATGGAATACAAACTAAATAACCACACAAGTTGATTAATTTAGTTCTTAATGCTCAACATATAACATCTCATGGAACAACCAACCATGCCAATAAGGAATCGACTTAGTCGTATCGTGCTCAACATAAGATACACAATGGAGCCTTCACGGTAATACATAAAAAAATGGATCAATAAGGATCTATACCGTGGATAACAAAAGGATTCATACTATGTTTCTATCACCATTTGCAAAATGATATACAATAGACATAATCCTTGAATCACAAAAGATTTTAACCTATCTTACATCAATAATTGACAATATAGACTTAACTTTTTTGTTTGTCAAAAGTCTATTCATCATTTTATCAATATATGCATATCAATTCACGAATGACTTTACTTTTGACAAAATATGGGCCAATCTAGTTCACGGACGTAAACAACATATCCCATCAAAATATTGCAATATATAAAACCATAAAGATTAATACTGCAACCATCATCTTCCAAACAAACTTAGAATTTTTTAAACCAAAAAATCTAAAAACAAGAAGATGAAAAACATTGGATATAGCTATGTGTAATCACAATAATGGCTATTCCAAAATACTAGTTATTCTTCTAAACAAAAGAGAAACAATAGAAGATTTACTAGATAAACAAAATCAAAAACAAGCTAAACAAAACCTCCATGCCACAGAGAACTAACGTCAAATAGACAGTTCAGGACCTTCTTGAGTCTTAAGGTCTTGGAGCTTGTGAATCGCAGCATCCTCAGCACCTTTGAAGAGGATATCCTTATTGTGAAGTTCTCTAACACGGGTTTTCATGAGAGAAAGGTCAGACTTAACCTTTTTCAACTCATTTTTTACCACATCAAGACTCTTCATTGTATCAACAAGTTATTGCTTTGCTTTCTCAAATTCCTTCAGGAAGCCGAGAACTACATCTGATGAAATATCTTCAATCTCCTTTATATCAGGAAGTGACTCAGAGGATTGAGGAAGGATACCTTCATTATCAACAAGAGTTTCCTTATCTTTATCGAGTTTGCAATATACCGCCTTATCAATGACATCTTTAGGAAAATTCAATGAGCATGAAGAAGAAGAATCCATTGATAAAAAGAAACCTAGAGTAATAAGAATACCTCAATAGGATAGGTATATATATAATAAAAAAACTCGAGAGATTTAGAGTTTACGGGATAGGTTTTAAAGAATAACCCGTATGTGAGCCCGTAAGATGGTTTTTCACAAAATTTTGCATGGAAAGAGAAAAAAACTTTTACTTTTCAAAGATAAGATTAGACAAGGAACATCAAGAAAAGAAATACTCACGACCAATGTTTGACTAATTATCCTTCTAAGAACGATAAGAGATTAACTAGATAATTAGAGTCACATAGTTACGGAGTATACCTATTCAAGTTTCTCACAACTAGGCTTTTTGTATGTGAGATATTCAACCTTGTGATTACTTTACACAAGTATGAGCCTTTAGCTCATCAAATGAATGTTGTTCCTTTTTATCCTTTTATCTTTGATCTGTGCTCTTTCTAAAGAGATGAGCCACTGCTTGATTAGCATACTTATCAGAAGGACAAAATCTAGGACCTCTTGCAATTAAATTAAGAGGATAAGAGTGGATGGGAATCCATGTTCTAGATTTAGATTTATCAGAAACATCCTTATAAGTATAGGAAATGCTTTTGTTAGCAACACAAGAATTTATGCCAGAATGCACTTGAGCCCTATACTGATTTTGTAGAATATAGATCATTCTTATAAGGTTTATGATTTCTTGTGGGCATACGATTCACTGCATTAGTCGACTGACTATTCGTTCCATTTGACAGTGAAGAGAAGCAAATTATGAAGATTAAAAATTTGTTTCCTTCTTGCAAAACAATGGATAGCATAGTGATTATTTTTCCCACAAAAAATACAGGTTTGTGGAGAGGAAGCAACAATTGGCACCTGTCTTTGGTTCATAGCCATATGAGAAGACTGTAAGTTATGTAGACCTTTCTTAACAAAATCTTCTTCTGGAGAACACTTCTTCATATGTGGCAATTCATGAGAATTGGTTACAGAAGAATTTCTCCTTAAGACAAAGTTTTTCTTTTCCAAGGATTTACACTGTACATGGGCTAGAGTAAGAGATGCACATAGTTTCTCTTTTTCAGCACGAAGTCTATTGAGATCTGATGAATGAGTCTCGAGCAAACATTTTTCTCTAATTGAGTCCTCTTTAATAATATCCTCAAGGGTACTAATCTTTTCACGCTGGAGAGTAGTTTCTTGAAGAAGTTTCTCAATATTCTTAGAGAAGGACTTAATGATGTTATAGAGATCACGTTCTCGATCAAGAGACTTTTCAAATTCATCAATGAGCTGATCATGATTATTAAAATCAATATCTTCAGCTGTATGTCTTAAAATTCTGGTGAGATCCTTTTCAGCTACTGCCAGAGTGTCACATGCCTCATGAGAGGAAAAAATGTCATTATCACATTAAACATTCTTTTTACCTCGGGATTCGGAAGAATCAACTAAGGAAAAATCCTTTGAGGTGTTTCCAAGACACTTGACATGATCAAAAGCTTTAGGAGGCATTTTGGTATGTGCAACAGAGATTTTGTAAACAGACTCAGATTGCCACAAACACAGACTTATAAGGTTTTAAACGTGTTTGCATGCTCTGATACCAATTGAAAAAACGGGGGTCTAACAACCTCACCCAATATTTCGATTAGCAATCTATATGGACAACTCCGAGTTATTTTCTAGAGAATCAACTAGACTCAATCAAATAGAAAATACTCAAGGAGTTATTATCTCAATCTCTCGATTTGATTTACTCAAGAAAATATGATTTGCGAGTCACAATCAAAGAGAGATAACTTGGAAGGTACCATAAACCAATATCCAAGTGTCAATCAATTTAAATCAACAACCAATAAGGTCGGATATTCTAATTCATTGAACAACGCACAACCGGTATTATTTCAATTATATAAAAATATAACGTGAAAAAGAAATAACACAGACACCAGAATTTTGTTAACGAGGAAATCGCAAATGCAGAAAAACCCCGGGACCTAGTCCAGATTAAACATACACTGTATTAAGCAGCTATAGACACTAGCCTACTCCAAATTAATTTCGGTCTGGACTGTAGTTGAACCCCAATCAATCTCACACTGATCCAAGGTACAGTTATGCTCCTATGCCTCTGATCCCAGCAGGATACTACACACTTGATTCCCTTAGCTGATCTCACCCACAACCAAGAGTTGCTACGACCCAAAGTCGAATACTTTAGCAAACCAATCTGTCTCACACAGAAAAGTCTACAAGATAGATAAATTCGTCTCCCACGAATAAACCTATGAGTTTTGTTCTATCTTTTGATAAATCAAGGTGAACAGGAACCGATCAATAAAATCATACTTATATTCCCGAAGAACAGCTCAGTTTTATCAATCACCTCGCAATAGTCTTAATCGACGCAACGAAAAAAGATATTGGGGAATCACAAACAATGAGACGAAGTGTTTGTGGCTACTTTTATATCTTGCCTATCGGAGATAAAAATCTCAAGAAAATTATTACAATTGTACTCGTATGATAGAATCAACAAGATCAGATCACATAACTACAAGAAAAGTAGTATCGGTGTGCCTTCACAATCCCAATAAAGTCTTTAAGTCGTTAACCTGGTTTTAGAAGAAGAAAATCAAAGGTTAAAGGAGAATTGAGTCTAGCTTAGCAAACTAGTATCACACAGAATATGTGGGGATTAGGTTTCCCAGTTGCTAGAGTTCTCCCTTATATAGTCTTTCAAATCAGGGTTTGCAATCAATGTTAGCTTAGTAACAAAGCATTCAATATTCACCGTTAGATGAAAACCTGATTAGATACAAGCTAATATCTCTCTACCATTAGATCGAAAACTTAGCTTGTCATACATACATGTACTTGACGATTTTGGGTTTGTGTAACTGTACCCAAACGTGTACAATAGTTGGTTCAATATTAGTCAACCAAATGGTTAGCCAAATGATAAATTTCATATCAACCATATTCTTCTTCACCATAACTAGTCCAAATGACTCAAATGAACTAGTTAGAGAGTTATTCAATTGCTATGAGATCTTATGTACTACACAAGACATAATTGAAGCAAAAACGATGTGATTCACTCGAATCGATTCATGAACTATAAAGCCACGGTTTGCAATAGCATTCCTTAGATAATTTAAATAAGTTCACGAACATCGTTTTTAGACATAACCACTCAAGTTTGCGGACTTAAGTAACTGGTTGGAGTTCACAAACTCCAGAAGAAATTCTCGGGTTTGAGAACTTCCGTCAGTTCGCGAACTGAGTTCGCGGACTAAAACTGAGCTACAACTCCAGCAGAATTTATCTGGTTCGAGAACTACGCATGTTCGCGGACTGAGGTCGCAGACTGAGTTCGCGGACTGGGTTGACTGCTAAAGTTATGGTTTTCACTTGATCAACAAAGTTCGCAAACTTCGGTTCAAGTGCTAAGGACTTATACATATATGTGTTACCACAACAATGTTTATATCCCCAGTGGTTATATTGTCTAAACTCTCATTTCAATCATTGAAACATTCTCAGAGGACGTCATATAGTTGTTATTCACAAACTAGTTTTCGTTTGAGAAATTTACAAAGTGATTGAAACATAACATAACTTTCATCACTAGGCAAAGATGAACTTGGCTAAAGCGCAAGCTTTACCAACACACATTTCGAGAAATAGATAAGCGAGATATACTCAGCTCGAAATGTCACATGTGTATATCTTTAGTATATATAGTAAAACGACTTTTGTCTCAAGATAGGTGATAGAGTAGATAGACTTTTGAGTGATAGATAAGTTCAAGTCTCCACATACCTTTTAGTCGATGAAGATCCACTGGTTCCTTGAGTAGTCCTTCGTCTTGTATGATGATTTCCATGGAGTTCTTGGGCTCAACTACACTTTCTATCCTAGTCCGAGACCTTAGCTTTAGTAGACTAGAAATCAAGACTTTATATTTTTGATCACTAACATTGACAAACATGCTTGATATAGCAACGCATGCGAGTTCGACCGAGAAATGCTCTAACAACATGTAAACATTGTTCCCTAGGATGGAATCCTCACCTCATACCCATACATAATCATAATAGCATTCATACGATTATGTTGATATCTTATATACAGAGTTTAATGGTTAAGAAAGAAACTTCATATTGTATTCCTTAATACTATGTCTATCTGGAGTGTTCATGCTTCGCAGTTTTGTGTTTTCAATATGCACTACTTGAAAGATACGTTAGAGAATAAAACAGTTCAAGTCAAATATCACTAACCTCAAGTAGAAGGATGATGTTGTTGTTGTAGCTCCGTACTTCTTCACTTCTTCAAGTCTTCGCAATACTTGTAATGTCTCATCCTAATACTTTCAAGCTAACCTATACAAAGTTGACGCTAAAATATGACAACCAAACTTGACATACCAATGCTTGGTGGGTTCAACCAAGCTATGCTCTAACAATCTCCCCTTTGTCAATTTTAGTGACAAAACTCTTAGAATCATATGGTTAAACAAATTACAATAATTCATTACACATACGTTTGATTCCCGAATTCAACATCACATAACCCGCATTAATTCAATCCTTAAAATGTCGTTGTTGACATTATAATAACAAAGCTCATACTCCCCCTAAAGGTGAGACAGGTAGATTTTCAATCTGCACGTCTTTGTTATCCTAGTCATATGATATGTTACACCCCCTTAGTCTGTGCTTTTCCTCATTCGTTATATAAATGTTCAAGCACTATTTTCCTCTTCCCTAGTGACACCAATCAATATAAAATTGATACCAGCATCACCTGTTTACTCCATATATTTCTCCCCCTTTTTGTCACAAAAATGACAAAGAAACAAAAAAATAAAGGACAACACGAAAAGGATCTTACAAATCTCAAAAATAAACTTGCAACCTGTTGAGTCAAGCATGAGGGTTTTACATACCATTTTTGATAACCAATATCAAAATCAAAATTACAAGTAATCACGTTTTGATATGTTATTATGGAAATAATTGCCTGAAGCAATTTTCCCAACTAGTTTAGCAAACCAAAAATCAACTAAGCAACTTTGTTCCTTTGCTAATCCGATTGTATAAATACGACCGCTTCATTCGATAAGACCAAAACAAAGATAAACTCCATTTTTCTCATCAGGTTCTAATTATCCATATAACTTAGACCTTTAGATTTTAAACATGCCAAATACTAGGTTAGTTAACTAGCATTTCCTTGTTTAGGCATTCAACTAGACTTGAATAACCGAAACCTCCGCTTTGATAAGTCTAACTAAGATCAGAATTAACTTAGCTTAGCTTATCCGAAATTGAATTGGACTAAACAACTCATCTCTTCAATATATTCATTTGCTAAGCCATAAATAATTCATACAAACCAATAAATAACTTGCATAATTATTCACCTCAACCGGAAGTAATTGAAACAACATATATCATTAAAGTTCCAATATTGCACCGAAATTTTGTAAGCCTAAACAATTGATATCACACAACAAAGCAAGATAACAATAGTTTTACTTAACCAGAAACAATTGAATCACAAACATCCACACATACATAATGGAATAAACACATCAATTGTACCGACAATTTTGTTTAAGAAAAAGCCATATATATATATCAAATAAAAATAGGCTTTTCTTAAAATAGGAAAATAATTAACTAACAAGATTATTACCTCAATTTCGCATCCAAATTCTCCAATAATTACCATTATGCTGTCATCCTTATGCCAAAAACAAAAGAATAACAAAAACCAACCTTTACCAGAGAAAGGTTGAAAATCGGTTTTAACAATTGCAAGCAAAAGTTGAAAACCGTCGAAACACATACGATTTTATGCTAAACCAAAACCGATTCAACATATTGTGACTTTTTCACATATTATTTCTACAGGAACCCCTCATGATCCTTTGATAAAGCCTACCAACATGGGCTATAACTTAATCTTGCTAAATCAAAAAGTCACCCAAACCATAAGGGTTCACAACATATTATGAGATCGAATATCAAGGTAATAAAACCGAAATCAAACATCCCATAATCATACATAGCAAATAAATAAAGCATTAAGATACCGGTTATGTAAATCAAAAACTATCATGAGAAAAATTATAAATCCAATAACTTTATTCATAATAGACTTATACAATCAATGAAAGAAATCAAAAATTGATGTCTATTTTTCCAATACAACTCAATCCTTCATATCAGTGCCACATGAAGGTAGGTTTCTACTTTCATTCTTTATCTTGTGAATCTCTTCAAGTAAAAAACCTTGTTGCTTGACCAAAACCTCTTGCAGGTGAGAAATTTTCGTGAAGGATTTGCAAGAGCATATAGTTGTGTCTTTGATTGAACAAAAAAGAGTGTCAATGCTTCAATACACTGATCTTTATTTAGCGTATTCTCTCTTTCCTTTTTTCTAAGCCAATCTCCCTTTTTGATTTTACTCCTAATCTCAAGAGAAGGACCTGACTTACTCTTAGGTTGATCATTTTGATCTATCATTTTTTTCGTACAAAGATGTTGGATCCAGACTCATGGTCCGAACAAAGAAAGACCACAGAGAAAGGAGGATCTCTTTTTATTTCTCAAACTCCCAAAAATATAATATTCTTAAAGATACGAATATGACAAATATTTTCAATTACTAGATTTTATTTCCATAATCTACACAAAACGTGCCTTGTTTTTACTTCTTCCTCACTCGAAATTGGCACACATGGTGAGGAAAGAATTCTAATACCGATCAGGTGGTATTAGTGTGAGATTTTCTCTCATTATGGAACTTTGAAAAACCAGAGTGTTCTTGATCTAGAATTGTATGGGAAATTCTCCTCTTGCTACCTCGAATAAGCGAAGTATCTTGACATTGACTTGGGTTGCCTATGCAACTCTTAGTAGTTCTGTTCTTGAGACAGTTTTTGCATCTTGTCTTATTTTTCCCTTTACCATTAGGTGATTTAATAACATCGGAAGACATGTCCATTCTTAAAATGGGTAAATCACTAATGGAAGAGGAAGAAATAAGATTCATAACTGATGCAATATTAGTTTTTTCCTCTTCTTAAGAGTCGCATGAACCAAAGGTCTCATCATGAGTTACAACCAATGCCTTACTTCCAGTGTATTTATTATGATTGGGATAATCTTTATCAATATGACCAAAACCTTTACACTTGAAGCATTGCGGATGATATTCATCATCTTCCCCACATTCCTTTTTGACAGGAACTCGATCATGTGGTCGAGAAGATTGGTGAGTATCCTTAATGAATCTCTTATTTCATTTCCTTAAGAGATATCGAAACTGTCTAGTAATCAAAGATAATGATTGTTCGATTTCATCATCAGAATTACCTACAATCTATTCATCCGAATCATTCAACTGTCTATTCCTTTCCATTGGAACTTTAAGAATTTTTTCAGCTTTAAAAGAAATTCCTTATTTTGAATAGAATGTGATTCATGATCAAAGATCTTTAACTTTCCAATGAGTGTGCTTCGTGAGAGAGTTAAGAGATCATTTACTTCTATGATTGCATGCTTCTTAGAAACGTATCTTGGAGGCAACGATCTGAGAATTTTGCATACTATATCTTTTTCAGAAATAGTCTTTCCTAACGAGAAAGAAGCATTGATTATCTCAGAGAGTTTAAGATGAAACTCTTCAAAAGTGTCGTTGTCATCCATTCGAAGGTTTTCCCAATCAAACATAAGAGTTTGAAGTCTAGCTTCCTTCTCTGATGTGTTTCCTTCGAACACGGTTTGAAGATTATCCCAAGCTTCTTTCTAAGTTTGACATGTTGAAACATAATGTTGTAGATCACGGCTTACAACATGTATTATAGCATTCAAACCATCTAAATTCTGCTTAGCTAGTGCCTTTTCTTTGTTCGAAAAATCTACTAGGCATTTAAAATCAGTATCCGAATTTTCTATCTTTGGAAGAATATAACCATCGACGACTAATAGCCAAGTATTAAAGTCCCGTGATTGAAGAAAAGATCGCATAGCAGATTTCCACCATAGATAGTTTGTTCCGTCAAATCTTGGCGGTACGTTAATTGAAGTCGATTCATGAGAACTCAAATTCATTCTTATAGGATGGATCGCACCAAACACAGATTGTTAGATATTTTCATGTTTTCCTGCTCTGATACCAATTGAAAAGGCGAGGGTACCCAAATATACCTCAAGATAAAACTTTTCCTTTTATAAGTCCTTTCTCCGAAAATGATTGTCTATGGACTGAGTCGAGACAATACAACTAATCGGTTCACATTTCGGGAGATTGTCTATGGATACGAGATCGAGACAATACAACAACAAAATATGTTTACTTGATACAAAGGCTCGGACTTAACCAAACACAATAGGATTCACGTATCAAGTAAATAGGAATTAAAGTTTGTGAAATTTACTTTAATTATAATAAAACAATTATAATGCGGAAATATAAAATAAATGACACAGCAAGATTTTGTTAACGAGGAAACCGCAATTGCAGAAAAACCCCGGGATCTTGTCCAGAATTGGATACTCTTAGAATTAAGCCTCTATACAAAATAAACCAACTTCGTATAGTTGAGACAAAGAAACTAAACCTATAGTTCACCTAGTTCCATCTGTATTCTTGTGACTCTAACCTGCAAACAAGTCACGTACTTGGACCAATTCCTTTAGTTTGTATTCCAAATAGTAAAGGAACAAAAAATCTGTTTGGTATCAACTCTCTTCAACCAAATAATATGAGTTGCACAAAGGCTCTTATATTTATCTTAACATAAACTCCTTTGCTAGGTTCCAAGATCTATCTTATGTTCAATCACCAAAAGGCAATCGGTAAGATTAAGCCAATCAACACTCTTAATCCAAAGAACTGTGTTGATGTAGATCTTCTCAATTAATCAATCCAATCTACCACAAGGATAAACGATTATTAATTGGATCCAAACAAGTATTGTGCACACCAAATATTATAAAACCAAGTCAAAAATCTTCTATCTCTTCTTTATCTTAAAATCCTCTTAGATCTTCAATAAACACCTGCACATAACTACTTGAATCTCTTGTGATCAATCACACACAGAACGGGGTATGTTAACAATAGATTATCACAAGATCGTCTTTAGATCTAACAACAGTCTAAAGATCCCTGTCGAAACCTTGAACTAGTTTGAGTGAATCTTATATTAGAATAGAAGATTCTCAAGCATAAACAAACTAGGTGCAATCAAGGTTCAGCCACCGTTAGTCAATCAAATCAATAAGAAAACTAAGGATAAATATCAATATGTAGTTTCCCACCAACGGGTCATGCTAGAGCTTCTCAATCCCAAAGAAGACTTTAAATTTAGCGGTCGTAAGAGATTTCACCTAATTAGATTACTCTCCTCTCCGATAGGCGGCTTCACTAGTAACAATACAACTGAGGAAGTTTACTGTCATGAAGGATTAGTTTGATAGAAATGCAAACTCAAAGTATTTATAGACAAGGAAGTTTGGACACCAAGGAATTTACAAAACCGAAAATATTCTCAAGATATTTTTCCATATTAACCCAAATTCGGTTTTCATAATTCCTGTGAATACACTGTCAAAAAATAATGATCGAAATCTCCTTGGAAAATCTTTAACTAGCAAATGCACATTACTAATTCTTATTTTCCATATATAATTCAAAACCTTAATGAAAAGATTCTTAACTTATTTAAATTCGATCTTGGGATTTACTTCCTTCTTAGCTGTTAAGGAATATCTTTAAACAATAAAAGGATACACATTAATGCGCGTGTTCGAAGTGTGTCGAAATCTTACTCTAGCAAGTCCTTTTTCATACTTGCTCACTTGAAACCTATTTACCACACTTCCAAATAAGTTTAGAATTGGTTCATATGACTTTCAAGAACTATGTGATTGATCAAGTACCACTCAATCACAAATCATGGGTGTACGGTTCTACCAAGACAAGTTTCGGTTCTACCTCCATGTGAGTATTGTATATAGTCACACTAGCTTACCAAAGATACGGCTGACTAGGTGCTAGGATCGGTTCCCTACATATATTTGGTATCTAATTTGTATGTATTGCACATGTCCATAGGATCGGTTCCCCCTTGTCTAAAAATGTGTTGCACATGTTCATAGAATCGGTTCCCATTTCTTATATAAACCTTTTTGCACCTCATACAAGGATCGGTTCTCCCTTGTGATGTACTGCACCTCTTCAAAGGATCGGTTCCCCTTTCCCAAATTTGGTCAGACACTCACAAACCCGATCATACCCCAGGTGATTATTTAAGATCGGTTTCACTAATAAAAGTCATACCAATACATAAGTCAGGCCTCATGTGAATAGTTTTACCAAGAACACAAAAAAATTATTAGCGGTTATACTAATTACACATATTGGTCGTTCATAAGATTTTCAATGAAGAACAGCCCCAATAACGCCTGGCGATTTCCTTTTCGGTTCAGAACACATATCATAATCTTACTTCCTTAGAACACATGTAAATATTTTTCCCAAGGATGAAACCCTCACCTCATACCCATACATAATCACAATAGCATTCATACGATTATGTTGATGTCTTATATACAAAGTTTAATGGTTAAGCAAGAAACTTCATATTGTATTCCTTAATACTATGTCTATCTAGAGTGTTCATGCTTCGCAGTTTTGTGTTTTCAATATGTATGACTTGAAAGATACGTTAGGGAATGAAACAGTTCAAGTCAAATATCACTAACCTCAAGTGGAAGGATGATGTTGTGGTTGTAGCTCCGTACTTCTTCACTTCTTCAAGTCATCACAATACTTGTAATGTCTAATCCTAATACTTTCAAGATAATTTATACGAAGTTGACTCTAGTACATTTAAATCAAGTGACTCTTAAATGAGTTTTGGCTCACTAAAATATGACAACCAAACTTGACATACCAACACGTGGTGGGTTCAACCGAGATATGCTCTAACAAAATATATAACCTTGAATGGATATAAACATTGTATGTGAACTCATACTTGTGTAAGTCCAAAATCCTTGAACCAAAGTATGCGTACTTTGTTGTTTAGGATAACCAGAGTTAAGTTTGCGTACATGTACGTGTACTGTTGGAAGTTCACATCTCATGAATTTCTGATGGAGTTTGTAAACTAAAAACAAGCTCAGTCTGGGTACTTAAGTATGCATACCAGTATGCGTACTTAAGTGAGTTATTTTCTAAAAATGGTTTATTCGTGAACTAAGACATTTATAAATTAAGGAATGCATATTTTCCAACCGTGGATATAATGTTCATGAATAGATTCGAGTGAATCAAATTCATTTTTGCTTCGATTGTGTGTTGTATACTTCTACGAGAACTAAGCAATTAAAAAACTCTCTAACTAGTTCATTTGAGTCATTTGAACTAGTTATGGTGAAGATGAATAAGGTTGATATGAAAGTGATCATATGGCTAACCATTGGTTAACTACCATTGAACCAACTAGGTGTTCACGTTTAGGTACAGTTACACAAACCTAACTGAACGTGCATTTCATTTATGTATGACAAGCTAAGTTCAATCTAACGGTTGAAAGATATTAGCTTAAATCTAATCAAGTTTTCATCTAATGGTGAATATTGAATGCTTTGTTACCAAGGTAACTTATATTGCAAACCCTGATTTGGAGACTATATAAAGGAGAACTCTAGCAACTGGGAAACCTAATCCCCACACCTCATGTGTGATACTAGTTATATAAGCTAGAGTTGATTCTCCTTTAACCTTAGGTTTCTATCGAGACCTTTTAGGTTAACGACTTGAAGACTTCATTAGGATTGTGAAGCCCGACCCAACTATTTTATCTGTAGTTGTGGGATCTGATCTTGTTGTTTCTATCGTACTTGAGTACAATCGTAATATTGGCTTGATATTAATTTCTCCGATAGGCAAGATAGAAAAGAAGTCACAAACATCTTCGTCTCATCATTTGTGATTCCACAATATCTTGTTTCGCTAGTCGACTAAGATTATTGTGAGGTGATTGATAATTCTAGGTTGTTCTTCGGGAATATAAGTCCGGGTTATCGATTGGTTCCTGTTCACCTTGATTTATCAAAAGACAGAACAAAACTTGTAGGTATTTTTGTGGAGATAGATTTATCTATTCATGTAGAATTTTCTGTGTGAGATAGATTTGTTTACAAAATTCTTCGACTTTGGGTCGTAGCAACTCTTAGTTGTGGGTGAGATCATCTAAGGGAATCAAGTGCGTAGTATCCTGCTGGGATCATAGACGTAAGGAGCACGACTGTACCTTGAATCAGTGTGAGATTGATCAGAGTTCAACTACATTCCAGACCAAAGTTAGCTTTGTAGTAGGCTAGTATCTATAGTGGCTTAATACAGTGTGTGTTTAATCAGGACTAGGTCCTAGGGTTTTTCTGCATTTGCGGTTTCCTCGTTAACAAAACTTCTGGTATCTGTGTTATTTCTATTTCGCATTATATTTTGTTATATAATTGAAATATCATAGGTTGTGCGTTGTATCGATCAATTGGTAAATCCAACCTTTGGTTGTTGATTGAAATTGATTGATCCTTGAATATTGTTCTTTGGTACCGTTCAAGCTATTTCTCTTATATCCAATCAGGCTCACAGATTTCTATTTGTTTGAGTAAGGATTGAATCAAGAAATTAAGATATAACTCTTTGATATATTTTTTATTAAGATTGAATATGACTGTCTAGTTGATTCTCTTAAAAGTATATTAGAGTTAGTCCATACAGATTGCTAAGAGAAATATTGGGTGAGGTTGTTGTACCCCCACTTTTTTAATTGGTATCAGAGCAGGCAAACACGTTTAAGACTTCATAAGTCTGTGTTTGTAGCGATCTGACTCGATGGACAGAAATTTTATCTCCATAAACGTACCACCAGTCTCCGATGGCTCAAACTACTTATGGTGGAAAATTTCTATGTGTGCTTTTCTTGAAGCTCGTGATTTTCAAACATGGTACGTGTTGTTAATGGCGATGATCCTCCGGTTAGTACAGAAGGCGGTGTATCTATACCTAAGGATATTGGTAGATATAGTCCAAAAGAAATGCTTGCTGCAAAGCAAAATTATGACGGCTTAACTGCTATCATACATGCCATTACCCCAGACCTTCAGCATCATGTGACTACTTGCACGAAGTCCAAAGAAGCCTGGGATATCTTAGAATCCGTACTTGAATGGAATACATGTGAAAAGGAAGCTAGGCTTCAAAACCTAAATTCCGATTGGGAAAACCTTCATATGGCAGATGTAAAATATTTTGATGAGTTTAATCATAAAGTGTCTGAAATTTTTAATGCATCTCTTGCATTGGGTAAGACTATTCCTGAAAAGGACATGGTGATGAAGATTCTTAGATCTATGCCTTCCAGATACGATTCTAAGAAACATTCCATTGTTGAAGGAAATAATCTCGCTATGCTTTCCAGAAATACTCTGGTTTGGAAGTTAAAGATCTTTGATCATGAGCATACATCCAAATCTGGAAAGGATGTTACTTTCAAATCACAAAAGAACACTAAATTATTTAATAAAAGTAAACGTGTTTGCATCTCTAAAGATGATCTTGTCGTAGTATAGAATGTAGGGGCTACCTGGATGTGTGCCATTAGTAGTTATTTAGGAGTTCCCATGTAGTATTAGTGTATGTCTTTAGTTACGGGTAATGGTTGGTTTAGATTAGTCCACGTGGATTGTTAGTTACCGTCAGATATTGAGATAGTGATCTAGCTTCATATACACAAGTGTCTATGTAATGAAACTCTTATCCAGTTTATGAAATGAAACCATTGTTGGCTGCGCATATTTGCACAAATTTGGCATGAATCAATTGATTTAGGAGGTGTTTATCACCAATTCTATCCTTATGTTTGTTAATTTGTTGTATATTCACAACAGATCTTTCTTAGGCCAATTCATCGGATGAAAATCTTGACAAGTCAGTCTCATTGATCACAAGACAGTTTAGGGATCTTCTTTTGAAGAGAAGTAAATGGTTCTCTGGAGATAAATCTAAGTCATCAGAAAAAACCTCATAATCGTGTTCCTCCTAAAAATAGGTATAATGATGACGAGGATATGCCTCAGTGCTTTAAGCGTAAAGGTTTTGGTCATTTTGCAAATGAGTGTCCAAATCGAAAGAAATACACTAGGAACAAAGGTCTAGCTGCAACTCTTGATGAAATGTCTGACAACTATGATTCTAATAAAGACGAAAAATCAAGTATTGCGCTTCTCTGTGAAAATATTGTTTCTGATAACTATAGCAATACATACATCAATCTCGATAGTCTTTCAGAAGAGAACTCAACCAATCTGGAAGATAAAATTGACCTTTCTGTTGGAAACTATCTGTCAAATTTTTAAGGTTCCACTATGTGTCTAGAAGCTTGCACATCTCGGGTATCTGAATCATACTCCAGGTTGACGTGCTCATATTTTTCACTCAAGGGTCATGAATTGTCAAAGTATTTCAAGTACAAACACAAATTGAGGCATATCAACAAACTTCAATGAAGAGCGAATCGATTAGCAAACAAGCTCAAACTTTCTCAAAAGACCGCTGAGGTATGTAAGATTTTATCTTCGTCAAAGAAGTTAGTTTCCAAGGAGAAGACAATACCATTTGAAATAAGTTTATGGTCTAAACGCTATGAGAAACATGGGTCTATGAATTCCGATCAAAAAGGATATGGTGGACAGATTATTGTTCACCCTGGCATAACTTAAATTGTGTTGGTTAGTGCATCTTGTATCATGTGTCTGATCAAAAGAGATAAGATTTTGCACATCTAAGGCTTTAGAAAAAGAGAAATGGTTTTAAAATTGTTTTTTTTTCTTTTTAGCTTTGCCTGTTTTGTAAAATTGGAATTCTTCCATATCTAACTGATACTGGAAAGGACTTCCTTGGTCAATCAATAAAAGAGGGTTATTCTCGATAATTCTACCTTTCTTAGGGTTGTGAGTTGAAGGTTTCGTAACCCTACATTCATTTTCCTTTTCCAAAACTCTTTTTAACTTAAGACTTCTTTTCAAAGTTGTGATTTCCTCTCACAAACCCGTATGCATATGGATACTCCAAGCATCATGTCTTCTAATGGAAAAGATGTTAATGTTAAGTCATCAGTCATGAAGAAAAAATAAAAATCTCTGCTCCTCCAACTTTTAAAAAAAGAAAGAAGGAATGCGAGGAAGCCAAGAGCTGTTCCTTCAAATTCTTAGAAGTTTTCTGATATTCTTGAAGAGTTGAAGGAGACAAGAAAGGATATTCAACAAATAAAAGCTGTTGTTATGAGAACTCTTGAAATTCAGAAGACCCTGGTTCGACATCATCAACCTAGAAGGTTTGTTGGAATTGACTCCTTTCTTCACGAACCATATGTTCCCATAGCTGTCGACGACAAGGAATTCGAGGACGATAAAGAATTTTTCAGAGGTCTCAATGTCTAGAAACTTCTTATGAGAATTTATTCTTGTGTTTTAAGAAGGATAACTAGGGTTTGGAATAGACGTTTTTGTGATTACATATAGCTATTTCCAACGATTTTTCATCTTGCAATGTTTTTAGATTTATTTATTTAAATTCTAAAGTTGATTTGGAAGATGATTTTGCAGTATTAATATTTATGGTTTTATGTATTGCAACTTGTTATTGGATATGTGTGTTTGCGTCCATGAACTGTGCTTGTCCCATATGTGGTCCAAAGTTAAGTATTTCATATGTCGATATGCAAGTATTGATAAAAGATTGAATGAGCTTTTGACAAACAAAAGATAAGCCTATTATGTCATTATGCAATTATTGATGGAAGATAGGGTGAGCTTTTGTTTACAAATATTAAGTCTATTATATGTCATTGTGCAAATGGTGATGAAGAATAGAATGAATCTTTGTTTATTCTGCAGTATTGATCTTTCCTGGTCCATTTTTTATGTATATATCATGCGGCTCCGTAAGTTCTCTTATGTGAGCATTTCCGATTAAATTTATCATGGGTTCTCGTGTGGTTAATTTAATTGACATTTTTTTAATGCAAGTTCATGTTTCATGTGATTTGTTAATGTCCAAAGAAATCCTTATTTTCTTGTGAAAGTAAGGTCGCTCTTGTTGTTCTTTCGGGAATGACATTTTATGGGAGAGAGTTCTTAATTGAACTTGTGCTTAATTTCCAAATCTTTGTAGGGAGTGCGGTTGTGGAATATTATAAGGGTTATCTTGTATCCGTATAAACTCCTTGATGAATGCATTTAGTTTCGACTATACGATTGCATCTAAAAAATTGGTATGTACTTTCTTTTGGTCATGAAATGTCACTATGGAAATTTCATTTCCCATTAGTTTTCGTACCTTTGCCAATTTTATTGACAAAAAGGGGGAGAATTAATGTGTAGTTCATACTACAAATACATATGGATTTTGGATCATTATGTAAGGGGGGAGTGGTTTCCATGTGAGATGGAGTATTGACTAGGGGGAGTGATACATATCACCATAGTATTGTTGTCGAAGTTCTGATATAATTGAACTTTGATGTTGTGTAATAATATTATGACACTGTGTAACAATGATTGAGAGCTATTGTTTTCTCATTGTTATGGCTACGGATCTTCAAAAATGGTGATGCTACGGATCTGCAACAATGGTGATGCTGATTTGAATATATTTGGAATCATTGGAGTACTTGGAAGTGACGAAGATTTCGAGTAACGTTGAAGAACCAAGGAGATCATGCATGTGGATGAGAAGCTGCAAAGTTTGTTTATTTTTTATTACATATGTATTAATAGTTTTGTCACTAAAATTGACAAAGTGGAAGATTGTTAGAGCACTGCTCGGTAAAATTCGCAAGAGTTGATATCTCAAGCTTGTTTGTCAAGTTTAGTTTCCAAAACTATAAGTCTGGATTTCTAGTCTACTTATAGCTAAGTTTCGGGTTATGATAGTAAGTGTAGTTGAGCTCCAGACTCCACGACGTTCATCATACAAAGACGAAGAACTACTCAAGGAACTGGTGGAACTTCTTCGACCAAAAGGTATGTGGAGACTTGAACTTATCTATGACTGAAAAGTCTATTTACTCTATCTCCTATCTTGAGACAAAAGTCGTATTGCTATATAGGCTTCGATCATACACATTTGCTATTTCGAGCCGAGTTTATCTCGCTTATCTTTTTCTCGAAATATGTGTTGGTAAGCTTTCGCTTTGGCCAAGTTCATCTTTACTCGTGACGAAATTCATGTTAATTGTTTCAATCTCTTGAAAATCGTTTTGATAAAAAATAGTGTGTGAATAACCGCTATATATAACATCCTCTAAGAATGTTTTAATAATTTAAATGAGAGTTTAGAATATATAACCTTGAATGGATATAAACATTGTATGTGAACTCATACTTGTGTAAGTTCAAAATCCTTGAACCAAAGTATGCGTACTTTTCTATTTAGGATAACCGGAGCTAAGTCCGCGTACTGTCGAAAGTTCACATCTCATGAATTTCTGTAAACGGTTTTAAGTGGGTTATTTTCTAAAAACGGTTTATTCGTGAACTAAGACATTTATAAATTAAGGAATGCATATTTGCAAACCGTGGCTATAATTTTCATGAATCGATTCGAGTGAATCAAAATTATTTTTTCTTGGATTGTGTCTTGTATACTTCTATGATATCTAAGCAATTGAAAAACTCTCTAACTAGTTCATTTGAGTCTCTTGAACTAGTTATGGTGAATATGAATAAGGTTGATATGAAAGTGCTCATATGGCTAACCATTGGTTAACTACTATTGAACCAACTAGGTGTACAGTTTAGGTATGGTTACACAAACCTAAATGAACTTGCATTTCATTTGTGTATGATAAGCTAAGTTCTATCTAACGGTTGAAATATATTAGGTTGAATCTAATCAGGTTTTCATCTAACGGTGAATATTAAATGCTTTGTTACCAAGGTAATTTAGATTACAAACCTTGATTTGGAGACTATAGCAACTGGGAAACCTAATCCCCACACCTAATGTGTGATACTAGTTGTATAAGCTAGAGTTTATTCTCCTTTAACCTTAGGTTTCTATCGAGACCCTGTAGGTTAACGACTTGAAGATTTCATTGGGATTGTGAAGCCAGACCCAACTATTTTCTTTGTAGTTGCATGATCTGATCTTTCTATTTCTATCGTATTTTCGTATAATCATAAGATTAGTTTGAGATAAATTTCTCCGATAGGCAAGATAGAAAAGAAGTCACAAACATCTTCGTCTTATCATTTGTGATTCCGCAATATCTTGTTTCGATAGTCGATTAATATTTTTGTGAGGTGATTGATAATTCTAGGCTGTTCTTCGGGAATATAAGTCCGGGTTACCGATTGGTTCACGTTCACCTTGATTTATCAAAAGAAGGAACAAAAATCGTAGGTATTTCTGTGGAAGACATATTAATCTATTCTTGTAGACTTTTTTGTGAGAGACAGATTTGTTTATTAAAGTCTTCGACTTCGGGTCATAGCAACTCTTAGTTGTGGGTGAGATCATCTAAGGGAATCAAGTGCGTAGTATCCTGCTAGGATCAGAGACGTAAGGAGCACATGTGTACCTTGGATCAGTGTGAGATTAATTGGGGTTCAACTACAATCCAGACATAAGTTCGTTTTTATTAGACTAGTGTTTGTAGTGGCTTAATACATTGTTTGTTCAATATGGACTAGGTCCCGGGGTTTTTCTGCATTTACGGTTTCCTCGTTAACAAAACTTCTGGTGTTTGTGTTATTTCTTTTCCGCATTATATTTTGTTATATAATTGAAATATCACAGGTTGTGCGTTGTATCGATAAATTGGTAAATCCAACCTTTGGTTGTTGATTGAAATTGATTGATCCTTGAACATTGGTCTTTGGTACCATTCAAGGTATTTCTCTTCTATTCAATCAGGCTCACATATTTCTATTTGTTTGTGTAAGGATTGAACCGAGCAACTGAGATATAACTCTTTGATATAGTTTTTATTAAGATTGAGTCTGAATGTCTAGTTGATTCTCTTAAAAGTATATTGGAGTTAGTCCATACAGATT
Source organism: Papaver bracteatum (assembly GCA_023529315.1). NCBI lineage: Eukaryota > Viridiplantae > Streptophyta > Magnoliopsida > Ranunculales > Papaveraceae > Papaver > Papaver bracteatum. Next base: position 1,071,378 of record JAJJWX010000473.1, on the reverse strand, counting down.
GCTAAGCGAAATATTGGGTGAGGTTGTTGTACCCCCACTTTTTTCACTAAGTATCTAGTCGAGACAGATTATTCTCTTTAATATTTGTAGAGAATCTTTTTTTTTTTTGTTCTATTAGAGATCTTACTCCTCTCGTAGGATGAACCAAACTTATCATAGAAAAGACTACTAGAAAAATATGTAGCTATTACCTTAAGTACTGATGGATTTAAGGATTTTCCATATTCCTTTCTATTCGGTTCTACTGTAACCTTTGGTACCCATCTCCATGAGTTGATAGTCTTGATATTCTATTTAGTTTTGTGATGTACTACTCTTTGAAATACCTTTTGAGAATTTTTATGGGAACTCTTTGATCTGGGAAAGCCAGAGTTATGTATGAGTTTTTCCGAAAATGGTCTCTTGTAACAACTTTGATTAGAAGTTGTTATTTTAAAGCTTGAACAAAATGATTGTTGACAATCTCTTAAAACATGACATTTAATTCCACAATAAAAACACTGTTTGTAATGATGTTTATGATGTTGTGGAATACTTTGATGTGAGTAATTCTTCTTAGAGTCACTAGAGAGTATGAAAGCTTCTTTAGAAGATGATTTTTTTTCGGGGAGCCTTCTATGTCAACCTTTTTCCTTTTTGAGAAATAAGTTAAATCAGACCTTTTGGATTTATCTGGATATGATATTACCGGTTGATTTTTTGACATTAAAGATTGATTTTCATCTTTTAGCCTTTTGACAAGTTCGGAAACTGTCCTAATCTCGGAATCATATGAGATTTTTTAGGCATTGTATTTGTCTGAAGATGATATTCTTAAGAGATCAATCCTTTTTTTCTTGATCAATGCTTTTACTAAGTTTCTCTTCTAAGGATTGAATCTTCAAGGAACATGTATTCTTGAGAGAGACTAGTTTTGCTTTCAAGGTGGTAATATCAAGAGCAAGTTTCTCATTTTCAGCTTGTATACAACACATGTCTTCTAAAAGTTTTCCTTCTCTTTTTTGTGCAAGAGTAAGTTCAGTTACACATGAGACAAATTGTTCACTCAGTTCTTTTAGATGTGATGTTTATATATTCTTATAATCAATGTATTCTCTGTCATCATGAAGAGACTTTTCAGAGTCTGAATCATTGATTGTGAATACAGGGCTCAACTTAACCTCTTCTTGAGAATTTTCAGACATATTTTCGGAAGAGCAAGTAGAACTTGAGGAAGAAGCCCCTTTTAAACATTTTCTAAAATTAAATCCATAGAGTGATTTGCCGAGCTCTTGTGATACGTTAATTGAGTCCAATTTTAGGTTTTACTTTACCTATCTGTAGACTCATATCTTATAGGTTGGATCGCACCAAACACATATTGTTAGATAATTTTATGTTTGCCTGCTCATATACCAATTGAAAAGATCGCACCAAACACATATTGTTAGATAATTTTATGTTTGCTTGCTCATATACCAATTGAAAAGACGAGGGTACCAAAATACACCACAATCTTTTAAATATCAACCTTTAAGTATTATACCAAGTGTGATTGTTTATGTACAAAGCTAAGACAATACAACAACTATGGTATACACTTCGTGTGATCGTTTATGCATACAAGATCGATACAATAAAAAAACAAAGTGTTCACTTGATAATAGGTATGGTATTAAACCGAAACATTATAAGATCAATATCAAGTGATTAGGATTAACGCACAAGTGTATTTACTTTATTATAATATAAAACAAATACAATGCGAAAGTAAAGTAAATAACACAACACAAGATTTTGTTAACGAGGAAACCTCAAATGCAGAAAAACCTCGGGACCTAGTCCAGTTTTTAATACTCTCAGAATTAAGCCGCTATACAAAATCTAATACCAACTTCGTATAGTTGAGACCAAGTAGACTACCCCTAGATACTTAGTTTCCTCAGTATACCTGCGCCTTCGACTTTTAGAGTCACGCACGTGAATAGCTACTCATTTGGATCGTATTCCTAACACAGTGGAATGAATATATTTGGTAACCACTCTAACCAATCTTTGGTAAAAAGATATGTTGAGTTGTTGACAAAGGCTCTTCCATTTAAACTAATAAACTTCTTTGTCTGGTTAGATCAATCGAAAACTTGATTACCGAAATAACCAATTTCTAGATTCACAATCAATCAATATAGAACTCAAAGAGTAACTACAAAGAGATGCCGATCAAAGATAAACACGATTCTAGTTGGATCCCAGCCGATCGAGGTTTGTGCACTCAATCTACAAGATACGAAAATTAATAGTAAAAAAATCTTCTATGTCTTAAAATTTTCAATTCCCCTTCTTGATAACTTGTACAGCACAACTTGAATCCTCTTGTGATCAATCACACACAAGGAGTCTGTTAATAATGGATTATCACAAGATGTATTTAGATCCACAAATGGTTCTAAAGATCTCGTTGATACTTTGATCTAGTTTGAGTGACCCTTATGTAAAAAGAGAAGGCTTTCAAGAATAATCAAACTAGGTGCAATCAAAGTTTCAACAATTGTTAGTCAATCAAATCAATTATCGAAAACTAAAATAACAATGCAATTATCTAGTTTCCCACCAATGGTACTCGTAGAGCTTCTTGATCCCACAAAAGTCTTTAAATGAGCGGTTGTAAGAGATTTCGTCTAATTAGGGTACTTCCCTCTCCGAATAGACAACTCCACTAAAAAACAACACGAATGAAGTTTTCATGGATCTTAGGATAGTTTGCAAGAAATGCAAACTCAAGTATCTATAGACCAAGGTCGTTTGGACAACAAGGAAATCTCAAAACCAAAAATATTCTCAAGATATTCATTAAAGTACCTAATTTTGGTTTTCCTATTTCCAATACATGTCAAATCATATTTTTGAAATCTCTCTTAGGATTTTTTTATTATGTTTTCAATATAATACGACTTGAAAGATATGTTAGGAATGGAAACAAGTCAAGTCAGTATTACTAACCTCAAGTGGAAGGTTGATGTCATCATTGCATTCGTTACTTCTTCTCATTCTTCAGGTCTTTGGGGTAATACTTGTACGTCTCAACATTCTTAAACTTTCTAGTCTAACCTAAACGAAGTTAACTCTAGTATTTAATCAAGGAACTCTAGATCAGTTTTGATACTAAAATATGACAACCAAACATGGCATACCAATGCTTAGTGGGTTCAACCGAGCTATGCTCTAACAAACTTCATCACTTTTTAATTCAAATTTCCCTATCTGTTCTCGATCCATGAGAATGTAGCATTTATTTTCAAACACACGGAGATAGTGTAAGTTGGGTTTTTTACCATACCATAATTCATATGGAATATTTAGGGTTCGTGAGCGTAAATACACATGATTGATGAAGTAGCATCCTGTAAAATAAACTTCTCCCCAAAATTTTAGAGGTAAGTTTTTGTTGTGGAGCATTACCCTGGCCATTTCTTGTATACTTCTATTCTTCCTTTCCGCAACTCCATTAGCTTGTGTAGTTATGGGTGGTGAATATTGTTGAATAATACCCAGTTTGTCATAGAACTCGAACATTGGTGTCTTTGAATTCGGTTCCACGATCGCTCCTAATTTTATAAGTTTGCGACCTTGTTTATTCTGGATTCTATTAACAATAATCCTGAACTCACTTAGAGTCTCATTCTTATGTGCTAAGAACGTCACCCAAATAAATCTGGTGTAATCATCGACCATTACTAAAGTATATTTTTCCCTACAACAGTAAGTTATTGAATGGTTCCAAAGAGAACCATATGAATTAAATCATGTAGATCCTTGGTGGTAATTTCTCGTGATGATTAATGTAGGACTCTTACTTGTTTACCTTTCTAACAAGCTCCACAAACATCATCGATCTTAGCATTGATTTTGGGAACACTTTTGACAAGTTTTTTTGCTAATGATCTCGCAAAGAAGACAATAATTGATGTAAACAAAATGCTCATGGAAAAGATGCATAGAATCCACCTTAGTCAGATTACAACAAAGATTAAACTGAGTGTCTAGAAGATAACAATTATTTTTGCCACGTATACCCCGAAAAATCACTTTTTCAGACTTATCTTCAATGTCACATCCTTCAGCATTGAAGATAACTTTATGGCCTTTGTCACAATTTGACTAACATCAAAAAATATCTGCAGTCATACCTTTAACATAAACTACATCATGAATTTAAGGCACGCCAGGAAGTTTGGTCATTCCCGTTTTGCTAATATAGCAACAACTCCCATCTCTGAAAGTTACAAGTCCTCCATTAAAGTCACTCGAATTCATGAACCACGAGAGGTCACCTGTCATATGTCGGCTACATCCACTGTCAAGAAACCATTGAAAGGGTGATGTTGACTTTAAAGCAAAAGCTCCCATACTAACATTACAGTTCCTAAAGGAATGTCATGTCATATTTGTAAGACTTCTGAGGTTAGAAAAAAGTTTTCTAGCTTTCTTGTTAAGACTACTTGCATCCTTTAACTTTTGCATGAAAAGATTACATGTATATTGATAATGATTGGAAGAACCACAAAATATACATGAGCCAATATATTTTGAAGCAACATCAGTAGACTCTTTCAAAAAACCTGAGTCACATCGGTTTTAACAAAGCCTATGCCTCTTTTATCTCCATACTGTCGACAATTCTTTAAACAAGAATCAAGAGAATAACTCGAATCCTTGGTAATATTGGAATATTTTTCAATAGAATTTGAATTCCTAAGAGCTTGAGCAAGAGCAGATTTTGAATTCGCTAACTTTGTTATTGCCTCTTTATTAATTTGAATTTGATCATTCAATTTTAACTAGAGAGTTTTTTTCTTTCAGATCCTTATCGAAGATCAAAGTCTTTGATATAGACTTCACAGTGAAGTCCATCGATTTTCGTTATCAATCGTTATTTTTCATGACAAAGTTTTTCGAACATCTTCTTTATATCACAACCAAAATCTACATCGATGGCTTCTTGAGCACACTCGGGATATGGTAAAGTCTGAACTGGTGATGTGTTATTAGAGATAGAACTTTTGTTCATATAGTAAAATTACTTCAAATACAAACTTATTAGGTCTTTCGCGTGTTTGCCTGCTCTTATACCAATTTGAAAATGTGGGGGGGTACCAAAATACACCACCAACTTTTTCTTAGACAACCAGTATGGACTAAACTCAAAAACAATTCCAAGAGCTACAAATTAATGAATCTCGATCAAGAATTATATGAATAGTTTATATCTCTTTCTCTCACAATCAATATGTAAACGAAGACAAGTCCGTGAACTTGATTATACTACGAGAGTACTTGGACAATTCCAAAGATCAATCAAGTCGTATCCATCAATTAATATGGACGTATCTAATTTGATTGATTTTACGTATAACCTGTAATATTTCAATTATATATAAATAAACAATATAATGCAGAAAAGAAACAACACAGGCACTAGAAGTTTTGTTAATGAGGAAAAAACAAATGCAAAAAAAACATGGGACCTAGTCCATATTTGAACACCAAACTATATTAAGCCGCTATAGACTCTATCCTACTATCAATACTTCGGAATGGAATGTAGTTGAGACCGAATCCACCGTCATAGAAATTTAGTTACATTTGCGCTCCTTACGCCTCTTGAATCTCGCATAACTTTGCGTAATTGATTCCCTTAGTTGATGTTCTTTACAACCAAAGAGTTGTTTCAACTTAATTGAATACTTTAAACCAATCTGCCTCCCAAAAAAAAGATTATATATGATTTTCGTTATGATCATTAGATCAAGGTGAGATAGGAAATCGTTTGCAATATGCTAGGTCTATCAAACCTCAAAATGCGGTACTTGCGACTCCCGAAGAACAGACTAGATTATTATTCACCTCACAAGTAAAACCTAGTTCGATTTCAACAAAAAATCGTTGTAGATGGGGAAAAACAAGTTGCTGGTTTTTAGGGAAGTGAAGAGATGAGCGTACGGGCAAGACTCCTCAACCGAGCAAATTGCTGAAACTCACACAGATGCACTGCAAAGGGAGTGCTTAGATTCGAGAGATCAATCTATAGAACTCCGGCCTAAACCAAGTCATTGGCCATTCCAAAGTTAATTCGACCGAAAAGGGGAGATGGGTTAATATGTAGGAGGGAAGCTGAGAATTATGTGGGATCAATGATGATCAAGGATTATGGATGTGTTGAAGGTTTGTACAATAATTGGTGAACTGTTGAGTTTGAATAAGTTCTGATAGATTGGTGAATTCTTGAGAGTAGTTACTCGAGAAGTTTTAGATGATTAATGATAGCTAGTGATCATTCTTTGTCCTCAATCATGGATTCAGAGACTTATTTATACTGTCAGAGTTGTGAACACCTTGATCCCTGTAAGTGTGACAGTTTCATGAGTGGAAGAGTGGGCAAATGGAAGATCGTGGTAAAGTCAGTTCCATGTCGTATGGAGACTTGACGGATCGTGCACCCACTACTTTTCTAACTCCTTCAACCGTTGACACCACTTACGCACATTTCTCATTGTGGATGAATCCACGTGTTGTAGGCCGCCAGACCAAAACCCTAGTTATTATCCCCCAATTTGACGTGATTGATGTCTCACGAATCGTGGAGTCTGCGTGACAGACGTGTATTTAGTTTGTCAGTTGTTGACTGATTAGGCAATGAGCCTAGGTTTTGTTGAATCGAGCATGTTTGAGAAATGCTCAGCGATTCATGAATGTTAACGGTTGCTCGTCTGAGAAAATATTATAAATTTGACGAGTTGTTAAATATTGATGAGTTACTGGATATATATGGATTATTCGAGTAACTGAGCAAGTATTGATTGTATAAACGAAATACTGATAAATTATTGAATATTGATAGTTGGGTCAATATTCGAGAAACTGAGCAAGTATTGCTTAATTCAACGAATTACTGAATATGGGGAATTTGACGAGCAACTGAGCAAATATTGCTCAATTCAAAAAATTAACGAATGTTGATAATTTGACGTGCAATTGAGCAAGTGTTGCTCAATTCGACAAATTACTAACAATTTATTAAATATTGATAGCTGAATCAATATTCGAGCGACTGAGCAAAGTTGCTCAATTCGACGAAATATTTATTGGTGACATGACCCAATAAAATATAAAAATGTTGGTAGATTACCAGATATTATAATTAATCCCCGTGGATCAACAAAAATTTATTTGGTGTTTGAACTTGCTCAGAATAATGATTTGTTGAGCGTTTGTTCGAAAACCCTATTTTTTGATGAATTGCTCATTAGTCGACGAATTGCTGAAAATAGGTCATGACCAAAGGAGGGACCGATCATATGATCCCATGGACGTCCATGTGATGCCTAATTGCTCGAGTGAGCGTGCACCAGGGTTCTCAGTTGGAGAGTTGGTGATGGAATGATGATTAAGTGCTGGTTTCATCATTTACTGAAATATTGATGGGTTCAACATTAGGTGATAAAACCTAGGTATGAAAGATAGGACCGACCAAGAGAGCATGGGACCGGCTCTTGGTGGTCACGGGACTAGTTATTGTCCGTTTGAGCAATCCCCGGGTTGGTTGGGGAGAGTTTAGGCCCAATATGAGCAATTGAGCAAATTAGGTCAGAATTATGAAAACATGTGGGACCGGATCTGTGCAATCCCTAGGAATGAATTTGGTCGGTTATTAAGGCATGCACATGTTACCATGGTTTCTGTGTCTCTGTACTGAGAGTTTCAGTATTTTATGATGTGCGTTCGAGCAACATTGTGATTTTTCAGAAGAATATCATCTTGACTGAAATTCTTGATTTTGTTGGAATGAGCGTGTACGCTCAATTGATCAATATTTTGTAAATATTAAAATTAGAATATTTTAACATCTAAAATTGTTGTGACAGGCTAGCCAGTCATGTCATCATGTTGGCTTTTGAATTTTCATGATTTGAGCAACATTCGAGGAGTTATGAAGAAATCATGATTTTTGCTCAAACCAAGGAGTTTCATGAATTTGAGGAAAATAATAATTATAAAAGACTAGGGATTGCATGGTGTGGGACCGGACACGGATATGTTGCCCGGTCCCGCACTCCTTTCCCTATTTTATAATATTACTAACCCTTAACCCGTGCCGTAACGGCACGGGCCATGATGTTGGTTCATTTTTAATATATCGTATAATTTGTGTCCCAAATACTTATCAACTCCTTATGATTTAATATGGGCTTGTCATAAAAATAGTCGGGATTTTCCTCTCTCCTTTTTTTTTTCCTTTTAATATTTTACAGCCAGAGATTTGCTCAAACGAAAGGAATATAATCTTAACTTTGATCGTTGTCGTATGCGTCAAAAATAATTTACACTTTCTTACTACTCAAAATATAAATATAGCAAGGGCAAGAAAGGATCGATCCCACAGAGAGGTCTAGGTTGTCTCGTTGTTTCGATTTGACTCTGCTCAGTTCACAACAGCAGCCATTTATTTTGGAAAAATGATTGGGATGAATAAGAGAAGATTTCTTTCAATTTAGGCTTAGAGGTGGGCTGGCTATTTGCACCCACGGTGCTTGGGTCTGGCCACCCCATTATAGCCCCTTAACATCAGCTGGGCTTGTCTGTAGTGCTTTTGTAGAACTGGTCGCCCCTTGACATTGACTGGGATCCGGATAGTACTTGCAATGAAATGACGCTTTTGACCCTTCTTGCTCAAAACGGCTGGTTTCTTCTTCTTTTACTTTGTGCGACTCCAGAGTACCTAATAACTCAAAAATACGCATAAAATACATAATTCACACGAAAAATAGCAAAGAAAGCATAAATACTAAATATAAAATAAGGTGTTTTAGACACCTATCAAACTTCCAGACAATTTTTTATTTAGGTTCATTGCTTATAATGAGATAATGCTCTACATGAACATGGAAGTTTAAATATTTTTTGGAAATATGTCGTCAGCAGCGCTCGTCTCAGTAAAATCAACTAATCAATATCGTCTATAAAAATCTCCACATGCTCCTATTTCGCTCCAGCTGACTCATTTATCATGGTCATGTTGTCGATCCTCCAAATAGGCAGAGAATAATATTTTTTTGCATCGAACGGATGATACAAACTCTCCAATGTGACATGATTTTCCTATAATTTTTCAACACCCATCAGATGACAATGTTTAAAATGTGTACCAATTACCTTTTCGAAGAGATTGTATATATGCAAACCTCTGCTATTAAATCTTCAACAAAGTATTGTGCCCAACAGTTCGTCTTAACGAAGGCTTTGGTAACTTCAAAAATCTTGGACATTTTGTCACTTCCATATGTTCCTACCTTCACTTGGAATACAATCTGATGACACATTACCTCATAAAGAACCTTGAACACATATTATACTCCCAGATCGTATTTCAAATTTATAGGTTGTCAATAGACCCTTTACCAAAAGTTGACATCTTCTACATTGAATATTTATAAAAAAAAAATGGTATCGTGGATCGTTGCTTTCTAAGATTGTAGTTTTCAAAATTGGTCTCTTCAAGTCCCACGGCTTTCTAAGTTTATATATCCTATTTGTTTTTAACATTTTAGTTAGCCATATTATGTTTGTTACTAACTTTAAACTTGATGTCATCTTCTACTGTGAAATTTATGTGATTTCAGAATCGAAATAGTTATACCTCTTTCATTCATATCAAGTAATCCATCGTATATCCCAACAATTCTTCTACGATAATTCCTTTCTTTTGCCTTGAATTAGAGACGTAAGGAGCACGACTGTACCTTGAATCAGTGTGAGATTGATTAGGGTTCAACTACATTCCAGACCGAAGTTAGCTTTGTAGTAGGCTAGTATCTATAGTGGCTTAATACAGTGTGTGTTTAATCAGGACTAGGTCCTAGGGTTTTTCTGCATTTGCGGTTTCCTCATTAACAAAACTTCTGGTGTCGGTGTTATTTATTTTCCGCATTATATTTTGTTATATAATTGAAATATCATAGGTTGTGCGTTGTATCGATCAATTGGTAAATCCAACCTTTGGTTGTTGATTAAAATTGATTGATCCTTGAATATTGGTTTTTGGTACCGTTCAAGCTATTTCTCTTATATTCAATCAGGCTCACAGATTTCTATTTGTTTGAGTAAGGATTTAATCGAGAAATTGAGATATAACTCTTTGAAATATTTTTTATTAAGATTGAATCTAAATGTCTAGTTGATTCTCTTAAAAGTATATTGGAGTTAGTCCATACAAATTGCTAAGAGAAATATTGGGTGAGGTTGTTGTACCCCCACTTTTTCAATTGGTATCAGAGCAGGCAAACACGTTTAAGACCTCATAAGTCTGTGTTTGTAGCGATCTGACTCTATGGACATAAATTTTATCTCCATAAACGTACCACCAGTCTTCGATGACTCAAACTACTTATGGTGGAAAATAGCTATGTGTGCTTTTCTTGAAGCTCGTGATTTTCAAACATGGTACGTGTTGTTAATGGCGATGATCCTCCAGTTAGTACAGAAGGCGGTGTATCTATACCTAAGGATATTGGTAGATATAGTACAAAAGAAATCCTTGCTGCAAAGCAAAATTATGACGGCTTAACTGCTATCATACATGCCATTACCCTAGACCTTCAGCATCATGTGACTACTTGCACGAAGTCCAAAGAAGCCTGGGATATCTTAGAAACCGTATTTGAGTGGAATACATGTGAAAAGGAAGCTAGGCTTCAAAACCTAAATTTCGATTGGGAAAACCTTCATATGGCAGATGTAAAATATTTTGATGAGTTTAATCATAAAGTGGATGAAATTGTTAATGCATCTTTTGCATTGGGTAAGACTATTCCTGAAAAGGACACGGTGATGAAGATTCTTAGATCTATTCCTTCCAGATATGATTCTTAGAAACATGCCATTGTTGAAGGAAATAATCTCGCAATGCTTTCCAGAAATACTCTGGTTTGGAAGTTAAAAATCTTTGATCATGAGCATACATCCAAATATGGAAAGGATGTTGCTTTCAAAGCACAAAAGAACACTAAATTACTTAATAAAAGTAAACGTGTTTGCATCTTTGAAGATGATCTTGTCGTAGTATAGAATGTAGGGGCTACCAGGATGTGTGCCATTAGTAGTTATTTAGGAGTGGCCGTGTAGTATTAGTGTATGTCTTTAGTTACGGGTAATGGTTGGTTTAGATTAGTCCACGTGTATTGTTAGTGACCCTCAGATATTGAGATAGTGATCTAGCTTCATATACTCAAGTGTTTGTGTAATGAAACTCTTATCCAGTTTATGAAACCATTGTTGGCTGCGCATATTTGCACAAATTTGGCATGAATCAATTGATTTAGGAGGTGTTTATCACCAATTCTATCCTTCTGTTTGTTAATTTGTTGTATATTCACAACAGATCTTTCTTAGGCCAATTCATCAGATGAAGATCTTGACAAGTCAGTCTCATTGATCACAAGACAGTTCCGGGATCTTCTTTTGAATAGAAGTAAAGGGTTCTCTGGAGATAAATCTAAGTCATCAGAAAAAACCCCATAATCGTGTTCCTCCTAAAAATAGGTATAATGATGATGAGGATACGCATCGGTGCTTTAAGCATAAAGGTTTTGGTCATTTTGCAAATGAGTGTCCAAATCGAAAGAAATACACTAGGAACAAAGGTCTAGCTGCAACTCTTGATGAAATGTCTGAAAACTATGATTCTAATAAAGACGAAAAATCAAGTATTGCGCTTCTATGTAAAAATATTGTTTCTGATACTGTAGAAATACATACATCAATCTCGATAGTCTTTCAGAAGAGAACTCAACTAATATGGAAGATAAAATTGACCTTTCTGTTGGAAACTATCTGTCAAATTTTTAAGGTTCCACTATGTGTCTAGCAGCTTGCACATCTCGGGTATCTGAATCATACTCCAAGTTGACGTGCTCATATTGTTCACTCAAGGGTCATGAATTGTCAAAGTATTTCAAGTACAAACACAAATTGAGGCATATCAACAAACTTCAATGAAGATCGAATTGATTATCAAACAAGCTCAAACTTGCTCAAAAGACCACTGAGGTATGTAAGATTTTATCTTCGTCAAAGAAGTTAGTTTCCAAGGATAAGACAAGACCATTTGAAATAAGTTTATGGTCTAAACGCTATGAGAAACATGGGTCTATGAATTCCGATCAAAAAGGATATGGTGGACAGATTATTGTTCACCCTGGCATAACTTAAATTGTGTTGGTTAGTGCATCTTGTATCATGTGCCTGATCAAAAGAGATAAGATTTTGCACATCTAAGGCTTTAGAAAAAGAGAAATGGTTTTAAAATTGTTTGTTTTTCTTTTTAGCTCTGCCTGTTTTGTAAAATTGGAATTCTTCCATATCTAATTGATACTGGAAAGGACTTCCTTGGTCAATAAATAAAAGTGGGTTATTCTCGACAATTCTACCTTTCTTAGGGTTGTGAGTTGAAGGTTTCGTAACCCTACATTCCTTTTCATTTTCCAAAACTCTTTTTAACTTAAGACTGCTTGTCAAAGTTGTGATTTCCTCTCACAAACCCGTATGCATATGGATACTCCAAGCATCATGTCTTCTAATGGAAAAGATGTTAATGTTAAGTCATCAGTCATGAAGAAAAAAGAAAAATCTCTGCTCCTCCAAATTTGAAAAAAAGAAAGAAGGAATGCGAGGAAGCCAAGAGTTGTTCCTTCAAATTCTCAGAAGTTTTATGATATTCTTGAAGAGTTGAAGGAGACAAGAAAGGAGATTCAACAAATAAAAGTTGTTGTTATGAGAACTCTTGAAATTCAAAAGACCTTGGTTCGACATCATCAGCCTAGAAGGTTTGTTGGAATTGTCTCTTTTCTTCACGAACCATATGTTCCCATAGCTGTCGATGACAAGGAATTCGAGGACGATAAAGAATTTTTCAGAGGTCTCAATGTCTAGAAACTTCTTATGAGAATTTATTTTTGTGTTTTAAGAAGGATAACTAGGGTTTGGAATAGCCGTTTTTGTGATTACATATAGCTATTTCCAACGATTTTTCATCTTGCAATGTTTTTAGATTTGTTTATTTAAATTCTAAAGTTGATTTGGAAGATGATTTTGCAGTATTAATATTTATGGTTTTATGTATTGCAACTTGTTATGGGATATGTGTGTTTGCGTCCGTGAACTGTGCTTGTCCCATATGTGGTCAAGAGTTAAGTATTTCATATGTGGATATGCAAGTATTGATAAAAGATTGAATGAGATTTTGACAAACAAAAGATAAACCTATTATGTCATTATGCAAATATTGATGGAAGATAGGATGAGCTTTTGTTTACAAATATTAAGTCTATTATATGTCATTGTGCAAATGGTGATGAATAATAGAATGAATCTTTGTTTATTCCGCAGTATTGATCTTTCCTGATCCATTTTTTATGTATATATCGTGTGGCTCCGTAAGTTCTCTTATGTGAGCATTTCCGATTAAATTTATCATGGGTTCTCGTGTGGTTAATTTAATTGAGTTTTTTTGGATGCAAGTTCATGTTTCATGTGATTTGTTAATGTCCAAAGAAATCCTTATTTTCTTGTGAAAGTAAGGTCGCTCTTGTTGTTCTTTCGGGAATAACATTTTATGGGAGAGAGATCTTAATTGAACTTGTGCTTAATTTCCAAATCTTTGTAGGGAGTGCGGTTGTGGAATATTATAAGGGTTATCTTGTATCCGTATAAACTCCTTGATGAATGCATTTAGTTTCGACTATACGATTGCATCTAAAAAGTTGGTATGTACTTTCTTTTGGTCATGAAATGTCTCTATGTAAATTTCATTCGGATCCCATTAGTTTTCGTACCTTTGCCAATTTTATTGACAAAAAGGGGGAGAATTAATGTGTAGTTCACACTACAAATACAAATGGATTTTGGATCATTATGTAAGGGGGGAGTGGTTTCCATGTGAGATGGAGTATTGACTAGGGGGAGTGATACATATCACCATAGTATTGTTGTCAAAGTTCTGATACAATTGAACTTTGATGTTGTGTAATAATATTATGACACTGTGTAACAATGATTGAGAGCTATTTTTTCTCATTGCTATGGCTACGGATCTTCAACAATGGTGATGCTACGGATCTTCAACAATGGTGATACTGATTTGAATATCTTTGGAATCATTGGAGTACTTGTAAGTGACGAAAATTTCGAGTAATGTTGAAGAACCAAGGAGATCATGCATGTGGATGAGAAGCTGCAAAGTTTGTTTATTTTTTATTACATATGTATTAATAGTTTTGTCACTAAAATTGTCAAAGGGGAAGATTGTTAGAGCACTGCTCGGTAAAACTCGCAAGAGTTGATATCTCAAGCTTGTTTGTCAAGTTTAGTTTCCAAAACTACAAGTCTTGATTTCTAGTCTACTTATAGCTAAGTTTCGGATTATGATAGTAAGTGTAGTTGAGATCCAGACTCCACGACGTTCATCATACAAAGACGAAGAACTACTCAAGGAACTGGTGGAACTTCGTCGACCAAAAGGTATGTGGAGACTTGAACTTATCTATGACTGAAAAGTCTATTTACTCAATTTACTATCTTGAGACAAAAGTCGTATTGCTATATAGACTTCGATCATACACATTTGCTATTTTGAGCCGAGTTTATCTCGCTTATCTTTTTCTCGAAATATGTGTCGGTAAGCTTTCGCTTTGGCCAAGTTCATCTTTACTCGTGACGAAAGTCATGTTAATTGTTTCAATCTCTTGAAAATCGTTTTGATAAAAAAAATAGTGTGTGAATAACCGCTATATATAACATCCTCTAAGAATGTTTTAATAATTGAAATAAGAGTTTAGAATATATAAACTTGAATGGATATAAACATTGTATGTGAACTCATACTTGTGTGAGTTCAAAATCCTTGAACCAAAGTATGCGTACTTTGCTGTTTAGGATAACCGGAGCTAAATCCGCGTACCTGTACGTGTACTGTCGAAAGTTCACAACTCATGAATTTCTGTAAACGGTTTTAAGTGGGTTATTTTCTAAAAACGGTTTATTCGTGAACTAAGACATTTATAAATTAAGGAATGCATATTTGCAAACCTTGGCTATAATTTTCATGAATCGATTCGAGTGAATCAAAATCATTTTTGCTTGGATTGTGTCTTGTATACTTCTATGAGATCTAAGCAATTGAACAACTCTCTAACTAGTTCATTTGAGTCTCTTGAACTATTTATGGTGAATATGAATAAGGTTGCTATGAAAGTGCTCATATGGCTAACCATTGGTTAACTACTATTGAACCAACTAGGTGTACAATTTAGGTATGGTTACACAAACCTAAATGAACGTGCATTTCATTTGTGTATGACAAGCTAAGTTTGATCTAACGGTTGAAAGATATTAGGTTGAATCTAATCAGGTTTTCATCTAACGGTGAATATTGAATGCTTTGTTACCAAGGTAATTTAGATTACAAACCTTGATTTGGAGACTATAGAAACTGGGAAACCTAATCCCCACACCTCATGTGTGATACTAGTTGTATAAGCTAGAGTTTATTCTCCTTTAACCTTAGGTTTCTATCGAGACCCTGTAGGTTAACGACTTGAAGATTTCATTGGGATTGTGAAGCCAGACCCAACTATTTTCTCTGTAGTTACATGATCTGATCTTTCTATTTCTATCGTATTTTCGTATAATCATAAGATTAGTTTGAGATAAATTTCTCCGATGGGCAAGATAGAAAAGAAGTCACAAACATCTTCGTCTTATCATTTGTGATTCCGCAATATCTTGTTTCGCTAGTCGATTAAGATTATTGTGAGGTGATTGATAATTCTAGGCTGTTCTTCGGGAATATAAGTCTGGGTTATCGATTGGTTCATGTTCACCTTGATTTATCAAAAGACGGAACAAAAATCGTAGGTATTTCTGTGGAAAACATATTAATCTATTCTTGTAGACTTTTCTGTGAGAGACAGATTTGTTTATTAAAGTCTTCGACTTCGGGTCGTAGCAACTCTTAGTTGTGGGTGAGATCATCTAAGGGAATCAAGTGTGTAGTATCCTGCTAGGATCAGAGACGTAAGGATCACATGTGTACCTTGGATCAGTGTGAGATTAATTGAGGATCAACTACAGTCCATACATAAGTTCGTTTTTACTAGACTAGTGTCTGTAGTGGCTTAATACATTGTTTGTTCAATATGGACTAGGTCCCGGGGTTTTTCTTCATTTACGGTTTCCTCGTTAACAAAACTTCTGGTGTTTGTGTTATTTATTTTCCGCATTATATTTTGTTATATAATTGAAATATCACAGGTTGTTTGAGTTTACGGTTTCCTCGTTAACAAAACTTCTGGTGTTTGAGTTTGAATAAGTTCTGATGGATTGGTGAATTCTTGAGAGTAGTTACTCGAGAAGTTTTAGATGATTAATGATAGCTAGTGATCATTCGTTGTCCTAAATCATGGATTCAGAGACTTATTTATACTGTCAGAGTTGTGAACACCTTGATCCCTGTAAGTGTGACAGTTTCATGAGTGGAAGAGTGGGCAAATGGAAGATCGTGGTAAAGTCAGTTCCATGTCGTATGGAGACTTGACGGATCGTGCACCCACTACTTTGCTAACTCCTTCAACCGTTGACACCGCTTACGCACATTTCTTGTTGTGGATGAATCCACGTGTTGTAGGCCGCCAGACCAAAACCCTAGTTATTATCCCCCAATTTTACGTGATTGATATCTCACGAATCGTGGAGTCTGCGTGACAGACGTGTATTTAGTTTGTCAGTTGTTGACTGATTAGGCAATGAGCCTAGGTTTTGTTGAATTGAGCATGTTTGACAAATGCTCAGCGATTCATGAATGTTAACTTGATTGCTCAAATGCGAGAAAATATTATAAATTTGACGAGTTGTTGAATATTGATGAGTTACTGGATATATATGGATTATTCGAGTAACTGAGCAAGTATTGATTGTATAAATGAAATACTGATAAATTATTGAATATTGATAGTTGGGTCAATATTCGAGCAACTGAGCAAGTATTGCTTAATTCGACGAATTACTGAATATGGGGAATTTGACGAGCAACTGAGCAAGTATTGCTCAATTCGAAAAATTAATGAATGTTGATAATTTGACGTGCAATTGAGCAAGTGTTGCTCAATTCGACAAATTACTAACAATTTATTAAATATTGATAGCTGAATCAATATTCGAGCGACCGAGCAAAGTTGCTCAATTCGACGAAATATTTATTAGTGACATGACCCAATAAAATATAAAAATGTTGGTAGATTACCAGATATTATAATTAATCCCCGTGGATCAACAAAAATTTATTTGGTGTTTGAACTTGCTCAGAATAATGATTTGTTGAGCGTTTGTTCGAAAACCCTATTTTTTGATGAATTGCTCATTAGTCGACGAATTGCTGAAAATAGGTCATGACCAAAGGAGGGACCGATCATATGATCCCATGGACGTCCATGTGATGCCTAATTGCTCGAGTGAGCGTGCACCAGGGTTCTCAGTTGGAGAGTTGGTGATGGAATGATGATTAAGTGCTGGTTTCATCATTTACTGAAATATTGATGGGTTCAGCATTAGGTGATAAAACCTAGGTATGAAAGATAGGACCGACCAAGAGAGCATGGGACCGGCTCTTGGTGGTCACGGGACTAGTTATTGTCCGTTTGAGCAATCCCCGGGTTGGTTGGGGAGAGTTTAGGCCCAATATGAGCAATTGAGCAAATTATGTCAGAATTATGAAAACATGTGGGACCGGATCTGTGCAATCCCTAGGAATGAATTTGGTTGGGTATTAAGGCATGCACATGTTACCATGGTGTCTGTGTCTCTCTACTGAGAGTTTCAGTATTTTCTGATGTGCGTTCGAGCAACATTGTGATTTTTCAGAAGAATATCATCTTGACTGAAATTCTTGATTTTGTTGGAATGAGCGTGTATGCTCAATTGATCAATATTTTTTAAATATTAAAATAAGAATATTTTAACATCTAAAATTGTTGTGACAGGCTAGCCGGTCATGTCACCATGTTGGCTTTTGAATTTTCATGATTTGAGCAACATTCGAGGAGTTATGAAGAAATCATGATTTTTGCTCAAACCAAGGAGTTTCATGAATTTGAGGAAAATAATAATTATAAAAGACTAGGGATTGCAGGGTGTGGGACTGGACACGGCTATGGCATGGCCGGCCGGCTATGTTGCCCGTTCCCGCATTCCTTTCCCTATTTTATAAAATTACTAACCCTTAACCCGTGCCTTAACGACACGGGCCATGATGTTGGTTCATTTTTAATATATCGTATAATTTGTGTCCCAAATACTTATCAACTCCTTATGATTTAATATGGGTTTGTCATAAAAATAGTCGGGATTTTCCTCTTTTTGTGTCCCAAATACTTACCACCAGAGATTTGCTCAAACGAATGAAATATAATCTTAACTTCCAGACAATTTTTTATTTAGGTTCATTGCTTATAATGAGATAATGCTCTACATGAACATGGAAGTTTAAATATTTTTTGGAAATATGTCGTCAGCAGCGCTCATCTCAGTGAAATCAACTAATCAATATCGTCTATAAAAGTCTCCCCATGCTCCTATTTCGCTCCAGCTGACTCATTTATCATGGTCATGTTGTCGATCCTCCAAATAGGCAGAGAATAATATTTTTTTGCATCAAACAGGTGATACAAACTCTCCAATGTGACTTGATTTTCCTATAATTTTTCAACACCCATCAGAAGACAATGTTTAAAATGTGTACCAATTACCTTTTCGAAGGGATTGTATATATGCAAACCTCTGCCATTAAATCTTCAACAAAGTATTGTTCCCAACAGTTCGTCTTAATGAAGGCTTTGGTAACTTCAAAAGTCTTGGACATTTTGTCACTTCCATATGTTCCTACCTTCACTTGTAATACAATCTGGAGACACATTACCTCATAAAGAACCTTGACATATTATACTCCCTGATCGTATTTCAAATTTATAGGTTGTCAATAGACCCTTTACCAAAAGTTGGCATCTTCTACATTGAATATTTATAAAAAAAAAAGTTGTATCGTGGATCGTTGCTTTCTAAATTGTAGTTTTCAAAATTGGTCTCTTCAAGTCCCACGGCTTTCTAAGTTTATATATCCTATTTGTTTTTAACATTTTAGTTAGCCATATTATGTTTGTTACTAACTTTAAACTTGATGTCATCTTCTACTGTGAACTTTATGTGATTTCAGAATCAAAATAGTTATACCTCTTTCATTCATATCAAGTAATCCATCGTATATCCCAACAATTCTTCTACGATAATTCCTTTCTTTTGCCTTGAATTAGAGACGTAAGGATCACGAATGTACCTTGAATCAGTGTGAGATTGATTACGGTTCAACTACATTCCAGACCGAAGTTAGCTTTGTAGTAGGCTAGTATCTATAGTGTCTTAATACAATGTGTGTTTAATCAGGACTAGGTCCTAGTGTTTTTCTGCATTTGCGGTTTCCTCGTTAACAAAACTTCTGGTGTATGTGTTATTTATTTTCCGCATTATATTTTGTTATATAATTGAAATATCATAGGTTGTGCGTTGTATCGATCAATTGGTAAATCCAACCTTTGGTTGTTGATTGAAATTGATTGATCCTTGAATATTGGTTTTTGGTACCGTTCAAGCTATTTCTTTTATATTCAATCAGGCTCACAGATTTCTATTTGTTTGAGTAAGGATTGAATCGAGAAATTGAGATATAACTCTTTGATATATTTTTTATTAAGATTGAATCTAACTGTCTAGTTGATTCTCTTAAAAGTATATTGGAGTTAGTACATACAAATTGCTAAGAGAAATTTTGGGTGAGGTTGTTGTACCCTCACTTTTTAAATTGGTATCAGAGCAGTCAAACACGTTTAAGACCTCATAAGTCTGTGTTTATAGCGATCTGACTCTATGGACATAAATTTTATCTCCATAAACGTACCACCAGTCTTCGATGGCTCAAACTACTTGTGGTGGAAAATCGCTATGCGTGCTTTTCTTGAAGATCGTGATTTTCAAACATGGTACGTGTTGTTAATGGCTATGATCCTACGGTTAGTACAGAAGGAAGTGTATCTATACCTAAGGATATTGGTAGATATAGTCCAAAAGAAATCCTTGCTGCAAAGAAAAATTATGACGGCTTAACTGCTATCATACATGCCATTACCCCAGACCTTCAGCATCATGTGACTACTTGCACGAAGTCCAAAGAAGCCTGAGATATCTTAGAAACCGTATTTGAATGGAATACCTCTGCAAAGGAATCTAGGCTTCAAAACCTAAATTACGATTGGGAAAACCTTCATATGGCAGATGCAAAATATTTTGATGAGTTTAATTATAAAGTGTCTGAAATTGTTAATGCATCTTTTGCATTGGGTAAGACTATTCCTAAAAAGGACATTGTGATGAAGATTCTTAGATCTATGCCTTCCAGATACGATTCTAAGAAACATGCCATTGTTGAAGGAAATAATCTCGCAATGCTTTCCAGAAATACTCTGGTTTGGAAGTTAAAGATCTTTGATCATGAGCATACATCCAAATCTGGAAAGGATGTTGCTTTCAAAGCACAAAAGAACACTAAATTACTTGATAAAAGTAAACGTGTTTGCATCTCTGAAGATGATCTTGCCGTAGTATAGAATGTAGGGGCTACCAGGATGTGTGCCATTAGTAGTTATTTAGGAGTGCCCATGTAGTATTAGTGTTTGTATTTAGTTACGGGTAATGGTTGGTTTAGATTAGTCCACGTGGATTGTTAGTGACCGTCAGATATTGAGATAGTGATCTAGCTTCATATACTCAAATGTCTGTGTAATGAAACTCTTATCCAGTTTATGAAATGAAACCATTGTTAGCTGCGCATATTTGCACAGATTTGGCCTGAATCAATTGATTTAGGAGGTGTTTATCACCAATTCTATCCTTCTATTTGTTAATTTGTTGTATATTCACAACAGTTGCATCAGAGCCGTTCTATCCATTCAAAATCCGTTAAAAAAAAAATCTATCATGGATCAAAAACTAAAAGCAGCTTTAGAGGCGTTATCAACAGATCTAACTGCTAAGCTTGCTTCCTCTGCAACCACTTTCGACATCTTTCAAGAATATAATTGCAACTTCAGTAATATCTTGGATGAAATTTTTCCCTCCCTTTCTCCATCTATTGCTGATTAAAGAGCCTCTACAAAGTCAGACGTGGTCGATTCAATTCCTTCTACTGTCATTGAAGTAGTGATTCTCCGGATTTCGAGTTGATTTCTTCTGATGTCGATGAAGAAGAAGGTTCTCTCAATTTAGGGTTAATTCCATCATTTTTGTTTCATGAGAAGAATGATATGTCTGCTGGTGAGAGTTTACAGTATGAGAAAGTAGTGAAAACTTATGTTATTGAAGTCATTCGGTCAAATGAATTCAGAATCGGGGAAGTGAATCAGTTCATAAACAATGGCGTGAATGAATTCCTTGTGCGAAATTGCGTTCAAATTTTTTCAGCGACCCATCACAATGTTGGATGTTTGACCGAGTTACTCTTCCTCCACAGCAAAATTCTAGGTATGGCTCATTTTCACTTCGACCTTGATGATTCTCGCTTCTTATTTGATAGAGGTAAATGTGATGGTAAAGTGATTTTTCAATTATTTATTAGACTCTGGTATGATTCAGAATTAAGGTTTACAGATTCGATTGCTCTTTTATGTGTTACTTCTGTTGAAATTCATGGTGAGAAGAAGATGTTTGTTCAAATGACTGAGAGAAGTGAAATTGATATAGCACAAGACTTAATTGGTACACTGCCTGATAGTGTTTTGTGGAGATTTATTGTTGGTGATGTTCATTTTTATGGATTGATTAATAAATATTATATGCTATCATATAAGTTTCCCACCAAAGTGCCTATAATCTTCACATCAAAGAATCACTCCTCTAATCTTCAAGAGTCTGCTTCTCTGATGATGCTCACATATTCGAGCAATGGTTTGCAAATTAAACTAGGGCTTGGTTTCTCATGGAACTATCCTTTGGCTGCTTATGTATTCTGTAGTGGTAGTATTATTGTTCAAGCAAAGGGTTGTACAGTTGATATTCTCTTGCAGTTTAAAAATGGGTTACCTACTGTTACCAAGTCCTTGATGGAACATCCTTGAAGACCACTGCATTAAGGCAATTCATTAGACAATTGAGCACCCAGATTTTACTTGTGGTACTTCAGATTGTAAATATGTTGGTTTGGGTAGTGTACCTGAGCTGGAAATTTAAGTTGTTTTCAACTGCTTTCTGGAGTGGGAGAAGTATTAATGCAACAGTTCATTTATCAGTTCATGACATTGCTACAGCTCAATTTTATTTTCCGAGAATCAGGTTCCTTTCGCTTTCTCTTTTGCTTCTACATGGAGTCTATGACAGTCTTTTAATTTTTGAGGAGGTTGTGCTGAATCACTTACATTCCAATTCAATTTCTTTGCACATTTCTCACTGGGCTATATATCTTACTTTATATTGCTACCAATTGCTAGGTGTATACGAATGTGATTCCAATAAATATCCTCATTGGTGTTACAAGTATCTGTGGAGATTTTCTTGCCATGGTTTGCTTCATACTGCACAAGCCCATGTTATATGACAGTGTTGTAGGGGCTCCGCACACTTCAGACGAAAGCAGAACATTCGTTTCATGATGGTTGAAGTTCAGTTCATACGGGAACCAGTTCCGGCAGATTTCTGCAAAATTGGATACACTCAACATTTACTTCTCTGCTGCAACTATACAGGGGGCTTGGTGTATTAAGTGAGAGAAGCCCATATAATCGGATACCTAAGGTGGAAATTCAAATTAATTTCATATGGATTGTGGTGTATTATATGTTGTGCAGCTAGGATTCGTAATCTGATTGTTGCAAATGGTGTCGCTAAGCTCATTTGTGTATTGCTGAAAACGCTTGAGCAGTTAGAAATTCTCTTCCTTCATATATTAGTGGGAAATGTTGTCTGGAGACAAATTCGTGGTGATGCTGATATTTTCTTGCTTCAACTTGGTCCACATAACACTTCACAAGACTCTTATGACATTATTTAATCTCTTGTTGGACAATCCGCCACCACAATTGTTAGCAGTCAGTGCTATTTTCGGAAAATCAGTCCTTTTCAGCGACATCGATTGCTTACATCTGCAGTATTTGGGAAGTTTCTGCTACATAGGAGAGTTAGATTGACAGTTGGGCACTTAAGTATTCAAAGAGTACTTGGAATTCAGGCCTTTCTAGTGGTAATTCGGATTCTCCACAAGTTGGTAAGGGTACAGTACTTGAGATAGAAATTCAGATTCTCTTACCAACCACTTATGAAGTACAGCACAGTGTACACGCATACCAGTCTGGAGTCTACTGATGGTTTCTGGACATCAGTTGTTCTGTTTACCATAATACATGCATCTCGCTTTGAGCAACCGGCTTCCTAGCTCGAGGAATTATTCGTGGATAGTCACAGCCAAATTGTAATGTTCAGTGGTTCGACACCAAGGCCCATGATTGCTGGAGTCGTTTTCCTATTATTCTTCATCTATCCAGCTGGTAGTAATGATGATAAAGCATCTGTTAACCCTGGGGAACTGCGTACAAGAAGGGCAGCTCAAACCTTTCTCAGGGAAATTCAAATTCAATATTTATGGATGTGGGTAGATTATTTGAGGTGGAAGTTCAAATTGCCTTCCACTAATTTGGGGAGAGTGGGACTCAATAGTATGGTCGCAACTACTGAGGAAGTGGTTTTGGGTGTTTGGCTTAGTAATTACTATGCGAGTCACCTGAAACTTGAAGATCGAGGTGGGGTAGACTGGATTATATCAGGATGTGTTCTTGTGGATCTCCAACACCTCTTGAAGCAACTGAATGTTTCCAGAACACGTGGCATAATAGTACAAGAGAAATATGACGCTGTCAGCTCCATTCTGTCAACGAATGCATTTTCCAGATTGTTGTGTTCACAGCTTAAGGAGTGGTCCATGGATGATAGTGAAGTTTTTATACTAGACTGTTGCCAGTTAATACAGAAAAACACGAAGATTTTGATTCATGTCTCAACTGCTTATGGAGCCTACTGCCAGACCACACTTGTACGGCTACCAGAAAACTTTCTTATTTGATTCTTCATCCTTGAGGACAAGGATGTTTTCAAGGGGAGTGGAATGTCCTAGTATAGAATGTAGGGGCTACCAGGATGTGTGCCATTAGTAGTTATTTAGGAGTGCCCATGTAGTATTAGTGTCTGTCTTTAGTTATGTGTAATGGTTGGTTTAGATTAGTCCACGTGGATTGTTAGTGACCGTCAGATATTGAGATAGTGATCTAGCTTCATATACTCAAGTGTCTGTGTAATGAAACTCTTATCCAGTTTATGAAATGAAACCATTGTTGGCTGCGCATATTTGCACATATTTGGCATGAATCAATTGGTTTAGGAGGTGTTTATCACCAATTCTATCATTTTGTTTGTTAATTTGTTGTATATTCACAACAGATCTTTCTTAGGCCAATTCATCAGATGAAGATCTTGACAAGTCAGTCACATTGATCACAAGACAGTTTAGGGATCTTCTTTTGAAGAGAAGTAAATGGTTCTCTAGAGATAAATCTAAGTCATCAGAAAAAACCCCATAATCGTGTTCCTCCTAAAAATAGAGATAATGATGACGAGGATATGCCTCGGTGCTTTAAGTGTAAAGGTTTTGGTCATTTTGAAAATGAGTGTCCAAATCGAAAGAAATACACTAGGAACAAAGGTCTAGATACAACTCTTGATGAAATGTCTGACAACTATGATTCTAATAAAGATGAAAAATCAAGTATTGCTTGCGCTTCTATGTGAAAATATTGTTTTTGATAATTGTAGCAATACATACATCAATCTCGATAGTCTTTCAGAAGAGAACTCAACCAATCTGGAAGATAAAATTGACCTTTCTGTTGGAAACTATCTGTCAAATTTATAAGGTTCCACTATGTGTCTAGCAGCTTGCACATCTCGGGTATCTGAATCATACTCTAGGTTGACGTGCTCATATTGTTCACTCAAGGGTCATGAACTGTCAAAGTATTTCAAGTACAAACACAAATTGAGGCATATCAACAAACTTCAACGAAGAGCGAATCGATTAGCAAACAAGCTCAAAAGACCGCTGAGGTATGTAAGATTTTATCTTCGTCAAAGAAGTTAGTTTCCAAGGATAAGACAAGACCATTTGAAATAAGTTTATGGTCTAAACGCTATGAGAAACATGGGTCTATGAATTCCGATCAAAAAGGATATGGTGGACAGATTATTGTTCACCCTGGCATAACTTAAATTGTGTTGGTCAGTGCATCCTGTATCATGTGCCTGATCAAAAGAGATAAGATTTTGCACATCTAAGGCTTTAGAAAAAGAGAAATGGTTTTAAAATTGTTTGTTTTTCTTTTTAGCTCTGCCTGTTTTGTAAAATTGGAATTCTTCCATATCTAATTGATACTGGAAAGGACTTCCTTGGTCAATAAATAAAAGTGGGTTATTCTCGACAATTCTACCTTTCTTAGGGTTGTGAGTTGAAGGTTTCGTAACCCTACATTCCTTTTCATTTTCCAAAACTCTTTTTAACTTAAGACTGCTTGTCAAAGTTGTGATTTCCTCTCACAAACCCGTATGCATATGGATACTCCAAGCATCATGTCTTCTAATGGAAAAGATGTTAATGTTAAGTCATCAGTCATGAAGAAAAAAGAAAAATCTCTGCTCCTCCAAATTTGAAAAAAAGAAAGAAGGAATGCGAGGAAGCCAAGAGTCATTCCTTCAAATTCTCAGAAGTTTTATGATATTCTTGAAGAGTTGAAGGAGACAAGAAAGGAGATTCAACAAATAAAAGTTGTTTTTATGAGAACTCTTGAAATTCAAAAGACCCTGGTTCGACATCATCAGCCTAGAAGGTTTGTTGGAATTGACTCCTTTCTTCACGAACCATATGTTCCCATTGCTGTCGACGACAAGGAGTTCGAGGACGATAAAGAATTTTTCAGAGGTCTCAATGTCTAGAATCTTCTTATGAGAATTTATTTTTGTGTTTTAAGAAGGATAACTAGGGTTTGGAATAGCCGTTTTTGTGATTACATATAGCTATTTCCAACGATTTTTCATCTTGCAATGTTTTTAGATTTGTTTATTTAAATTCTAAAGTTGATTTGGAAGATGATTTTGCAGTATTAATATTTATGGTTTTATGTATTGCAACTTGTTATGGGATATGTGTGTTTGCGTCCGTGAACTGTGCTTGTCCCATATGTGGTCAAGAGTTAAGTATTTCATATGTGGATATGCAAGTATTGATAAAAGATTGAATGAGATTTTGACAAACAAAAGATAAGCCTATTATGTCATTATGCAAATATTGATGGAAGATAGGATGAGCTTTTGTTTACAAAGATTAAGTCTATTATATGTCATTGTGGAAATGGTGATGAATAATAGAATGAATCTTTGTTTATTCCGCAGTATTGATCTTTCCTGATCCATTTTTTTATGTATATACCATGCGGCTCCGTAAGTTCTCTTATGTGAGCATTTCCGATTAAATTTATCATGGGTTGTCGTGTGGTTAATTTAATTGAGATTTTTTGGATGCATGTTCATGTTTCATGTGATTTGTTAATGTCCAAAGAAATCCTTATTTTCTTGTGAAAATAAGGTCGCTCTTGTTGTTCTTTCGGGAATGACATTTTATGGGAGAAAAATAGACCAAGGCTCCGGATTCCACTATTCCTCCTAATTGATTGGTTTATAATGATATTTCAAGAACTATTATTAAGCTCTTTTTCTCATTAATTCACTATTAATCTATATGGTGTCCAAATATTAGATTGTAATCCCTAAACATGAATTATCAAAGAGTTGATTCAAAGCATAACACATCGAATTGATTCACAACTAATTAAGAAAACCAATTTTATCTTTATGTTGATCCTAGTGAATTAAATTAAAGATATTATAAAAGAAATTACCAATCAAGCATGAGTGAATAGTTTCCTCCGTTGCCTCAGTCACTGGGTATTTTAGCCGCTCATCATGTTAAAAACCCTCTCAAAGAATTTATTTATGCTCAAAAATGGTTTACAAATGATGAAATGGGAGAAAAATGATTAAAATCGGGTTTTGTAACAATTATATTAGTTACAAACCAACTGTTACAAAGAACGATACAAGAAAACTGTCACTGTCACTGTAGCAACAACGATGGTTCAGCAGCGTCTAATGTTCTTCGCAGCAGCAGAAATGGTGATTCTGCAACTCGACTTTTCTAAGCTCTGTAATGTTCTGAATTATCCCCCAAACTCTCTGTAACCCTCTACAACATCCCAGCAGCCTATTTATACATCTCAGCAACAATATATCTCGTATTGATTGCGAAATAATCTTCATTATTCTCCATGCAGGGTGCGGATTTTTCTTTCTTTTCTTAGTCTCTGATTTTGATTTTCACACGCTATGAAGCTGTCAAATATCCTTATTTATCTTCTACACGCTCCAAATGGTGACTCAAATCTTCCAAGCTCGTGTAGAACTCCCTGTAATTCACGCAATCTCGTGAATATCTCCATGCATGAGTGTAGTTCCCTGTTTTATCAAAACTACGTGGATTTCCCTTTTCTTCCGAAACAAACTTCCATACAATCCCTGTTTAGGTGAAACAGGGTCGAGTCAATCAAAACCTCCGACAAAAGTGCAAAGAAACACGTCCAATTATGTCCCTGAAATATTCGCAGCTGCAAAGTTTGTTTTCCCGTCAATTTTCTGTTTAAACGGTGAAGAAGAGAGGCAACCCTTATCGAAAACGCTAATGCCTTTAGCAAATGGGGTGCCCTTATCCAAAGTGAGGGTGCATTTATCACTTTTCTCCGGGGGTCCAAAAAGCACTTTTTGAGAAAAATTTTCCACACAGGTGTACTTCTCCAAAAACACCTAAACAAACATAAAAACACCAAAATTAGTACAAAAATCGAGACTAACAATAGAGACACTAAGGACAATTCAGACACAAAAATGTTTCTATCAAATACCCCCAAACTAATTATTTGCTAGTCCCGAGCAAATCTAACCTAGAAAATAAAATGACTACACTTAGCACTGCAGTAAGCCGTTAAACCGCTAGGTGACCCTGGTGACAGAGTGTTGTCTCCGGAGGGTTTAACAGAGGTGTACCCACAAAACATGTACTTCTAATTGGTCATAAGTATCCAAAGAGCTATGATGACATACAAATTCTCAACCTATCTCCAAGTGACTAGAATGCCAGAGAAATTAAAGGTGCCAGCTCTAAAGCTGACTGAAGAAAAAGGGATACACATCCGCAACACTGCTAGATAAAGAGATATCCACTACACAGCTAGATAAACATTGTAAGATGCGTACGCTGATTTACAGCTGGATAAGATTAGGAGAGAAAAAAAGATGAGAGGGACATCTGATACACAGCTGGACTAATTACGTATGATGAGTTAAACCAGTGCTAGAAATATCTTGTGCCAGATTGAAAGCAGACTAACAAAGCAACCAAATGTATCTTTCTTCGACTCTCTCATAGTTCTCAGTATAAACAACGTCTTCTTCGGTCTTCAACTGTGGATGATAAACTCTTGAACCTCATAGAACCTTGACAATTAACTCTTCTCTTCGATTTCTTGCTTGACATAAAAATTTCTATTTCTCTATGGCCTTATTGAACAAAAAACTAATTATAGAACAAAAAGAACGTAACGATGATTTTTTTTTTTTTTTTTTTTTTGAAACACAAAAATTACAAGACAAAAATTTACATGACCATGAGAGAAAGACTTTAAAAACTTGGATCTTCGCAACTCGTGATGTCTTGGTATCATGAATTCCAACAACTTATATAATTTGCTCTTATAACTTCTTATAACTAAGTCTTCAACTTTGATTTTTGAATTATTATTTTCTATTGTTGCTTCTAAACCTTAAATGTCTTCCACTTTCTTCATAGATTTTGATGTCTCGCTCCATTTGTTGATGATGATAAGTTTCTACTGAGAGAGAGTTGTAATCCAGTAACTAAGACTACATTGTGAGGTTGCTTTGTCTTTCTGGCATTTCCTGACCTACTTGCCTTTCCATCATGGATGGTTAGGTCCATCACGGTTACCCTCTAAAAGGAACAAGTTCTCTCCTGAATTTCAAGGATATTAATGTCTTTTTATCTAATGTCTCAATAGGTTGTTATCCCTAGCATTCCAATTTATATCTTTTCGATGAGAAACAATATGTAAACTTAGCTAACCGGATACCATGTGACGCTAGAAGTTTCAAAAGTGCAACTAAAAAGTTCTTCCCCACCCCCAAACTTAAATCTAACATTGTCCTCAATGTTCCTAGTGAAAGAGCAGTACCAAAAGTAAAACAAAACGAGGATAAGTTGGAAAGATAGTACATGGGTGAAGAGGTAAAATCAAAACTAATATACAACATACAACGGTCTCGATGGTCAATCAAGGGTAAACAGGGTCCTCCAGAGGGACCTCCTCAATATCACCTGTAGGAAAGGGCTCTAAAAAGGGTTTCAATCTCTGACCGTTAACCTTCGAAGAACTACTACCATCCGGTGTCTCGATCTCAACAGCTCCATGAGGAAAGAAAGTGCGAATAATAAAAGGACCCGTCCACCGAGAACGTAACTTCCCAGGGAAAAGATGCAAGCGGGTATCATACAGAAGAACTTTTTGACCTGGAGAAAATGACTTCCGTAAAATATTTCTATCATGCACAAGTTTCATTTTGTTCTTATACTTCTTTGCACTATCGTAAGCATCTATACGAATCTCGTCCAGCTTATTGAGCTGGAGTTTCCTATGGGCTCATGCCTTGTCAAGTGAAAAATTTAGCTGCTTAACAACCCAATAAGCTCTATGTTCTAACTCAACAGGTAAATAACATGCCTTTCCATACACAATCCAATAAGGCGACATTCCAATGGGGGTCTTAAACGCAGTACGGTAAGACCATAAGGCATCAGTAAGCCTAGACGACCAGTCTTTCCGATTAGGATTAACTGTTTTCTCTAATATACGTTTTATCTCCCTATTGGAAACCTCTACCTGACCACTAGGCTGTGGATGATACAGGGTAGCTACCTTATGTGTAATACCATATTTCTTCATCAAAATCCTAAAAGGTCCATTACAAAAGTGTGAACCTTCATCACTAATTATAGCTCGCGGTGTACCAAAACGTGTAAGTATATGATTTTTCAAGAACTCAATCACAACCCTATGGTCATTAGTTTTACACGCAACCGCCTCTATCCACTTAGAGACATAGTCTACAGCGACAAGGATGTATAGATTACCAAAAGAATTAGGAAACGGACCCATAAAGTCAATACCCCACACATCAAAGACCTCAACAACTAAAATAGGGTTCAAGGGCATCATGTTCCTATGGGAAATGGTTCTAATTTATGTCAACGCTCACAAGTAACACAGTAACTGTGAGAGTCTTTAAACAACGAAGACCAATAGAATCCACACTGCAATATCTTAGCAGCAGTCTTCTTAGCACTAAAGTGACCCCCACAAGCATGATCATGACAAAAGGAAATAATACTGGACTGGTCACTCTCAGGTATACATCTCCTAATAATCTGGTCTGGATAATACTTAAACAAATAAGGATCATCCCAAAAGAAGTGCTTAACCTCGGATAAAAACCTATAACGATCTTGTTTACCCCAATGTTGGGGCATTCGACCAATAACAAGATAGTTCACTATATTCGCATACCAAGGTGATTGGGAAACAGAGAACAATTGTTCATCAGGAAAGTTGCCCCTTATAGGAAGGGAATCACAATGGGAACTAACAACTAGCCTATACAAGTGGTATTCTACTACATTTTCTGCACCCTTTTTGTCCCTAATGTCGGGAGAAAATTCTTGTAACAATAGGATCCACCTAATCAATCTAGGTTTGGTATCCTTCTTAGACAAAAGGTATTTCAAAGCAGCATGATCAGTATAGATTACGATCTTAGAACCTAAGAGGTAGGATCTAAACTTGTCTAAGGCAAACACAATAGCTAATAGTTCCTTTTCCGTAGTGGTATAGTTCAACTGGGCATCATTCAGAGTTTTGCTAGCATAGTAAATCACATAAAGTAACTTATTTTATCGCTGACCTAGCACAACACCAATAGCATAATCTGAAGCATCACACATGATCTCAAAGGGTAGGTTCCAGTTGGGTGCCTAAACTATGGGGGCGGAAGTGAGTAAATTCTTAAGCTTCTCAAAAGCCTTTAAACAAGCATCATCAAAGACAAACTTAACATCTTTTGTAAGAAAATTGCAGAGAAGTCTAGAAATCAAGCTAAAATTCTTAATGAATCGACGATGAAAACCATCATGCCCTAAGAATTACCAAATATCTCTTACGGTTTTTGGGACCGGTAAAGTTTTAATAAGGTCAACTTTGGCTCTATCTACCTCTATACCCTTCGAAGATACGATATGCCCTAGAACGATTCCTGAACGAACCATGAAATGACATTTCTCCCAATTAAGCACTAATTTTTTTCCTTACACCTAGTCAAAACTAATGACAAATGATGCAAGCACTCATCGAAAGACGAACCAGACACTGAAAAATTATCCATAAAGACCTCTAAGAACCGTTCTACCATGTCAGAAAATATGTTCAACATACAACGTTGAAAGGTCGCAGGGGCATTACATAGCCCGAAAGGCATGCGTCTATACACAAAGGTACCAAAGGGACAGGTAAAAGTGGTTTTCTCTTGGTCTTTTGGGGCAATAGGAACCTTATTATAACCGCATAATCCATCTAAGAAGCAAAAATGGCTACGTCCAGCTAATCTTTCTAGCATTTGGTCGATGAAGGGAAGGGAAGGTCCTTCCTAGTGACCTTGTTCAATTTTCTATAGTCAATACAGACACGCCAACCCGTGGTCATTCGGGTTGGGATTAACTCATTGTTATCATTCTGGATTACAGTAATACCGGATTTCTTGGGAACAACCTGAACGGCGCTGATCCACTTACTGTCTGAAATGGGGTAGATAATGCCTGCATCTAACAGCTTAAGAACCTCGGTTCGAACTACTTCTTTCATATTAGGGTTCAGTCGACGTTGCATCTCCCTCGAAGGTTTGGTGTCTTCCTCTAAATAAATATGATGCATACAAACAGTATGACTTATACCCTTAATGTCTTCTATGGTCCACACTAAAGCTTCCTTGTTATTCTGAAGGAATTTTACTAGCCTAATTTCCTGATCACTATCCAAGTCGGATGCTATAATCACATGTAAAGTTTCAGATGGCCCTAAAAACACATAATTCAAGGTATCTGGTAATGGTTTAAGGTCTAATTTAGGAGGCTTTTCTAACGAAGGAACTAGGGTAGACTTAGAAACGGGTAGAGGTTCGAACTTAGGTTTCCAACCATTACTAGTGTCTATCAAAGGGGTTGAATCTAACAAAGCATTCACCTCATTAATCACATCATCATCATCAAAATCAATCGCCAAAGTGAGCTAGGCATTTTTCTAATGGATCTTCTAGCAAAGTGTTTGGTAATGACTCGAATAATGTTACTATCATGTTCACCTATTCTATGCTCGAATCATCTAGTTCAGAGGGTAGCTTACTAATATTAAATATGTACAGCTCGATTGTCATATTACCAAAACACAAATTCATAATACCATTTCGACAATTAATGATCGCATTGGATGTGGCTAAAAACGGGCGACCTAAAATCACTGGTATTTGGTTCTCTGGGTCAGGTACAGGTTGGGTATCTAGGATAACAAAATCCACTAGATATATAAACTTATCGACCTCTATAAGAACATCCTCGATCACACCACCAGGAATTTTAACGGACCTATCAGCTAACTGAAGAGTCATCTGGGTAGGTTTCATCTCACCAAGTCCTAGCTTAAGGTATACATGATATGGAAGTAAGTTCACATTGGCTCCTAAGTCAAGAAACGCTTTCTCAACACGATATTTACCTATTGTGCAAGAAATGGTAGGGGACCCTGGGTCTTTATACTTAGGAGTAGCGGTATTCTGAATAATAGAACTCACATGACTAGCTAGGAAGGCTTTTTTCTGGACACTAAGCTTACGCTTTCGCGTACACATATCCTTAAGAAACTTAGCATAAGCGGGAATCTGCTTAATTGCATCTAATAATGGAAGGTTGATAGTTACCTGCTTAAAAATCTCTAATATATCATTAAAGGTGGACTCCCTCTTAGTTGGAACTGGCATCTGTGGGAATGGGGCTCTAGGAACAAAGCCGGACTTATCAGGAACCTCATTGGTCTCTTTAGAGACTTTATCAGTCTCCTCATTTTCTGGTTCAGAAGGGTGAACTACAGCATGTTCACTATCAGGCATGGAAACCTTGTTGTCTATGACTCTTCCACTCCTAAGGGTTTTAATAGCATTCACATGATCGGATGGTCTTCCACCTATTTCATTAATTCCTCTAGGGTTGGGTTGAGTTTGACTAGGAAACCTACCTCTTTCTATCAAAGATTAATTTATCCGACTAACCTGGGTTTTCAACTCGGAAATAGCCTGAGAGTTAGCCTGACCTATTCTCTTATTTTCTTCTAAACCTTGAGAAATAGTTTGTTGAAGCTGCACAGCATTATGAGTTAAAAAGGCAAGATTCTCTTCTAAACTCAAAATCTTTTTATCTGAAGGGTTATGAAACTGTGCCTGAGCTAAAGGACTCTTAGTATAGCCAAATCCTGGGGGAACCTGAGAGTTACTAGACTGACCTTGATTTTGGCCCTTAGACCAAGAAAAATTAGGATGGTTTCTCCAACCAGGGTTGTAGGTCACTGAGTATGGGTCAAACTTCTGACGGATGTCAAACTTAGCGTTGTTGTAGACAGCATGGGCTTGTTCTTCACTAACATGACCTTCCCAAAACGAGTTATTGGGTTCTACTCTGTAACTAGAGACTTGAGAGGCTCTAATCCTATCATCAAGTTCAACAAGAGACCTATGTTTATGTTAATTCAATTCCAAAGCTTCTAACCTTTTAGACAAAGCAGCAAACTTAACATCTGACTCGAAGCTTGTATATACCACATTGGTGCTACTTCTATTGACCAGGAGTCTTTTAGGGGGTTCAACACAAGGCTCCCACTATTGGGATTTTTCATCAATAGCTCCTAAGAAGGTAAAAGCATCATCAACATTTTTATTAGTGAACTCACCAGCGCACATAGACTAAACCATGGATTTGGTCGAATAGTCTAAACCATTATAAATAATCTCTACAAGTTTCATCTTATCAAATCCATGGTGATGACGCTGGGATAGGAGATCATTGAATCTCTCTAAAAACCTATAAAGAGACTCTCCCTCTTGTTATACACTAGCACTAATTTTCTGCCTAACAGCTGCAGTTTTATGCTTAGGGTATAATTACATATAGAATGCTGCAATCAGTTCATACCATGTTTCAATGGATTCAGATGGTAGGTTGTTCAGCCAGGTTTTGGCTTTATCTCTCAAGGAAAAGGGAAACATCTTAAGTTTCAAGACTTCATCAGTAAGGTCTTTTATTCTAACTGTCCCACAAATTTCCTCAAAGTCCCTAATATGAAAATAAGGGTTCTCATCATCTTTTCCTAAGAATATAGGGACCATCTGAAGAATACTAGGTTTTATCTCGAAATTAGCCGTATTGGATGGCAATTTAATGCACGAAGCTCGGTTGGCCCTAGTTGGGAACATGTAATCTTTCAAAGTAGTCATTGCTGTCACAGTTGACGTACTAGGGGTACTTTCCTCACAAAGAGACAAATTCTCAAAACTGAAGTTTCCAAAAACGGGGCTCTCAAAAGAAGAGTCTTCGAGCTCCCCGCCTTCACAAGAAGAACTACTAGGTTTGTCACTAATCAACGACCTAGAGTGTTTCTTTTCCAAGACCGTTCTCTAATGACCTCGGGCATACACTAGAAAAAACAAATAAAAGAAGAAAAAAAAATCCTAAAAGGAAGGGAAGTTCTAAGCAAACACAAAGCAGGCTGACTCCACCAAAGCAAACCAAATTTTTTTTAGCAAACAAAAATCATGATGGCTCCACTTAGATTGTTTATAGACCAGATTCTATTCTTTCAAAAAGGAATTCGTTACAATATGAGCAAACCTCTCTGGAATCAATCCGATTCAAAGTAAGTTGAATAGAGGCGAGGGAAGCTTAGTGGAGCTTTGATACCAAAGGCCTCACCGCATTACAAGGCGGCACAATCACACATTCA
The DNA here is from genome assembly GCA_023529315.1 of Papaver bracteatum. NCBI lineage: Eukaryota > Viridiplantae > Streptophyta > Magnoliopsida > Ranunculales > Papaveraceae > Papaver > Papaver bracteatum. The sequence goes on along the minus strand of JAJJWX010000473.1, from coordinate 1,035,940 downwards.
ACTCATAGAAACCATCATGAACTTCGAAGAATGCTCAAAAGAGTAACCAATATTTTTCGAACGAGTTTCCTATTAAGCTCGTTACCCTATCGGTCTCGTTCTATTCCAAATTTTAAAGCTTAGGTTCGCGTTAAGTTTCGTTTTCCTAAGGCGGGCAAGAATAGAACGGTGATAAAATCTGAACCCTTATCTTGTATGGCCATTCCTTGCCCTTTACTAGGAATTTAAAACAGCCGTTTTCAGTTCCTCGACATATATGCAAATGAAGGAATACAATAACTCGCTGACAAGGGATTCGCGAGTGTTTCGATAAACTTACCTCCCGTTCCAGACTGGGGATGAACCGTTGTAGTCGACTTGGGCCACAACTCCTATGTCATGTACGAACCCGAGGGGCCGAGGTGATATCGTAATCACCGTCCTTCTTTGCAAACAATTTAATATTTAATACTACCCTTCCGTAGGGTTTAAATAGAAGAATTAATTGGGGGATATGGAAACTAATTGGGGGATATAGCTACAGGACAAAAACGGTGTCCCAATAGCAATTCTGGGTGACCCCCTATGTATTTTTTTTTTAATTCCTAATCTAGCCCTCACTAATCATGTTTAGTAGTTAATAATAATTAGTATATGCTTAAGTATTTGGGGGATAGTTTAGTGTGTGTTTTGATTTTAATTTGTGTGAGTGAGGAGTAGAAGGAGAGGAAAAAAAAATAAGTGGAATTTTTTTTTTTGAAAATGGAAGATGATTGTGATGAGAGAATTGCTGCTAAGAGGTTGAGAATTTGATTTGTTTCCTTTGAATTCACCATTTTTGCAGCTGAAAAAGCTCGGTGCCGACATGGTATTCAACCAAAAAACCATGCCGGCATTTGTCGGAAATTTTCAAAAATTGTTTGCCACTATCCAGGGGGGGTTCGGGGGGGCGTAGCCTTCCGTAGGGTTTTTTTCAAGTTTTGATCTTCATAATGTTGATTTTTTTCTGGGTTTGAACAGGTACCGGCATGGTAATCTAGTTTTCGAGCATGCCGGTACCTGTTCCGGCATAGTATTTTGCTTACATTTCTATGCTTAACAAGATGAAAAGTACCTAGAATGTTGATTTTTTTCTTCACTTGACTACCGGCATTGACAAGAAATTATCGAGCATGCCGGTATCATGTTCCGTCATAGTATTTTGCTTAAATTTCTATGCCGGAACAGGATGAAAAGTATCTAGAATGTTCATTTTTTTTTCACTTGAATACCGGCATTGATAGGAAATTCTCGAGAATGCCGGTATCATGTTCCGGCATATGGTCTTCATCAATTCCGGTATGGTCTTCATCACTTCCGTTTTGAATTTTTTCTGGTTTTAGTCACTCCACTTCCGGCATGGTCAGTTGATATGAAGACCATGCCGTGATTGTTTTCCGGCATAGAAAATAAAGCAACATGCTATGCTTCTAAAGCAATACCGGCATGGTCTTCATATCAACCGACCATGCCTAAGGCAGTGAAAGTGATTAAAACCAGAAAAATTCAAAAGGAAGTGATGAAAACCATCTTAATTGATGAAGACCATATGCCGAACATGATACCGGCATGCTCGAGAATCAATTCCTAACATGGTCATCATCACTTTCAAGATGATCTTCATCACTTCCGAATAAAATAAAAATTCGTTTCCAAAGTGAAGAGAAGAGAATTTGATGTAGAGTGGGGAGAGTTTAGAATTTTAAAGGGAATGGGGAATATTTAGGTTTCAAAGCTCTACCCCTAAATAAGATTAATAAGAAGTGGAGATGGAAATGGGGGATATGATTTTGTTTTTTGATTTTAAGTTTTTGATTTTAATTTTGTGGGAAGGGTATTTTAGTATTTTCATAACCAAAAATAACCCCTTAACACATACCATGGGTTGGGGGAAGTAATTCATATCCCCAAATTAATTCCCATATCCCCCAATTAATTGTTCTTTAAAAATAAAAGAATGTCCAAGTGTCCAAGTCCAAAGTCCAAAAAGTAAAGTGAAAAAGAAAAAGAAAATTACAAGAGAAATCCTAAAAAAAATAAAAAAATAAAAATCTCTTTTTTTTCTCTCTTTTTTATAAAAAAAAATCTTCTTCTTTTGCTCCTTTCGCTTCGACTTTTACTCCAAGTCTTTTAAGTATTCGCCAAAAGCTTTGGCAAATTTTCTTTCGCTTCAAATTCCAAAATCTATAGTAAAAATACAAAAATCCAAAAACGTAAAGAAAAACAAATAAAATAAAAACAAATAAAAACCTAAAAAAAAAAATCTAAAAACTCTAGCCTAAAGACAAGTCCGTGTCGACAGCGCCAAAAATTGATGTGAAATCAAAGTTGTTGCAGTAATAAGGTTCTTGAGACTTGTGAAAGCAATAGAATTTAGACTTAATGAGACTTAAAAATAAACAAAACTTAATATAAAAAGTGATTCCAAGATTAAATAGACCAAGGCTTCGGATCCCACTATTCTTCCTAATTGATTGGGTTATAATGATATTTCAAGAATTATTACTAAGCACTTTTTCTCATTAATTCACTATTAATCTATATGGTGTCCAAACATTAAATTGTAATCCCTAAGCATGAATTATCAAAGAATTGATTCTAAGCATAACACATCGAATTGATTCACAACTAATTAAGAAAACCAATTTTATCTTTATGTTGATCCTAGTGAATTAAATTAAATAAATAATTAAAGAAATTATAAAAGAAATTACCAATCAAGCATGAGTGAATAGTTTCCTCCGTTGCCTCAGTCACTGGGTATTTTAGCCGCTTATCATGTTGAAAACCCTCTCAAAGAATTTATTTATGCTCAAAAATGGTTTACAAATGATGAAATGGGAGAAAAATGATTAAAATCGGGTTTTGTAGCAATTATATTTGTTACAAACCAACTATTACAGAGAACGATACAAGATAACTGTCACTGTCACTGTAGCAACAACGACGGTTCAACAACGTCTAATGTTCTTCGCAGCAGCAGAAATGGTGATTATGCAACTCGACTTTTCTAAGATCTGTAATGTTCTAAATTATCCCCCAAACTCTCTGTAACCCTCTACAACATCCCAGCAGCCTATTTATACATCTCAGCAACAATATATCTCGTATTGATTGCGAAATAATCTTCATTATTCTCCATGCAGGGTACTGATTTTTCTTTCTTTTCTTAGTCTCTGATTTTGATTTTCACACGCTATGAAGCTGTCAAATCTCCTTATTTATCTTCTACACGCTCCAAATGGTGACTCAAATCTTCCAAGCTCGTGTAGAACTCCCTGTAATTCATGCAATCCCTTGAATATATCCATGCATGAGTGTAGTTCCCTGTTTTATCAAAACTACGTGGATTTCCCTTTTCTTCCGAAACAAACTTCCATACAATCCCTGTTTAGTTGAAACAGGGTCGAGTCAATCAAAACCTCCGACAAAAGTGCAAAGAAACACGTCCAATTCTGTCCCTGAAATATTCGCAGCTGCAAAGTTTGTTTTCCCGCCAATTTTCTGTTTAAACGGTGAAGAAGAGAGGCAGCCCTTATCGAAAACGCTGGTGCCTTTAGAAGATGGGGGTGCCATGGGGTGCCTTTATCCAAATTGAGGGTGCATTTATCACTTTTCTCCGGGGGTCCAAAAAGCACTTTTTGAGAAAAATTTTCCACACAGATGTACTTCTCCAAAAATACCTAAACAAACATAAAAACACCAAAATTAGTACAAAAATCGAGACTAACAATAGAGACACTGAGGACAATTCAGACACAAAAATGTGTCTATCATGGAATACTTTGATGTGAGTAATTCTTCTTAGAGTCACTAGATAGTACGGAAGCTTCTTTAGAAGATGATTTTTCTTCTTCTGGGAGCCTTCTATGTCAACCTTTTTCCTTTTTGAGAAATAAGTTAAATCAGACCTTTTGGATTTATCTGGATATGATATTACCGGTTGATTTTTTGACATTAAAGATTGATTTTCATCTTTTAGCCTTTTGACAAGTTCCGAAACTGTCCTAATCTCGGAATCATATGAGATTCTTTAGGCATTGTATTTGTCTGAAGATGATATTCTTAAGAGATCAATCATTTTTTTCTTGATTAATGCTTTTACTAAGTTTCTCTTCTAAGGATTGAATCTTCAAGGAACATGTATTCTTGAGAGAGACTAGTTTTGCTTTCAAGGTGGTAAGATCAAGAGCAAGTTGCTCATTTTCAACTTGTATACAACACATGTCTTCTAAAAGTTTTCCTTCTCTTTTTTGTGCAAGAGTAAGTTCAGTTGCACATGAGACAAATTGTTCACTCAGTTCTTTTAGATGTGATGTTTATATATTCATATAATCAATGTATTCTCTGTCATCATGAAGAGATTTTTCAGAGTCTGAATCATTGATTGTGAATACAGGGCTCAACTTAACCTCTTCTTGAGAATTTTCAGACATATTTTCGGAAGAGCAAGTAGAACTTGAGGAAGAAGCCCCTTTTAAATATTTTCTAAAATTAAATCCATAGAGTGATTTGCCGAGCTCTTGTGATACGTTAATTGAGTCCAATTTTAGGTTTTACTTTACCTATATGTAGACTCATATCTTATAGGTTAGATCGCACCAAGCACATATTGTTAGATAATTTTATGTTTGCCTGCTCATATACCAATTGAAAAGACGAGGGTACCAAAATACACCACAATCTTTTAAATATCAACCTTTAAGTCTTATACCAAGTGTGATCGTCTATGTACAAAGCTAAGACAATACAACAACTATAGTATACACTTCGTGTGATCGCCTATGGATACAATATCGATACAATAAAAAAACAAAGTGTTCACTTGATAATAGGTATGGTATTAAACCGAAACATTATAAGATCAATATAAAGTGATTAGGATTAACACACAAGTGTATTTACTTTATTATAATATAAAACAATTATAATGCGAAAGTAAAGTAAATAACACAACACAAGATTTTGTTAATGAGGAAACCGCAAATGCAGAAAAACCCCGGGACCTAGTCCAGTTTTTAATACTCTCAAAATTAAGCCGCTATACAAAATCTAATACCAACTTCGTATAGTTGAGACCAAGTAGACTACCCCTAGATACTTAGTTTCCTTGGTATCCCCGCGCCTTCGACTTTTAGAGTCACGCACGTGAATAGATACTCCTTTGGATCGTATTCCTAACAGCAAGGGAATAAATATATTTGGTAACCACTCTAATCAATCTTTGGTAAAAAGATATGTTGAGTTGTTGACAAAGGCTCTTCAGTTTAAACTAATAAACTTCTTTGTCTGGTTAGATCAATCGAAAACTTGATTACCGAAATAACCAATTTCTAGATTCACAATCAATCAATATAGAACTCAAAGAGTAACCACAAAGCGATGCCAATCTTACACAACTATATAATCAAGTCTATCAAAGATAAACACGATTCTAGTTGGATCCCAGCCGATCAAGGTTTGTGTATTCAATCTACAAGATACGAAAATTAATAGTAAAAAAATCTTATATGTCTTAAAATTTTCAATTGCCCTTCTTGATAACTTGCACATCATAACTTGAATCCTCTTGTGATCAATTACACACAAGGAGTCTATTAATAATGGATTATCACAAGATGTCTTTAGATCCACAAATGGTTCTAAAGATCTCGTTGATACTTTGATCTAGTTTGAGTGACCCTTATGTCAAAAGAGAAGGCTTTCAAGAATAATCAAACTAGGTGCAATCAAAGTTTCAACAATTGTTAGTCAATCAAATCAATTATCGAAAACTAAAATAACAATGCAATTATCTAGTTTCCCACCAACGGTACTCGTAGAGCTTCTTGATCCCATAGAAGTCTTTAAACGAGCGGTTGTAAGAGATTTCGTCTAATTAGGGTACTTTCCTCCCCGAATAGACAACTCCACTAAAAAACAACACGAATGAAGTTTTCATGGATCTTAGGATAGTTTGCAAGAAATGCAAACTCAAGTATCTATAGACCAAGGTCGTTTGGACAACAAGGAAATCTCAAAACCAAAAATATTCTCAAGATATTCATTAAAGTACCTAATTTTGGTTTTCCTATTTCCAATACATGTCAAACCATATTTTTGAAATCTCTCTTAGGATTTTTTTATTATGTTTTCAATATAATATGACTTGAAAGATACGTTAGGAATAGAAACAAGTCAAGTCAGTATTACTAACCTCAAGTGGAAGGATGATGTCATCGTTGCATTCATTACTTCTTCTCATTCTTCAGGTCTTCGGGGTAATACTTGTACGTCTCAACAATCTTAAACTTTCTAGTCTAGCCTAAACGAAGTTAACTCTAGTATTTAATCAAGAAACTCTAGATCAGTTTTGATACTAAAATATGATAACCAAATATGGCATACCAACGTTTAGTGGGTTCAACCGAGCTATGCTCTAACAAACTTCATCATTTTTAAGTCAAATTTCCCTATCTGTTCTCGATCCTTGAGAATGTAGCATTTATTTCCAAACACACGGAGATAGTGTAAGTTGGGTTTTTTACCATACCATAATTCATATGGAATATTTAGGGTTCATGAGCGTAAATACACATGATTGATGAAGTAGCATCCTGTAAAATAAACTTCTCCCCAAAATTTTAGAGGTAAGTTTTTGTTGTGGAGCATTACCCTGGACATTTCTTGTATACTTCTATTATTCCTTTCCGTAACTCCATTAGCTTGTGGAGTAATGGGTGGTGAATATTGTTGAATAATACCCAGTTTGTCATAGAACTCGAACATCTTTGAATTCGGTTTCACGATCGCTCCTAATTTTCTAAGTTTGCAACCTTGTTCATTCTGGATTCTATTAACAATAATCCTGAACTCACTTAGAGTCTTATTCTTATGTGCTAAGAACATCACCCAAATAAATCTGGTGTAATCATCCACCATTACTAAAGCATATTTTTTTCCCTACAAAAGTAAGTTGTTGAATGGGTCCAAAGACAACCATATGAATTAAATCATGTGGATCCTTGGTGGTAATTTCTCGTGATGATTAATGTGGGACTCTTACTTGTTTACCTTTCTGACAAGCTCCACAAACATCATCGATCTTAGCATTGATTTTGGGAACACTTTTGAAAAGTTTTTTGCTAATGATCTCGCAAAGAAGACGATAATTGATGTAACAAAACGCTCATGGAAAAGATGCATAGATTCCACCTTAGTCAGATTACAATAAATATTAAACTGAGTATCTAGAAGATAACAATTATTTTTGCCACGTATACCTCGAAAAATCACTTTTTCAGACTTATCTTCAATGTCACATCCTTCAGCACTGAAGATAACTTTATGGCCTTTGTCACAGTTTGACTAACATCAAAAAATATTTGCAGTCATACCTTTAACATAAACTATATCATGAATTTAAGGCACACTAGGAAGTTTGGTCATTCCCTTTTTGCTAATATAGCAACAACTCCCATCTCTGAAAGTTACAAGTCCTCCATTAAAGTCACTCGAATTAACGAACCACGAGAGGTCACCTGTCATATGTCGGCTACAACCACTGTCAAGAAACCATTGAAATGGTGATGTTGACTTTAAATCAAAAGCTCCCATACTAACATTACAGTTCCTAAAGGAATGTCCTGTCATATTTGTAAGACTTATGAGGTTAGAAAAAAAATTTCTAGCTTTCTTGTTAAGACTACTTGCATCCTTTAACTTCTGCATGAAAAGCTTACATGTATATTGATAATGATTGGAAGAACCACAAAATATACATGAGCCAACATATTTTGAAGCAACATCACTAGACTCTTTCAAAAAACCTGAGTCACATCGGTTTTAACAAAGCCTATGCCTCTTTTATCTCCATACTGTCGACAATTCTTTAAACAAGAATCAAGAGAATTACTCGAATCCTTGGTAATATTGGAATATTTTTCAATAGAATTCGAATTCCTAAGAGCTTGAGCAAGAGCAGATTTTGAATTCGTTAACTTTGTTATTGCCTCTTTATTAATTTGAATTTGATCATATAATTTTAACTAGAGAGTTTTTTTCTTTCAGATCCTTCTCGAAGATCAAAGTATTTGATATAGTCTTCACAGTGAAGTCCATCGATTTTTGTTATTAATTGTTGTTTTTCATGATAAATTTTTTTGATCATCTTCTTTATATCACAACCAAAATCTACATCGATGGTTTCTTGAGCACACTCGGGATATGGTAAAGTCTGAACTGGTGATGCGTTATTAGAGATAAAACTTTTGTTCATATAGTCAAATTACTTCAAATAAAAACTTATTAGGTCTTTCGTGTGTTTGCCTGCTCTGATACCAATTTGAAAATATGGGGGTACCAAAATACACCGCCAACTTTTTCTTAGACAACCTGTATGGATTAAACTCAAAAATAATTCCAAGAGCTACAACTTAATGAATCTCGATCAAGAATTATATGAAGAGTTTCTATCTCTTTCTCTCACAATCTAAATGTAAATAAAGACAAGTCCGTGAACCTGATTATACTGTGAGAGTACTTGGAGGATTCCAAAGATCAATCAAGTCATATCCAACAATTAAGATGGACGTATCTAATTTGATTGATTTTACATATAACCTGTAATATTTCAATTATATATAAATAAACAATATAATGCAGAAAAGAAATAACACAGACACTGGAAGTTTTGTTAATGAGGAAACAACAAATGCAAAAAAAAAAACCTGGTACATAGTCCATATTTGAACACCAAACTGTATTAAGCCGCTACCGACTCTATCCTACTATCAATACTTCGGAATGTAATGTAGTTGAGACCGAATCCACCGTCATAGAAATTTAGTTACATTTGCGCTCCTTACGCCTCTTGAATCTCGCAAAACTTTGCGTAATTGATTCCCTTAGTTGATGTTATTTACAACTTAAGAGTTGTTTAAACTCAATTGAAGACTTTAAACCAATCTGCCTCCCACAAAAAAGATTATATGTGATTTCCGTTCTGATCATTAGATCAAGGTGAGATAGGAAATCGTTTGCAGTATACTAGGTCTAGCAAACCTCAAAATGCGTTACTTGCGACTCCCGAAGAGCATCCTAGATTATTATTCACCTCACAAGTAAAACCTAGTTCGATTTCAACGAAAAATCGTTGTAGATGGGAAAAAACGAGTTGCTGGTTTTTATGGAAGTGAAGAGATGAGCGTACGGGCAAGACTCCTCAACCGAGCAAATTTCCAAACCTCACACAGATGCACTGCAAAGGGAGTGCTTAGATTCGAGAGATCAATCTGTAGAACTCCGGCCTAAACCAAGTCAATGGTCGTTCCAGAGTCAATTCGACCGCAAAGGGGAGATGGGTTAATCTGTAGGAGGGAAGCTGAGAATTGTGTGGGATCAATGATGATCAAGGATTGTGGATGTGTTGAAGGTTTCTACAATAATTGGTGAACTGTTGAGTTCGAATAAGTTCTGATGGATTGATGAATTCTTGAGAGTAGTTACTCGAGAAATTTTGGATGATTAATGATAGCTAGTGATCATTCGTTGTCCTCAATCATGGATTCATAGACTTATTTATACTGTCAGAGTTGTGAACACCTTGATCCCTGTAAGTGTGACAGTTTCATGAATGGAAGAGTGGGCAAATGGAAGATCGTGGTAAATTCAGTTCCATGTCGTATGGAGACTTGACGGATCTTGCACCCACTACTTTGCTAACTCCTTCAACCTTGACACCACTTACGCACATTTCTCGTTGTGGATGAATCCACGTGCTGTAGGCCGCCAGACCAAAACCCTAGTTGTTATCCCCCAATTTGACGTGATTGATGTCTCACGAATCGTGGAGTCTGCGTGACCGATGTGTATTTAGTTTGTCAGTTGTTGACTGATTAGGCAATGAGCCTAGGTTTTGTTGAATCGAGCATGTTTGACAAATGCTCAGCGATTCATGAATGTTAACGGTAGCTCATCTGGATATATATGGCTTATTCGAGTAACTGAGAAAGTATTGCTTAATTCAACGAAATACTGATAAATTACTGAATATTGATAGTTGGGTCAATATTCGAGCAACTGAGCAAGTATTGCTCAATTCGACGAATTACTGAATATGGGGAATTTGACGAGCAACTGAGTAAGTATTGCTCAATTCGACAAATTAATGAATGTTGATAATTTGACGTACAATTGAGCAAGTGTTGCTCAATTTGACAAATTACTAACAATTTATTAAATATTGATAGATGAATCAATATTCGAGCGACTGAGAAAAGTTGCTCAATTCGACGAAATATTTATTGGTGACGTGACCCAATAAAATATAAAAATGTTGGTAGATTACCAGATATTATAATTAATCCCCTTGGATCAACATAAATTTATTTGGTGTTTTAACATGCTCAGAATAATGATTTGTTGAGCGTTTGTTCGAAAACCCTATTTTTTGATGAATTGCTCATTAGTTGACGAATTGCTGAAAATAGGTCATGAGAAAAGGAGGGACCAATCATATGAGCCCATGGATGTCCATACGATTCCTAATTGCTCGAGTGAGCGTGCACCAGGGTTCTTGGTTGGAGAGTTGGTGATGGAATGATGATTAAGTGCTGGTTTCATCATTTATTGAAATATTGATGGGTTCAGCATTAGGTGATAAAAACTAGGTATGAAAGATGGGACCGACCAAGAGATCATGGGACCGGTTCTTGGTGGTCACGGGACTAGCTGTTGTCCATTTGAGCAATCCCCGGGTTGGTTGGGGAGAGTTTGGGCCCAATATGAGCAATTAAACAAATTAGGTCAGAATTATGAAAACATATGGGACCGGCTATGTGCAATCCCTAGGAATGAATATGGTCGGTTATTAAGGCATGAACATGTTACCATGGTGTCTGTGTCTCCGTACCGAGAGTTTCAGTATTTTCTGATGTGCGTTCGAGCAACTTTGTGAATTTTCAAAAGAGTTTCATTTTGACTGAAATTCTTGATTTTGTTGGAATGAGCGTGTATGCTCAATTGATCAATATTTTGTAAATATTAAAATAAGAATATTTTAACATATAAAATTGCTATGAGAGGCTAGCCGGTCATGTGACCATGTAGGCTTTTTAATTTTCATGATTTGAGCAACATTCGAGGAGTTATGAAGAAATCATGATTTTTGCTCAAACTAAGGAGTTTCATGAATTTGAGGAAAATAATAATTATAAAAGACTAGGGATTGCTGGGTGTGGGACCGGCCACGACCACGTCTACGGCATGGTCGGCCGGCTATGTTGCTCGGTCCCGTACTCCTTTCCCTATTTTATAATATTACTAGCCCTTAACCCGTGCCGTAATGGCACAGGCCATGATGTTGGTTCATTTTTAATATATCGTATAATTTGTGTCCCGAATACTTATCAACTCCTTATGATTTAATATGGGCTTGTCATAAAAATAGTAGGGATTTTCCTCTCTCCTTTTCTTTTTTTTTTTCCTTTTAATATTTTACTGCCAGAGATTTGCTCAAACGAAAGAAATATAATCTTAACTTCCAGACAATTTTTTATTTAGGTTCATTGCTTATAATGAGATAATGTCTACATGAACATGGAAGTTTAAATATTTTTTGGAAATATGTCGTCAGCAGCGCTCATCTCAGTGAAATCAACTAATCAATATCGTCTATAAAAATCTCCCCATGCTCCTATTTCGCTCCAGCTGACTTATTTATCATGGTCATGTTATCGATCCTCCAAATAGGCAGAGAATAATATTTTTTTGCATCGAACGGATGATACAAACTCTCCAATGTGACATGATTTTCCTATAATTTTTCAACACCCATCAGAAGACAATGTTTAAAATGTGTACCAATTACCTTTTCGAAGGGATTGTATATATGCAAACCTCTGCCATTAAATCTTCAACAAAGTATTGTGCCCAACAGTTCGTCTTAACGAAGGCTTTGGTAACTTCAAAAGTCTTGGACATTTTGTCACTTCCATATGTTCCTACCTTCACTTGGAATACAATATGGTGACACATTACCTCATAAAGAACCTTGAACACATATTGTACTCCTTGATCCTATTTCAAATTTATAGGTTGTCAATAGACCCTTTACCAAATGTTGACATCTTCTACATTGAATATTTATTAAAAAAAAAATGGTAGCGTGGATCGTTGCTTTCTAAGATTGTAGTTTTCAAAATTGGTCTCTTCAAGTCCCACGACTTTCTAAGTTTATATATGCTGTTTGTTTTTAACATTTTAGTTAGCCATATTATGTTTGTTACTAACTTTAAACTTGATGTCATCTTCTACTGTGAACTTTATGTGATTTCAGAATCGAAATAGTTATACCTCTTTCATTCGTATTAAGTAAGCCATCGTATATCCCAACTATTCTTCTATATCAATTCCTTTATTTTGCCGTTTCCGGACCATCGGTAGCCATTATTATCAAACACAATCTGTCTAATTTTTGTTGATGTTATGTATTTGCAATGTTCATTTTTATTAAATAAATAGATTGTGGAAAAACTAAAAAAAAAAAAAAAGAACATAAGTATTTCATCGGGTCTAAGTTACTATATCCAAAATACTCCGGACACTGCTTTTGGTACCTTGTTTCCTCAAATTCATCGTTGCATTCTAGACAGTACATGCAACACCAATCATTTGCAAAGTGAGCTATTTGCGCAAGTGTGGTCTATGTATCCCTTACCTATAATAATAATAACAACACGTCAATTTTTTTCAAGGCGTCCAGTTGTAAATGGTATGAATCTAATGGATTTGAATTGTACTTCAATCTTAGATATCACCTTCTTCTCACATAACATAACAATTGAGGAAGGACAAATCTTGACCACTCTTTACATAACAAACTATGTTTTGAAATTGTCTTACGTGGAAATTATTATTAATCCATATTTTAGAATTCTAATTAGTCCTATAGAAATTTAATCTTAAATTTTTGACCTTATTTCTTGACCAAATTATTGAAGTATTCTCAGTCATGTTCTGCTTTGTGTGATCTACCCGTCTGTATCTACTCTACCTTCTAATCCAGTGAATGAAACCTATACATATTGATCTGTAATTTGATATTGTTGATTTGTAATCAAGAGTTCGCATGATTTGAGAATGTAAAATATAAAAAATATTCTATAAACATCGGAGGCAAAATTTAGATTTATGATTTAGAGTTTTTTATGATGATTTTGATGAACAAACAAATATTTTCAAACAGTTGTTGTCTTTGTAGGTAGTTGTCGCGAAATAACTCGACATTGATGGTCTTTCAGGAAAAAAAATATGTAATAGTACTTGAGAGAGCGATAATGTTCTCTTACGCGGGAACACCAATTGCCTTTATATAATACGGATACCGTTTCGATGATCCAACAGTCATGATCATATTGTCTTATACGCTCCGGTATCATCCTCAAAATATTTGATTTTTGTCCTTATCAATGGTGCTAAAAACAACCAATTACATCTTTCACAATACAATGTTGCATGTTTTGTGAAGATTTTTTTTTACTCGGTCAATAAAACTCACTAAAAAGCAAAAACTATTATTATCCACTACTATTACCAACACCCACCACCATAAAAATCATTCACTGCCACTATTTCTTCTACCAATAGTAATGTTACTGCCTCCACCATCCACAAACACCCGCTACCGTTTATACTAACCCTACTTCCACTACCACCATTAGAATTAATATAGATTTTAGTACAATTATTTATAAATAAAATTATGTATTTATGTTAGATTATTAAAGGAACATTTATAAAAGAAATTTAATTAATCATTATGAACAATCAATGAGATACTAATCAATAAAGTATTTAAAAATGGTTAAGTTAAACAAACCCCGGCGATAAATTTATCTTTGCCAAGGACAAATCCTGACCACTCTTTACATAGACAAATCGATAATAAATAATTTCATATGTTCTGATCTTGATTCGTGTCGTTCGTTTAGCTATTACATAACATGGCAATTGATTGCACCAATTTTTTTAAATGGACATGTGTTTTATCGAGTTTATTTTAACATTAGAATGATTAACCACGTTTTATACTTTATAATATAACGCTACATATTTTCTGGCATTACAAAATTAACATAATATGTTTTTATTCACCAATACCCGTCACCACCATAAAACCATATGAATCCTTTTTTTTTATCCACCACCACCTAGTGGCAGATCCAAGGGTTGACTAACCTGGATCTAACCCCCTTAAATTTGTAATAACTACATGAATTTTTTAGTTTATTTTATAAATAGTACTTTGTCCATATATATTTATGGTTTAGTCCACCAAAGTTTACATGTTTCTTTTTAAAAAAAAGTAGGCCTCCTCAATGTCAATTTTTAACTCCACCACTGCCGCCCACCCCATGTAGGTTGTTGGACGCAATTCTAATTTTCAATCACAAATGTCATATATGAGGTTTAGATTGAACAAAATGTCGTCAATTGATTGGTTTCATTATTATTTTTCCGTGTATATATTTTTTTTTGTATTGCAATCAATTTTATTTTAACATTAAAAAATCATGATTTATACGATATAATACCAAAGATAACAGGGGTACCATTTGGGTGATCCAACTACGATCATGAAAACATTATCTTGTATGATATCATCCCGGAAATATATGGTATGTTCCTTTATCAAAAGTGTTAAAAACAACCAACCACATCTTCCACACTACGATGTTATCGATGTTGTAACGACAACATAAAATTAATATTGTCCATCACTACTCACCAGCACTCACCGTCACTACTTCTTCCACCACAACCAGGGGCGAAGCCAGGATTTTGAGGAAAGAAGGAAAGAAAACTCTTGGCAAGTTGGATACATGTGAAAAATGGACTTCTTATCCCATTTTCTGATAAAAGAACAAAAATAAATATAATTATGCTTGGCAACGCCATTAACCACTACTAATATTTCGGCCTCCACCTCTTCTACTACTCATTGTCGCCAAAAAATGTCTATTGATATTATTTATCAAAATTATGAAATACATATTATAATTAATAAAGAAAACATTTATAATTAAAAAATGTTTAGTCATTTATTATGAGCAATTAGTGAAACACATTTTAATAAAACACTTTATAATGAATAGATTATTTACTAGTACAACCGTTGTCACGGTAGGAGGGCCGACCGAAGAAGAATCTGAAGATGGGGTTTGTTCGCGACTACTTTCACATTCCGTTTCGCAAAAATGATATTTTCTCCCCGTGTCGGAAAAAGTGGTACTTTCACCTCATTTCAGAAAAAGTGACACTTTCGTCTCATCTCAAAAAAAGTGATGCTTTTGCCCCGTTTCAGAAAAAGTGATGCTTTGATATTTTTTCTGGAACGGAGAGAAAGCATCACTTTTCCCAAAACGGAGCATCACTTTTCCCAAAACGGGGAGAAATGATCACTTTTCCGGAAACGGAATGTGAAAGTTTTTTCTGAAACGGAAAATTAGTCGACCCATAAACCAAAATTTGTGGTGGTTTGTATAATGGTTATGCATTTAATTTTCGAGAATTGTGCTTAAAATGAAAGTATCACTTTTCATGAAACGGAGGGAGTACATCGTTTTATTAGTTGCAACGGAAAATCAGTTGATGAATAAACCAAAATTTTGTTACATAAACCATTATGTATCCTTTATGGTGGTTTGCATAATGGATATATACTTAATTTTCTAAAATTGTGCCTAAAATGATAATTACCTCTGAATTTTTTGTAAAAACTCAAAATTTGATATTGTTGTTTGTGCTTGTTAGATAGGTTTTTTTATTAGCTTTCCAACGAGATAAAATTTGTAAAATTACAAGGCACGGATTTTTAGATATGTTATATTCAAGTTTGCTTTCCAATTATACCCCTGAAAAGATAGGATACATAAGGAGTTATAGTAATTGGACTAAAAGGGAGGGATATTTTTGGTTTTTCGGCCCTAACCATTTCCAATCTTTTTGTGTCAATTGATCACTTACATTTTACAAAAAAATGGCCATATAAAGGTCCTCCCTCGCTTTGCTCAGTCGGCCCAATTATGTGCAATTAATAAAACACTAATTAATAAAGCAATTATGATATTTAAGTTGAACAAACCACCACCGTTGATTTATCTTTTCTATTAATTCCAACCAAGGTGGAACACTGGTTAGAGGCCACTCTTATGACACAATAGGTCATGAGTTCGAACCTCCCCGTTATAATTTTTGAAAATCCATAACTTGACTTGAGTATTCATTTTTCATTCATAATATTGGAATTAATGCCACGCGTCCGAGTTGTAGGGGGTGGTCAGGAGAACCACATCCCTTGATTTATCTTTGTTTGGACAAATCCTGACCACCACTAACACAGGCTAACTTACCCTAACTTTGTTTTGTACTGGTGATTTTCATGAATCTGTGATGTTATGGAGAATCTATGAGTTTTTGTTGAAACGGAGGAGTTTCATGAGTTAAGGGAATAATAGTTATAAAAAGCTAAGGATTGTGAGGTGTGGGACCGGCCACGACTAAGGCATGGCCGGCCGGCTATGTTTCCCGGTCCCACATACCTTTCCCTATTTTATAATATTATTTCATGAATCCATGAATTTTGTTGAAACCCAGGAGTTTCATGAAATTGGGGAATAATAATTATAAAAATACTAAGGATTGTAAGGTGCGGGACCCGCCATGGCTAGGTTGCCCGGTCCCGCACACCTTTTATTATTTTATAATATTACTAAATCTTAATCCGTGCCGTAACGGCACGGGATGTTTTTTCTCTAATACGATATTGTTCACATTCCTCTTGCTTTATTTTATTCGTGAGTAATTATTTTGATATTCAAATAGGTTTTGGGAAACAAAATGGGTTACCTGATCTTTTTATTTTTTACTTAAGCATGTTATTCCAATTTATTATCTGGATGGAGTAATAATGTTGTGCCAATATGAAAATAAAGTAAAAAATACAGTAAATAAAAAAATTCCCCATTTATTGTTCCATCATACCATAATTTCAAACTTCAAAAAGAATATTTCATCTAACAGTACATATACCTAAACTACCAATCCAACTCCATGATGTTTATGAATAAATTTGTTCCGAAATTATTGATAACTAAAGGCTCTAAGGAGTGAAGCAAAAACCCATAATATTTTCCCTACTATAGATAAACATTATTTATTTATTTTTCGCAAATGTGAGAGTTATAAAAATGAAGAACCCTTGGCTATTGGAAGGCTGAGATATACACATGTGAGTTGAAAAAATATACTTATAATAGTAAATCAAAACATGTGTAAGATTCTTTACTCAATCATATTGATAACATAAAATTGAAGAAATTAGTTTCAAGGATAAAAAGATTTCACACTAACTATGCTAAGTAAATACGTCAAATATCAATATGCATGAATGACGTTCTCACATCTAGTGTTACTCAAGTAATTTGGAGTTTTAAAGAGCATAGTAATATTGATATTTGTATCTACATAAATTCAACTAACCTTCCGAAGAAAAATTATTAGTTTCAAGGTAGAGCCGACACAAACTTCTATCGCCTTAAATGTATACAACACACATTGGGTTTAATCGGCCTTGAGATTAAACAAATACCCCAACATTAGTCAAATAATGTCTACAAATACGGGATCGAAACAAAGTGCTGACGGGAAAAATGAGAGACTAACATCAGTTCTACAAAGAAAATACCCTATATGTATCAAAGTTTGTTAACCAAACATGTATTCAAATTAAAAAGTCATCAACTTAACACTAAAATATAAAAGAACCCAAGTTAAATAAATACTTGCATAAACAAAACTTATAAGAGAATTTTGTAATTATTAAATACCTTTAAAATCACTATTAGATATTTAATTGCATGCCTCGTTAAAAATTACGGTAGGAAGAAATCACCAAATTAATCTGTAGAAATTTCACTGGATATGTAGCAATTCAGAGAAGTTTACACTGGTGGTGATGCGTTCCATCTAAGTGTTGTTCGATTGATTATTTTTTTAGAAGGTTTCGGTTTTCATTGGAGAAACCGAGAGGGAGCGTTTCATTATATTCATTATCATTCAGAAATCCAAGACCAACTCGCCCTCTGCTTACGGGATCTCAATACAACCTTAGATTTATCTATTGGACGGAGAAACCTTGATACTAAATATGTAGTTTTTAGTGTTATTTATTATATAACGTGACATCCAAATGTTTTTTTCTTCTTCTAAATTTTCATGTATTTTAACCGATTTTATATTAGCATTAAGATGATCAACCACATTTCTAATTTATAGTGTTATCCTTTTACAGCAGCACATAATTAACATAGTCAATTACTACTCATCAAAACCGGCCAGTACCACAAACCACCATATATCACTTCTTTCTCCACCACCACCATTTTCCATCCCTCGTAGAATATTGGGCACACTTATAACTTTTAATCCCACACGTCATGTATAAAGTTTAGATTTAACAAACTTAGGTCGTCAATTAATTTATTCAACTATATGTATTTTGTTAATACTGAAAATCATGCGTACGAACGGTTACCAAAGATAGCAGTGGTACCAAAAACAACCATTATGTCTTATATGATTTGGTATCATCCCAAAAGTATTTGTTATCCTCCTTTTTTGATCGTGTCAAAAACAACCAACTATACTTTTCA
Source organism: Papaver bracteatum (assembly GCA_023529315.1). Taxonomy (NCBI): domain Eukaryota; kingdom Viridiplantae; phylum Streptophyta; class Magnoliopsida; order Ranunculales; family Papaveraceae; genus Papaver; species Papaver bracteatum. The sequence continues at coordinate 1,017,230 of JAJJWX010000473.1, read as the reverse complement.
CAATACAATGTTACCCGTCATGTAAAAAAAAATATTATTTTTGATTCAAAAAGAAAAAACCAATACCACCGCCATTAAAACCATCCAGCGCCACTATATCTTCCACCAAAACTAATGTTACCGCCTCCACCACTTAGTAACACCTTCCACCGCTTCCACCACTTACTTCTTCCTTTACTACCACCACCACCACTAATATCTATTGAAATAATTTTTGTCAAAATTATTATTTATTGATGGAGATATGTATTAATATTAATTAAGGGATATTTATGATTTAAAATTAATAAATCATTTATCATGAAAAATTAAAGAGACATCAATTAATAAAACACTTATACTAATTAATATTTAAGTTGAACAAACCATAACCATAGATTTATATTCTCTCTAGACAAATCATTTATACTAATTAATAAAACACTTATACTAATTAATATTTAAGTTGAACAAACAACCACTGTTGATTTATCTTTTCTATAAATTCCAACCAAGGTGGAATAATGGTTAGAGGCCACTCTTATGACACAATAGGTCATGAGTTCGAACCTCCCTGTTATAATTTTTGAAATTCCATATCTTGACTTGAGTATTCATTTTTAATTCATAATATTGGAATGAACACCACGTGTGCGACTTGTAAGGTGTGGCACGGAGAACCACAGCCTTTGATTTATCTTTGCCAAGGATAAATCTTGACCACCACTCAGATAGGCAAAGTTAGCTTAACTCTTCTTTATGCTATTAATTATTTTTCATGAATCCATGAAGTTATGGAGAATTCATGAATTTTGCAAAAACAAGGAAAGTTGCTAAAATCAAGGAGTTTTTCATAAGTTCATGAAAATAACAAAATAGGGCAAAATAATAAAGGAAGCATGGGGACCGGCCCCGGCTAGGGAGGACCTGGACGCTCCTTATTATTTTATTAATATTTGTTGTTTTCTCCTGTTTTGCGTAGGATTCCTCATTTATTCATGTTTTTGGATGCTCATTCGTGCATCTGGGTGCTCAGTCATGCATTATTGTCGAGTACACTTACACCATTTTGTGGGGCTTACTTAGTGATAATCCAGATGCCCGGTTGTTGAGTATTTATTGCTAATCCATGAAATTCAATGTAGAATAATTTATGAAATTGAACAATAAAAATTAGTAGTTATTTATTGTCAATTCATATATAGGATCAGCTGTGGATTCGACCATGAATTCAGAATAATAAAACAGGCATTACCATTCCATGGGATCGTGGATTCGACCATAAAATCGGAGTAATAAAATTATCTATTACCATTTCATGAGATTCGTGAAATCGGAGTAATGAGATAATACGGTTGTTTATTGCCATTCTATAAGATCAAGCCAAAGATTCGATCATAGAATCGGAACAACTGTTATTGCCATTCCATGGGATCAGGCCGTGGATTCGACCATGGAATCGGAGCAATAATAAATTATTCGGGGAATTCAGTGGTGAATGTCACGGCAGAATTAATCTATGTACATATCCAGGAGATGGCTAATATCCTGAGGGCGCTCTCGGATCCTTACGAGAATGCCCGAGTCTATACACGGCCGCTCTACATAGTCAGGATCAGTGAGTATCACTGTCCTGAAGGCGTTGTTTCCCTCAATATTACGGAGAACCGCCTAATCGTTCTTCTATGTAGAGGGGGGTCGCTCTCATGTAGTCAAGGAACAGTGAGTATCACCGACGTCCTGAAGGCGTTAAGCCCTCTCAACAAACAATTATGTAGGAAGACCACCCAATTCTATTATTCTACATAGAGGGCACAATGAAATGCCAGGGATCGAATGCTCATCTAGTGGAGGCTTTTCGAAAGACATGTTCATCATGGCTTCGTAAAATATGAATCGTCACATGCTTGAAGCCGTATCAGAAACATGCAGTATCATGATTTTACGGCTTTGACCTTTGTTGAAAATCCACCATCAACATTAAGTCCCCTTCTTAGTGAGGAACAGTCATGTTCTGCAGTAAGCATTAGATGGTGATTTTCAGTCGACGAGATCGTGGTTGAACTCAGTCTACAAAGGTAATTTCAGAATCCTCGATTTGCTCCAATGGTGTCATGTATGAGCAAATGTTCGGGTGAGGACCCTGATAGTGTGATAGAGTGTTATTTTGTGGACATGGAGAGGTAAAGTGCTGCTGATTTGGTTAGTTAAAATCCTAGTTTTGGTCGACTTAGGATTTTCGGGCCCGATCCCAAAAGAGGAAACCCAAGTGTTTTAGGTTTTGGAAATAAAAATAATATAAAAGGTAAGAACCCTAAATTTGTTTTTAAAGTTCAGTTGTTCATGAGTTGTTCAAAATAAAATTCCATGTGTGCATGTATGCGTAAGTTTCATGAAAATTTGTTTTAGAAAATATATGCTCGTTCGTTCGTTAGTTTAAGAAACGAGCAATAATCCCTAATATGAAAGAGATACATGAATTCTTGAGTAGAAATGGTCTAGTTACAGTAGATAAAATTTTGTTCATGAAGTTTCATGAAAACTATAATTTATTTTCAAAGCATGGACTTTCACAAATACTTTTAGGAACGTAGGTTTGTTCATAGTAAAAGTAATAAATAATGATCCTTAGAGTTAGAGGAATTTTTGAAAAGACCTGCACCTCATGATAAAATTTATTTGGAATATGTGGACCTTTACAAAAGTATAAAAGACCCTCGTTTCATAGACGAACGCTCGTTTGAGCAAAACAATTGATTATTATTTTATTTTTTATAAATAACTCACGTTTTTTTTTTAATTTGTGAGATCTCACAAAATGGAATAAATTCTCGTTTCAAAGACGAATGCTCGCGAGAGGGAGAAAAAATATATATACATATATTCTCAAAGTTACGTGAGCTTCACATTAATATATATATATATATATATATATATTTTTGTAAGATCAATGTTTTGATTTTGAACAACTGTTGAGTGTAGAAAATTATTCATAGTGAAATAATGTATGTATGTGAGTTTACACAATTGTAGAATGGACGTGTATCCAAATTTTGAAAAACCATTCACACAGTAAAGATTTACGTGGGTTGTTCACGATTTTATGAAAAAATTTGCAAAATGATTTTAAACAATTGTTAAAAGCAAACAATAATGTTTCGTGAATTTCGTGATTTCATAGTGTATGCACACTCGGTAGAAAATCAATGAATGTTCACATGAATGGTTATGTGAATTATTCATAATTTCTTGAAAAGTCAGGTGTCAGACTTTTAAGCAATGGGTGTTGCTCGTCTTTGCAGGTTTGAAGGAGCGAGCAAGATTTTCGAAATTTTACGTTATTATCACTAAGTTTGTAAGACCATAAATAGGTAAGAGTTGTGATTTACCATTTTTGTAGATGCTGATGTGAGCATCCTAATTATTTTTGTTGTGCTTTAATTCCACTGCTTTGATGAAATATGCATCTACGGATGATATACTGAAGTAGGAACGGTGTATGGACGTCACATCAACTTTGCAAGAATGACTGTTTCCCATAATGATACTTCCCAAGATGATATTTATATAGATGCGGCTTTAAGAAATGGTGCTTATGGGACCTCTGAGTGATGGTGAGAGATCCTTCACACTGAGTTGTACTCCTGATTACTTAGTATCGGTAATGCACGGGAAATCTCTGATGTAGGAATATAACATCGAGAGCAGCTCGACAAATGGGTCCTTGTTCGATTAATGTGGATTACCCAGAAATAGCAGTAAGTCTTCGGAGTGGAGAATCCAGAAATAAGGATCATAGAATGATATTGATCACTGTAAAGTCCCCGACTGTTTCTTTGGTGAGTTGTTAGCGCTCCTTATATCATGACTTTTTCTTGTCCGTGCAATTAGGATCATGAAACCAATGTTTGTTACTTTGTTTCAGAACTTTTGCTCCATCGAGCCTTGATGGTCTTTAATTCATTGTTGCTGAACAAATAATTTCTGAATCGAGCGCCAAAGAAGAATTCGATATAAGTACCTCTTCGTATAATCGTTCATGGCACTCCTTGAATGAAATACCACTAATTTTTATTGATGTATTTAGGAGGAGATTTCCATGGAATGGGGGATTACTGATGATTCACATTCGTCTTCAGAGGATGGTGAAGAAGAAAACCACGGATTTCGAAACCGAGTGAAAGTAATGATGTTTCCAATGGTGATGTTGGCAATTATGGTCTTTTGAGCACTTTAGGGAATACTCCAGTAAGTACCCATCGTATATTTTCTTCATAGAAGTATGAAATTACTGATTTTTTGATGAATGAATGAAGATTCTCATGAATAAGTGAAAAGTTTAGCGAAATACGTCACCAGAAAATTCAGAACTCAGCCTTTTAGAAAAAATGCCGTAAAATCTTCATACGATGTCATATTTTCGCGATCTACCCATGTATACTTATGACTAGGAAATTTCCAAGCTTTATCATAGAAGGATTTCAAGTTTTGAGCACGTTTAGGGGTCTAAATCGACGAAACATTAAACTTCCAGGAGACCTTCATAAAATTTTCAGCTGGTATGTGGTCCAATGTTTTGGCCACAACTCTTCGGTCGTTTCTCCAATTGCTGTGAATTTTGGATATGTTGTAGTGGACATCCATACGAAGAGAATGGTATATGACCCATCCATTTATTATTCACCAATTTCTCTCAGATCGCCTCTTTATGCATGACAGTGAAAAATTATTTTAGACGAGCTTGTTGTAAAACGCCCCCATTGCGTCTTCAGACCATTTGCTCGTGTCTCGAACGGTTGGTGAAGGATTTTGATGTCATTGATTCGTTTGATATCAGGAACCCTTGATTGATACATGATCATGGTGGTGTTTGCAGTGCCATCTTCGGTCAGTAGTAGAAATATTACTTCTAAAACCCTTGTCACGGGACCATTGCCGATGTTGCTCTCAAGAGGGGGTGATGTAATGACCATGGTTTCATGTCCCGGTGGTAGCATCCCTTTTATGATGAATGATTAGTACATGATAGTTTAGTACCATAGGTCTTGAACTGTGAAACTGATCATCATGATCAGTGGACCGTCAGTCCCCAGTATTTTGTTGAATCTCTCCTTTTCGCTTTCTCTGCTTCTGGCAAGACTTGGATAGATGACCCAGGTAAAAAAATTGATATAAAGACCTAAGTGGTTGAAGTTGTAGGTACCTTGATGAAGGACTTAGCGAAAGGACCTGGTGGACATCGGAAGTTATGAATCCCGTCCAAGAATTTCTACTTGCATGTTGTATGCTCTGGAAGTTGTAGGAACCTCATACGACGTCGGAATTCTATGTTTGACCCCAACTTTGTAAGATAAGAGACTTAGTTATCACATGAGAGAAGAATCACTCAATTCATAGTTGTAGAGGTCATCCAACGAAGCATGCACATTTGTAATTTGTAATCCCGTACAAACTTTTCAGATTTTGTAGACCTGACGGTAAAGGCTATATCTTTCAGCTCGTATGTCCGATTGAGGTTCCCTTTTGCTATGTTGTAGAAGAGAAATAGGAGAACATATTTTGTTGAGGAAGCATTTTCCCATTCATCACTCATTGGTATGTTTTCATAAACCCGTGGCCTGAAGTGTGTTGTACCTCATTTGCAGAGGTGATGAGAACATCTTGTAGAAGTCTTTGTGATAGGTGTGATAAACACCTAATTTAATATCTAGTATTTATGCTTTCTTTGCTATTTTTCTTGTAAATTATGTATCTTATGTTTTGTTTTTGATTATTTAGGTACTTTGGAGTCATTTGGATCAAAAGAGGAGAAAACATGGCAAAAGCATTGGAGGCGGATTGTATCTCATTATTTGCTTTTATTTCTTCATCTCTATCTGAAAAGTATGCCAGCTTTAGTGATGCAAATTATGTCTGAAAAGCATGGCGGCTTTAATGATGTTAAGACATTGAAGAAAGGAAGTGGGCTTGAGATGCAAGGCGGCTGCAGCTGGTAGGTGAGCATTCATTTGGAGCGACAAGGAGCACAAAAGACTGATCCACAGGCGAGTGAAGCTAGCTACAATTGAGCAAAAAGTCCAGAGCCGTCATTTTCCAGGCTATCACTATCTACTGGTTAAGGGGCACCACTATTTGGAGGGGTACTAAACAAAGACTAACTGAGGATAAAGGGAGGTTCTATTTGGGCGTCCTAATCTATTTTGGCGTTTTAATCCTGCCCAAATATCTTTACCTAAACCTAAGAAATTGAGAAGCATTTCTTCTTCCCAATCATTTGTAAATTTAGAAAAGGGAAAGAGAGGCGCGGCCATGGATCATTCCCTGAAATCAAGAAAGAGGCGCAGCCATAAGAAATGGAGGAGAAAATAGCAAGACCTGTTGATGTAATTGATCGAGTGAGTCGATTGGGGTCTTGAATATGATGTTGTAGTCTCGAAGAATTAGGGGTGAATGTTCGAATTGGGGTTTGTTGACGCTGTGAGATTGAGGAGGCAGGAATTGAAAGGATTGATGGTGGAGGAGGAATCAGTGGCTGCTCATGGTGAAACCAAGAGAGAAATTCAGGGAGAAATTAAACATGGCTTTGAAGGGTGTGTTGATTCTATCCATGGTGTGGATGAATGGGTCTGTTGAGTTGTTAAACAGGGTAGAGAGTACAATGGCTTAAATGGGTTCTTTGTGATTGAATGGTTTGTGGCAATGGTGGTTAACAAATTAGAGTCTGTGGTGATACAAAGTACATGGAAGTTCTGATTCCATAAAGATGTTGTGGTCTATTGAAGCCATGGAGTTGGAGCCATGGTAGCAGTTCAGTGACTGTATGGGAAGCATTCGAGAAATTTTAGATGAGCAAGAAGCAGGCCATGAGAATGAATCTGAAGAAGTTGCAGCTATAACGAAGCTTTATGTGGTTGGCTCGCTGTTACGGAAACTCATGAATTAGTTAAGGAATGAGTGGATGTGACTGTGTTGTAGTGGTTTTGAGGATGTATTGGGAGCATTGCAGTGGAAGGCCTAGAAGGATTATGAGTGGAATGGCTAGGCTGTGGCTCATTGATGCTGCAGAAAATAGAATGTGGAGGAGCTCAAAATGGGTTCTGGTGCTGTGCAACTGTGGTTGCAGGTGAACTGGTGGCATTAAGTATGAGAGGCAGTGAATAGAAGACTGATGCAATGCAGAGAGGGGTAGTTTCTATTGAAGCAACAGAATGAACCTAGAAGAATTGAAATGGCAGTGGTTGGTGGTAATGTAAAGATAGTGGTGATTGCTGCCAAGGGGGAGCTGTGTTGAGCTGCAATGGAGGAGTTTGTTGTACACAGAAGTGAAGTGGCAGTCAGGGGTTGAAATTGGCTGGAACAAATGTGTTGCTGCCAAGTTTATAAGGCATTGACAGGGAGGTTGAACTAATGGTAATAGTGGGGCAAAATCGCTGAAGTCGGGAAGATTGCAAAGGTACAGTCGATTGTCACTGGTATTGCTACGGGAATTGATAAAGAATAGAGCTGGTGTTATCGAGTTGCAAGTGTTGCAGGGAGAGAAGTTAACTACGTGGCTTATATTGGTGCTGATAGAAGGCTGGGAAAGTAGAGAAGCATAGATCTGAAATTACAGAGAATTAAGATGGCAGGGAAGTGTTGCAGCTGCAACGGAGGAACCAACTGTAGTTGATAGGTGTGCAGGCGCAGTAGCTGGCATTGGAGGGTATCTGGTAGAGTTATGCAGCTGGGACGTGGCTCGGATGAAGGTTGCAGAAGAAGGTATAGAGAGCAGTTTTGGTAGAGAAAGAGCGGAATTGGTGTTGTTGGTTTGCAGTAGTTATGGAGCGATTGAGTCTGCCGCAGGAGGTGTGCTGTATTGCTAATATCGCAACTAGAAATGCAGCAACAGTGCGGAAAGTGGGCGAAAATGGCACGCCGGTGAGCATAGTTCCGTAGTCGGATTTCGAGAGGTTAAAGTGTCGATTGCAATATTTCAGTGAATCGCGAGGGGGTATGAGTCGGATGCAAGAACTGATGGCTGGAAGTATGAGCTACGCGTCACGCTTTTGGGTACGTTTTCGCAAGAATAGAAAATTGGATTTAGATGGGTTATGCAAATGTTTGAAATGCATGAAAGAAAAGCTGAGCTACTGGAAGTGTAGAATTGCCTGGTGATAGTTTCCAATGGTTCAAGTGATCGGAGAAAGTTTTCCGGCGCCGATGACCGGATTTCGGTGATGACGTCAGTACTCCGGCGACCAGTTTTGGACCCGAAAATTCCAGAGATATATTTTTCACACATGGGCTTGGTGGACTGGTAGATGGACGTGGACTTGAAGATTTTGAAGACTTTGACCTATTTTTGGAAAGCAAAGGGCTATAAAAAGAGAGTTTCTACAACAAAGATAGAACGTTTTTTTATTCTATTCTTGGAGCTTTTGCAGAGAACTACTTCTAGGGTTTGCTCTCTTTTATGTTTCATAGTCTTACTTTGAATATTTTGATGATGAACTCCATGAATATGAGTAGTTAAATACAATAATTGGTTATGGGATAAAAAGTTGATTTCTTCAAGCATGTTATTTGATTCTATGAATTAGTTTTGTCTCAATTTTATCGTTTATGATTCATTGTTTTATTATCATATGATTTGAATGCTAGTTTGGTTGAGTCCGGAATCATTTGGATTTGTTTTCATCTCTAAAGCTATATTAGGGTTTTCAATACGTAAAAGTTGTTATCTCTGATTTTTAGTAGCATCTTGTGGTTAATACTTGTAGTGATACATCTTTTTAATCGCATATGAATCATAACCTTTGTTAAAACGAATTAGTGCTTTTACACGGTTGTTTGCATCGATTAGTCTTATTTCATAGAACTTATTGCTCTTAGGGAGTTAAATCTAATTGTGCTTTTACACTTTAGGTTGCTTTTTAAGAAGATTTCACGATAGCATCTTTTAATGTTGTTTGTGATAAAATCAGGAAATAAACGAGATACTCTTGCGATCAAGATATCTTAGGGCTTTTGATAATTGAGAGATTAAATACCAATTCTAATCATAGATGAAAAATACATGTTTATGAATGATACTATCCCTTAACCAATATCTTCTCCTTATTGATTATTCCAACTATTTACTTTGCTTTATTTAGTATTATTACTTTGATAAAAACAAAAACACAACTTGGGTTATTTGGTTACATAAGAATCTGAAAATTGCATAACAACAATCGCCTCTCTGTGGATACGAACTCTTTCTTATCGAATACTATATTCATAATTAGTAAAGTGAGGAAGTGAAATTATTTTTGACGCATACGACACGCATCAAATTTTGGCGCCGTTGCCGGGGAGGCATTCGGCTTGTTATATAGTTTTTAGTTTCTTTTTATTATTTTTCTGCTTGCATACTTGTGTTTCATTTCTTGTCTTGTTTCTCACTTGTTTGCGAGAATTATTTTTTAGGTACCTAATCTTTGGCTTCTAAAGATTGGAATTATCCAAGGTGCGGGATAGCTACTTGAAAAGGAACAATACTCCAACCAAGGCAAGGCACAACGGAAGAACACAACTTGGAAGTAGAACACGAAGCTCTTCGGCAAGAAGGAGAGGAAGTAGAACACGATATTCCTTTTGAAGAAGAAGGAGAAGGAGAAGAAGCAATGGGTGACCCTGCAAATCGTTCACTTAAAGACTTAGCTTCTCACAAGCTAGATATACAATAGGGTTGCATTCAAACCGACTCCACTTTTTAAATAAAGCCGGGACTTCTTAGAGAATTACCAAAGTTCCATGGTTTGGTGAATGAAGATCCAAACAAGCATCTTATGGATTTACACACCATTTTCATGGCTATGCTCCCATCAAATATGGAGGCGGATGGTGCTATGTTGAAGGTTTTTCAATTCTCATTGGAAGGTAATGCTAAGGATTGGTTATACTACTTGCCTTCCGGGAGTGTTACAACTTGGAATGGGCTCAAGAAACTCTTTCTAGAGATATATTTTCCTGCATCTAAGGCTACTCAAATTCGCAAGGAGATTTGCGGAATGAAGCAAAATGTGGGAGAATCGTTATATTATTGTTGGGAACGATACAAGAGGTTGGTGGCCAGCTGTCCTCATCATCAATTTAGTGACGCCATGATCATCCAATACTTCTATGAAGGACTCCAATCAAGTGATAGGAATCTTATCAACGTAGCGGGTGGTGGTGCACTAGTGAGCAAAACGGTGGCACAAGCTAGAGAGTTGATTGAAAACATGGCAGCAAACTCTCAACAATTCTTGAGTCTTGGTTCGGATGTGCTTCTTCGGCGAGTCAATGAAGTAAGCGAGGTGGAGGAACTTCGTCAACAAATGGGAAACATCACAGCAATTCTACAACAAGTTTCAGCCGCGGTGATACCAAATTCTCATGGGTATGAAGACGTCAATGAGCAAGCTAATGCGGTTTTTCCAAATCAGCCAAGACGGTATGATCCTTATTCCAATACTTACAATCCGGGATGGAGAGATCACCCCAATTTTAGATATGCGAACAAGCAAGGAGCGGTTCAACAACCTACTTTCCACAATTCGGGTGGATTTAAACCTCAACAACAATAATTCCAGCCGCGTCAACAATTTCAACAATCTCAATTTCAACAACAACAACCTCAAAATCATGGGTCAAGTATGGAGGAGTTGATGAAATCTTTTATGCAAAGAACGGAGAGCACAATGAAAGAGTTGCAAACCCAAGTTGGTTCTATGGCTCTTGAGATGAACCAAATGAAGGCACAAAATAGTGGGAAACTCCCTTCTCAACCTATTAACCCAAAAGAAGGTGTCAATGCGATTACCCTGAGAAGTGGTACACAACTTATGCAACCCGAAGTTGCTGATTTGGGCGAGGTGGAAGCACCAAAGGAAACTATTTTGGAGGAGAAGAATTAGGATTCTCCCCAAACTTCTGAGGTACCTATTCCTAACTCTAAAACTCCTATTCCTACTTATGTTCCTCCTTTACCTTTTCCTCGCAGATTTGAAAATTCTAAGAAGGAGGCGCTAGAAAAGGAGATTTTAGATGTTCTTAAGAAGATTCATGTGAACATACCACTCATTGATGCTATAAAGCAAGTTCCAAAGTATGCCAAAGTGTTGAAGGACTTGTGTACCAATAAGCAAAGGCTCAAAGGTAATGAAGTGCTTAGTGTGGGGGAGAATGCTTCGGCAATCTTACAACACAAACTCCCACTGAAATGCAAAGACCCTGGCAGCTTTGACATCCCCATCACAATTGGTACCACTACATTTAACAAAGAAATGTTAGACTTAGGTGCATCCGTTAATGTTATGCATGCATCTATGTATAAGTCACTTGATTTAGGTCCTCTCAAAAAGGCTGAAATTGTGTTGCAATTAGCCGATCGCTTTAATGTCTACCCTATGGGTATTGTTGAGGATGTTCTTGTGCAGGTTAATCAACTAGTATTTCCAGCAGATTTTTGTGTCTTAGAGATGGATGAAGGTTCACCGGACTCGTCTCTTCCATTGCTACTTGGGCGTCCCTTCATGAAAACGGCGAAGACCATTATTAATGTGGATAAGGGAACACTAACTATGGAGTTTGATGGGGAAGTAATATGTTTCAACATTTTCGAGACGATGAGATATCCTAGTGATGTCCACTCTTGCTTCTCCGTTGATGTCATGGATACATTGGCACAACAAATGTTTGAATTGAATGGTGATGATGCTTTGGAAACCGTTTTAACTACATCCATTGATAATGGTGTAGAGTGTGGTAATGAGGTTAAAGAATCCCTTGGTGATCTCAACTCACTACAAGGATGCCCGGAAACTCATAATATCTCTTTTATTTCTTTACCATGCAGTGATGAAAAACTTTTACCTTCTATTGTTAAATCTCCAAAGTTAGAATTGAAACCTCTTCCTAGTCACCTAAAGTACTTGTACTTGGGTGAAAATGAAGAGTTACCTGTGATTGTTTCTAACGATCTTAGTGCATTACATGAGCAAAAACTTCTAAGGGTGCTAAGGAAGCACAAGACGGCCATAGGATGGACAATTGTCGATATCAAGGGTATAAGCCCTGCCGTTTGTATGAACAAGATATGTTTGGAGGACGATGCAAAGCCTACAAGGGAAGCGCAACGTCGTTTGAACCCACCAATGATGGAAGTTGTGAAAAAGGAGATACTCAAGCTTTTGGAAGTGGGTGTTATCTACCCCATATACGATAGCAAGTGGGTGAGCCCGGTACAAGTTGTACCAAAGAAATCAGGTGTGACCGTGGTGGAGAATGATGAGAATGAACTTGTCCCAACTCGTGTGCAAACCGGTTGGAGTGTTTGTATTGATTATAGGAAATTGAATGCCACTACTAGAAAAGATCACTTTCCATTGCCTTTTATTGATCAAATGCTTGAACGTCTAGCTGGACACTCTTATTTAGGGCTGTCAACGGACAAAAATCCGTCGGATTATTGCCATACCGGTAAGGTTAAGGTTAAGTTATTCCGGAAATCCGACATCCGATAACATCCGGCGGAATTTGAAAATCTCAATCCGATTCCGTTAGGCTTAGTTATCGGATTTCGTATTTTTTTCCGGAAAAATCCGGAATCTGGGAGAAAATCTTAAAACTGAAAAAAAAAAAACAAAAAAAAACAGAAATTTTAAGTTCAAACCCACAGTCTCACATGAAAGTACAAACTACAAACCCACAGTCTCTCACAGCAGTCATCACACATGAAAAGAAAGTACAACAGCAGAAAGAAAAATAATATCTTGTAAACAGACTAGTGAGTCTGTGATCTATCATCTTTCTTGGCAAATTCTTAGATGAGTAGACAAAAGTGGCTAGTTCCTTTCTCCCTACATGCTTGAATTACCTTGTGACAATGATGACATGTAGCTTCAATGACAACCTCATACTCATCCTTCCCTTCTATAAGCCTAGCTCACGACATTCCTAGTAAATTCATCCCATACCACTGACCTTGTTGCACATAATCTTTTCTTTATAGCAGTGAACACAACTGGATGTTCTGGTTGTGTGAATTACATAGCTGATGCTTGAGGTTCCAATACAATTGGATGCTCTTTGAGACATTCTGATAAGTGATAGAAACACAAATCAAGCATTAGATTACATTCACATCACATGTTTCTATAATTCATTCGGGTGATTAACTGATGTGCCCTCAATTTAGTGTGCACCTTAAACCACAACTGATCATCTTATATTAATGTTTTCACCGGATAATATAACTGGTTACGATAACTAAGAAGCTTGCTGTTGTGGTCCAACTAAATGCTCCAAAGGCTTTAAGCTACGATACTGGTGGGTGCATGAAAAATAAGTGGCATGAAACCTATTTCCGCAGTATAGGCAATAGTGGCTAACACAAATTTCAAAGGCCAATATACTACCTTTTCAAAATGTAACTTGAGAATAATAAAACTAAAGAAGAGCATTACAATTAATATGAGAATAAGAATATGTACCTTGTTGGTGATACCAGTGATGCAAAATATTTGCTTATATCGTTCATCCTCATGCGCACTACGACCAACCAATAAATACACATTTAAACTTTGTGTGTTATTGGAAGTTTGAAAACAAAACAGCAGAATTATAGTTAGGGACTAACAATAATCAAGTGCTACATACAAAAAACAGTTATCGCTTAAAACACAACTCCATATAATTGAACAAAGAACACAACTCCATATAATTAGCAATAATTAGAATCTTCATCACCACCTTCATCAAAACAGAACCCAAATCATGAAATTGATTCAATTGAATGTTCGACAATTAAAATCCTAAATTCAATTCAAAATAAAAATAAAAATTGAAACCCTAACTTCAAAATCTAATGAACACAATAATCAAAATCAAAATCGAAACTTAACAATAGTTATCTCTACTCTATTTAAACTCAGAAACATTCACACATACAACATGCAATCGATTCGTTGAAAGAAAAAAAAAACCCTGATTTTGAAACATTAGATTTTCTCTGAGAATCTATGATAATCAATTTGAGAATCAAATCGTGTCTATCAATCTCTCACCGAGTCTCAATCCCTCTCTCGATCGAACTAAATCTTCTCACTTCTCGCCTCACACTTTCAGTCTCTGTACGTAGAGAAGAAAAAATGTGAAAAATAAAAACGAAAACAATGAGAAGAAATTAGGTTTTTCCCGATAGATATATACTTGGGGATGGAATTACCAGTACACCCCTGGGCTTATCGGATGTCGGACTTTAACCTCCCGGATTCAGCCTCATCCGGTTCCGATAGGGTTAAGGGATAAAATCCGGAAACTAGTCCGGTTCCGGAATCCGAAATCCGACAAATCGGAATAAATCCTATAGGATGTCTAATATTCTGAAACGGATCTCGGATTTCGGATGTCCATTGACAGCCCTACTCTTATTATTGCTTTCTTGATGGCTATTCAGGTTATAATCAGATTGTGATAGCGTCGGAGGATCAAGATAAAACCACTTTCACTTGTCCTTTTAGTACTTTTGTTTATCGAAGGATGCCTTTTGGCTTGTTCAATTCTCCAGCTACTTTTCAAAGGTGTATGGTAAGTATATTTTCAGAATATGTTGAAAACATAATCGAAATATTCATGGACGACTTTAGTGTCTTTGGTGGTTCATTTGACCTTTGTTTGAACAATTTGTCACTAATCCTTGAACGATGTGTTGAAACAAATCTTGTGCTTAATTGGGAGAAGTGCCATTTCATGGTAACTCATGGCATAGTTTTAGGCCATATAGTATCTTCTAAAGGCTTGGAAGTTGATAAATCTAAGATAGACCTTATTCGTGCTCTAACCCCTCCCACTACGGTGAGGGAGATACATTCTTTCCTTGGTCATGCAGGTTTTTATCGTAGATTCATCAAGGATTTTTCCAAGATAGCATCACCACTTTGTACCTTATTGCAAAAAGATGTGGTTTTTAACTTTGATGAGAAGTGTGTGGCGGCATTCAATCGTTTGAAAGAACTTTTGATTTCATCCCCTATCATTAAACCACCGGATTGGAGCAAGCCTTTTGAGATCATGTGTGATGCAAGTGATTATGCGGTTGGTTCGGTGCTTGGGCAGCGTGTGGGGAAGATACCTCATGCTATTTATTATGCTTCTAGAATGTTAAATGAGGCCCAACAAAACTACACTACCACTGAAAAAGAGTTATTAGCTATTGTTTTTGCTTTGGGAAAGTTCCGCTCTTATCTAATTGGTACAAAAGTTGTTGTCTTTTCATATCATGCAGCTCTTAGGTACTTGCTTACAACGAAAGAGGCAAAACCGAGGCTCATACGATGGATTTTACTCTTGCAAGAGTTTGATATAGAAATCAAGGACAAGAAAGTAATTGAGAACACCGTTGCGGATCATTTGAGCCGTCTTGCTGTGGACAAGGAAGCTATCCCATTACGTGAAAGTTTCCCGGATGAGCAACTTTTCTCAATTGCGTTTGCGGAACCATGGTATGCGGATATTGTGAACTACTTGGTGTCTAAACAAATCCCAAAGAACTTGTCTCGTGCTGAGAGGGACAAACTTAAGAGGTTAGGGAACCAATATATATGGGATGATCCATACTTATGGAAGCATGGAAGCGACCAAGTCATACGAAGGTGCATTCCCGACTCTGAATTTAACTCTATCTTGTCTTTTTGTCACTCCTATGCTTGCGGAGGACATTTTGGGAGTAAAAGAACAACTCACAAGGTACTTGAAAGCGGTTTTTATTGGCCAACCTTATTTAAGGATGCACATATATTTTGCACAACTTGTGATAGGTTCCAAAGGACAGGCAATCTAGGTGCCCAAAATCAAATGCCACAAACGTTTATTCAATTTATTGAAGTTTTTGATGTATGGGGTATTGATTTTATGGGTCCTTTTGTCAACTCCCATGGGAATTTTTATATCTTACTTGCTGTTGATTATGTCTCTAAATGGGTGGAAGCTAAAGCCACCCAAACTAATGATTCTAAAGTGGTTTCAGATTTTGTGCAAGCTAACATTTTTGCAAGGTTTGGAATTCCAAGAGCCATAATTAGCGATGGGGGATCTCACTTCAAAAACAAGTTCTTACAAGGATTGTTGAAGAAGTACAATGTGTCGCACAAGATTTCAACACCTTATCATCCCCAAACCAATGGGCAAGCCGAGGTGTCGAACCGAGAGGTGAAATCCATACTATAGAAGACGGTGAATCCAACAAGGAAAGATTGGAGCATGCGACTTAATGATGCTTTGTGGGATTATAGAACCGCATACAAGACACCTATTGGGATGTCTCCCTTTAGGCTTGTGTACGGTAAGCCTTGTCACTTACCCGTTGAGATTGAACATAAGGCGTTTTGGGATATTAAGCAATGCAATTTGGAGTTAGATGGTTCTGGAAAACAAAGAAAGTTGCAACTCCAAGATCTAGAAGAGTTACGCAATGATGCATTTGAAAGCTCGTGCATTTACAAGGAGAAAACTAAAGCATTTCATGATTCTATGATTTCTAGAAAACAATTTTGTGTTGGGCAGAAAGTGCTTTTATTTAATTCTCGTTTGAAATTATTTCCGGGTAAATTGAGGTCACGTTGGATCGGACCTTTTATTGTTACTAATGTGTTTTCTCATGGTGCAGTAGAAATTCGTAGCATAGCTACAGGAAAGGAGTTTAAAGTGAATGGACACCGGCTGAAACCATATTATGAGAACTTTACTTCCGAAGTTGTGGAAGGTGTGAACTTTGTGGAGGCATCCTCGCTGGAGGAGTCTTAGCAAACAAGGAGTACGTCGGGATGACGACTTTAAACCAAGCGCTAAGTGGGAGGCAACCCACCGGTTTTGTATCTTTACCCTTATCTTTTTATTTTTATGCATTTGCTTTTATTTTTATTTTCTTTATTTTTGCATATCATTTGCGGGATTTCCCACCTTGAACTCTCTTTGGATGATTCAATTTTACATTGAGGACAATGTAAAGTTTAAGTGTGGGGGAGCATTTATATGTTTGTATAGTTTGTTTTAGTGTGTTTTATGCCTTTTAAAAAAAATCAGAAAAATAGAAAAAACCAAGAAAAATTTGTGCTTTTTGAACTCTGAAATCTAGAAACTTGTGCCTTTAGGATGACACCATTAGTGGATGGAACCATTTTGAATGCAGGAGTTGAGGAACCAATTAACTAAACGGGACGAACATAGCTCAGAAATCATAAATACCATGATAGTTGTTACCATATCTCGGAATATCACCATATCGCATTCTATTTTTATTTTTCCATATTTATCTATTGTTCTCTAAGTGTTTTGGTGGGTCACTAAACATCGACGTGTTATTGCTGCTAGAATGAAATAGAGTGATTGAGTTACTAGGAAAAAAAATGAAAGAAAAAAAATGAAAGAAAAAAAAAACAAAAAAAAAAAAGAGACCGACCAATTAGACCAAACGGAATAAAATGACACTTGGGAATAGCAGTATGTGTGAAACGTAGTCCCTGTCTCCGTCGCCTAAACAAGTGATAGGTGTCTAAAACACCTAATTATCTATCTATTGTTTATGCTTTCTCTGCTAGTTTTCTTGTAAATTATGTATCTTATGCTTTGTTTTTGAGTATTTAGGTACTTTGGAGTCATTCGGAGCAAAAGAAGGAGAAAATAGCCATTTGAAGCGAAAAGGGCAAAAAGGTGATTTCACTGCGAGCAATATCGGGAGACGAGCCACGGTTAAGGGGCAACTCTCTCAGAGGAGTATTAAAAACAGCCGGCTGATGTTAAGGGGTGACTACATGTTATAGGGTATCCACTGGGGTATCCCTTATCATATGCAGTGGGGTGTCAATAACCACCCCAATCATTGTTCACCCTAAAACCAAGAGATATTTCCTCTCATTCTGTTCCACCCATTTGACAGAGGCGCAGCCATGAAATCACCTCAATTTCAGAGAACTGAGAGAAAGCCATGGCAGCTGATGAACACAGAAATTCAGAGCAGAATTTGTTGTTGCCAAAGAAGCTAGGGTTTTGTGGTGTTTGATTTCTAAATTAAGAACTCAGTTGAGAACAGCCAAGAGAATAAATTGTTAGGGTTTGTTGGTTGATTGAGACAATAAACAGGTGGTATGAATTGGTGTTGTGGGTACTGAAGCCAAGAAGAGAATGTTGATGCCATTAAGAGATGGATTGCAGTGGATCAATCTTGTGTCAAGATGCTGCAGAATGGCGCTGCTGTTGAAGTGACAAGGAGTATGGCTCTAGGGTGGCTTTGAGGTTGCAGCAAGGATGGAGTCAGGTGGAGAATGGGCTAGCTAGTTGAGAAGTTAAAGTCTAGCAATGCTATGCTATGAGAGTAAGCTGTTGAAGTGGAGGAGTTGGTAATGCAGTTATAAAGCTACAGTTCAGCTGTTAGTGGTGTAACAGTGTGGCAGGGAAGGTTGTGGCATGATGCATAGCATGGTGGTGATTTGTGAGCTGCAAGGAACTGGAGTTGAATTTCAAGAGAAATTGCAAGTGAAGCTGCAGCTATGTTTAAACTGGGGTTGTGTGGAGCAGTACGACCAAGATGTGACACAAGAGGCAGGAGAAATTGAAGCTGAGGCTATGTGCAGAAGTTGCAACTATGCACTAATCTAACTCTTATGGTGCTATTATGCCCTTGAGGTATTGTTGTTGGCATTGAAGTTACAGGGAGAGATGCACTGGTGACAGTTGATGTTGAGTGAACTAAAATGGGATGTTGGCTTGAGTTTGTGTGATGCAGTGGAGGCAGCTGCTGCAGTTATGAGCCAAGAGAGAACAAGGGATTAAATGGGTTTGCGATGCTGGAATCTCAGTGAATGGCAGGCCTGAACTACGATTAGTTATCAGTCAGGGATTGCAACCAAGAGCTGCAGCTTATGGTGCTGGAGGAGATGTATGCCTAGATCAGGTACAAATTGTAGGTTGATCTGGAGGTTCTGTCCTGCTGTTGCTAGTGGTTGGCTGTGATGGTTATGGGATGCAATGGCTAGGGATGGTCCGAGAAGGCACGAACTGGAAGTTTTCTACTGCCATGGAGAAGAGATTTGCAGCTGTATATTACTAGTGATGTTGTGTCTGGTATTGGAGTTGGTGTTGCGGCCTGGAGGGCTGAGCTATGTGATATGAAATTGCATTGCAGGATTTTGATGTTGGAATTGGTGGTGAAAGGGTGCTCTAGATGGTGGTTTTGCAGTAAGATGGAACTTCAGAAGTGGTTGCATCTCAGTAGCTATAGCTGCAGAGTTTGGAGCTAAATTCAGGGGGTGCGCAGCTTGAAGAATGTTGCAGTTCGAGAAGGGCAGAAGGAGCTACAGCCAATGGATGGAAGGAGTGACTTCAGGTTATGACAAGAGATGTACATTGTTATGAAGTAGTGAATGAGATGAGATTGACAATGAAGAATCGATAGAGTTAATGGCCTGAGCTGTGTAGCAGATGTTGTAGCCAAAAATGCAGAAACTGTGCGAAAAGCGAGCGAAAATGGCGCGCTGGTGGTACTAGTTCCGGTTGCCGGATTTTGGAGTTTGAAGTGTGAATTGTAATATTTCAGTGAATCGCGAGGGGGGTATGAGTCGGATGCAAGAATTGATGGCTGGAAGTATGAGCTACGCGTCACGCTTTTGGGTACGTTTTCGCAAGAATAGAAATTGTATTTAGAAGGGTTTTGCAAATGTTTGAAATACAGGAAAGCAAAGTTGAGCTACTTGAAGTGCAGAATTACTTGGTGATAGTTTCAGATGGCAAAAGCGATCGGAGAAAATTTTCCGGGGACCGGATTCCGGTGATGACGTCAGCACTTCGGCGACCAATTTTGGACCCAAAATTTCCATAGACATATTTCTCACACCTGGGCTTGGTGGACATGTAGATGGACGTGGACATGAAGATTTTAAAGACTTTGACCTATTTTTGGAAAGCAAAGGGCTATAAAAAGAGAGTTTCTACAACAAGGAAAAGAACGTTTTATTCTATTCTTGGAGCTTTTGCAGAGAACTACTTCTAGGGTTTGCTCTCTTTTATGTTTCATAGTCTTCCCTTGAATATTTTGATGATGAACTCCATGAATATGAGTATCTAAATACAACAATTGGTTATGGGATAAAAAGTTGATTTCTTCAAGCATGATTATTTGATTCTATGAATTAGTTTTGTCTCAATTTTATCGTTTATGATTCATCGTTTTATTATCATATGATTTGAATGCTAGTTTGGTTGAGTCCGGAATCAATTGGATGTGTTTTCATCTCTATAGCTATATTAGGGTTTTCAATACGTAAAAGTTGTTTGTCCCTGATTTCTAGTAGCAACTTGTGGTTAATACTTGTAGTGATACATCTTTTTAATCGCATATGAATCATAACCTTTGTTAAAACGAATTAGTGCTTTTACACGTTTGTTTGCATCGATTAGTCTTATTTCATAGAACTTATTGCTCTTAGGGAGTTAAATCTAATTGTGCTTTTACACTTTAGGTTGCTTTTTAAGAAGATTTCACGATAGCATCTTTTAATGTTGTTTGTGATAAAATCAGGAAATAAACGAGATATTCTTGCGATCAAGATATCTTAGGACTTTTGATAATTGAGAGATTAAATACCAATTCTAATCATAGATGGAAAATACATGTTTGTGAATGATACTATCCCTTAACCAATATCTTCTCCTTATTGATTATTCCAACTATTTACTTTGCTTTATTTAGTATTATTACTTTGATAAACACAAAAACACAACTTGGGTTATTTGGTTACTTAGAATCTGAAAATTGCATAACAACAATCGCCTCTCTGTGGATACGAACTCTTTCTTATCGAATACTATATTTATATTAGTGAGTGAGGAAGTGAAATTATTTTTGACGCATACGACACGCATCAAATTTTGGCGCCGTTGCCGGGGAGGCATTCGGCTTGTTATCTAGTTTTTAGTTTCTTTTTAATAGTTCTGTTCGCATACTGTTATGTTCACATACTGTTTTTTGTCTCTTATCTTGTTTCTTACTTGTTTGTGAGAAGTGTGTTTCAGGTACCTTACCGAAATACAAACAAGAAGAAGCAATGGGTGATGCAAACCGTACACTCAAGGAGTTGGCTTCTCACAAGCTGGATACACAGCAGGGTTGCATTCAAACCAACTCTACTTTTGAGATAAAGCCGGGATTGCTTAGAGAATTACCAAAGTTCCATGGCATGGTGAATGAAGATCCAAACAAGCATCTTATGGATTTCCACACCATTGTCATGGCCGTGCTTCCAGCGGATACTAATGCGGATGGTGCAATGTTGAAAGTTTTTCGATTCTCTTTGGTGGATAGCGCTAAGGATTGGTTATATTATTTGCCTCCCGAAAGTGTCACAACATGGAATGGGATGAAGAAACTCTTTCTAGAGAGATATTTTCCAGCATCAAAGGCTACTCAAATTCGCAAGGAGATTTGCGGAATGAAGCAACATATGGGAGAATCTTTATATGATTGTTGGGAACGATACAAGAGATTGGTGGCAAGCTGTCCTCATCACCAATTCAGTGACGCTGTGGCGATTATTCAATACTTCTATGAAGGACTACAATCGAGTGATAGGAATCTTATTGACGCTGCAAGTGGTGGTGCACTTATGAACAAGACGGTGACACAAGCTCGAGAGTTGATTGAGAGTATGGCAGCAAATTCTCAACAATTTTCAATTCGTGGGTCAGAACCATCTATCAAGGAAGTTAATCAAGTTGGCGAGATTATTTAATTACGTCAACAAATGAACAATATGATGGCAATGATGCAACAAATTGCAGCAGTGGTTGTAAAACCATCACGCCCAACTTATGAGAACGTAGAGCATGTCAATGCTATATTCTCAACCCAGTCGAATGGTATTTACTCCAACACTTACGAGCAAGTTGCAAGTGCAAGTTATGTTTACAGCCATCCGAGTGAGTTCCAACAACAAGTGCAACAACCACAACAAGGGCATAATCCAGAATTGGAGAAGATGGTTACTTTGGTGGAGGCTCTAATGTCCGTGGTACAGCAAAATCAACAACTAGCGATCTTAAATCAATGAAAACGGATAATGCAATTAAGGAGTTGCAATCACAAGTGGGTTTACCTCAACAACAACAACCACCTGAAAATCAAGGGTCCAATATGGAAGAGTTGCTGAAATCTTTTATGCAAAGAACGGAGGGTGTGGTCCAGGATTTGCAAACACAAGTAGGTTCAATGGCCGAGGAGATTAATCAGTTGCATGCACAAAATGGTGAGAAACTCCCTTCCCAACCTCTTAACTCAAGTGAGGGTGTCAATGCTATTAAGTTAGGAAGTGGTACACAAATTGTGCAACCCAAAGTTACTAATTCGGGTGAAGAAGAAGCGCCAAAGGAACCAATTTTGGAGGAAAAAAACGCAGATTTTCCCCAAACTCCCGAGGTAACTAAATCAAACTCTAAACCTCTTGTTTCTACTTATGTTCCTCCTATACCTTTTCCTGGCAGGTTCACTAAAGCTAATGCGAAGGTGGAACAAGATAGGGATATTTGGGATGTTTTTAAGAAGGTCCAAGTGAATATTCCACTCATTGAAGTAATTAAGCAATCTCCTCGCTATGCAAAGTGTGTAAAGGAATTGTGCACTAACAAGCACAAGCTAACCGGTAATGAGGTAATGAGTGTGGAGGAGAACGCTTCGGCGTATCTTAAAAAGAAACTCCCACCTAAATTGAAAGATCCCGGTAGTTTCACTATTCCATGCACGATTGGTAAAACACGGTTTACAAAAGCTATGCTAGATTTAGGAGCTTCCATTAATGTTATGCCTACTTCCATTTATGATGCTTTAAATCTTGGTCCTCTTAAGGAAACCGGCATAGTTATTCAACTTGCCGATAGATCTAATGTTTACCCTAAAGGGATTGTTGAGGATGTTTTGGTGCAGGTAAAAGGACTAATATTTCCAGTGGATTTCTATGTTCTAGACATGGGTAATGTGAATTCATCCTCGTCTACACCGTTACTATTGGGTAGACCATTTTTGAGTACCGCTAGAACGAAGATTGATGTTTACAATGGCACCTTGACTATGGAGTTCGATGAAGAAATCATTCACTTCAACATCTTTGAGACGAGGAAACACCCAAGTAACATTCAATCATATTTCCATAATGTGTTGGACGCCGGCTAAGGCGTAACAAACAAGGAGTACGTCGGGATGACGACTTTAAACCAAGCGCTAAGTGGGAGGCAACCCACCGGTTTTGTATCTTTACCCTTATCTTTTTATTTTTATGCATTTACTTTTCTCTTTATTTTCTTTGTTTTTGCATATCATTTGCGGAATTTCCCACCTTGAACTTTCTTTGGATGATTCAATTTTACATTGAGGACAATGTAAAGTTTAAGTGTGGGGGAGCATTTATATGTTTGTATAGTTTGTTTTAGTGTGTTTTATGCATAAAAAAAAAAAAATCAGAAAAATAGAAAAACCAAGAAGAAAAATTTGTGCTTTTTGAACTCCGAAATCTAGAAATTTGTGTCTTTAGGATGACACCATTAGTGGATGGAACCATTTTGAATGCAAGAGTTGAGGAACCAATTAACTAAACGGAACGAACATAGCTCATAATCATTAATACCATGATAGTTGTTACCATATCTCGGAATTTCACCATATCGCATTCTATTTTTATTTTTCCATGTTTATCTATTGTTCTTAGTGTTTCGGTGGGTCACTAAACATCGACGTGTTATTATTGCTAGGATGAAATAGAGTGATTGAGTTACTAGAAAAATGAAAAAAATATGAAAAAGAAAAAAAAAAAAAAAAGACCGACAAATTAGACCAAAACGGAATAAAATGACACTTGGGAATAGCAGTATGTGTGAAACGTAGTCCCTGTCTCCGTCGCCTAAACAAGCGTGGAATGCAGGATCCAAGGCAACTATCATGTACTTGATGACAAGAATCATGCGCTTGGGTCCAGTTTGATCCAATCATGTTGTCTAAAAAAAAAAAAGTGAAAAAAAAAAAGTGAAAAAAAAAAGTGAAAAAAAAAAGAAAAAAAAATATTATTTTGGTTGAATAAAGTCACTCCTGGTTCCCTTGTATATGCTAGTGAGTTGATGTAGAATTCATACCAAGTAGCTCAATCCAATAGGAGTAGGTTCATCTTGGCAGTGACCTTCAGACAGATATGGGAAACATCGAACACTTATGAATATTCGCCAACATCTACATCTATATCCATCTTCTTAATCTTTTCATTGTGATTGTGGGTTGTTAGTTTCCGAGTATTGTGGCTTGTTCGACTATCTAATTAAAGATTTACTAATATATGAATTGAATTTGTGCAAGGTACCTCCTTCTGTAGTCATTTTGGATTCGTTCATTGATTTGTCACAAATAGACGGAGTTGGAAATATAGGTTTTGTAGGCAGACCTCTTGTAAACCTTCACGAGACTAAAACTCGTCCACTAGGGACACCTAGGGGTTTAAAGGCTTGTTATTTATGCTTAAAGTGACCATAGCCTCCACGAGACGGAGTTTTATGTATGCTTTATAATTATTTTTTTTGTTTGATTTGCTCAAGGACTAGCAAAGTCTAAGTGTGGGGGAATTTGATAGGTGTCTAAAACACCTAATTATCTATCTATTGTTTATGCTTTCTCTGCTAGTTTTCTTGTAAATTATGTATCTTATGCTTTGTTTTTGAGTATTTAGGTACTTTGGAGTCATTCGGAGCAAAAGAAGGAGAAAATATCCATTTGAAGCGAAAAGGGCAAAAAGGTGATTTCACTGCGAGCAATATCGGGAGACGAGCCACGGTTAAGGGGCAACTCTCTCAGAGGAGTATTAAAAACAGCCGGCTGATGTTAAGGGGTGACTACATGTTATAGGGTATCCACTGGGGTATCCCTTATCATATGCAGTGGGGTGTCAATAACCACCCCAATCATTGTTCACCCTAAAACCAAGAGATATTTCCTCTCATTCTGTTCCACCCATTTGACAGAGGCGCAGCCATGAAATCACCTCAATTTCAGAGAACTGAGAGAAAGCCATGGCAGCTGATGAACACAGAAATTCAGAGCAGAATTTGTTGTTGCCAAAGAAGCTAGGGTTTTGTGGTGTTTGATTTCTAAATTAAGAACTCATTTGAGAACAACCAAGAGAATAAATTGTTAGGGTTTGTTGGTTGATTGAGACAATAAACAGGTGGTATGAATTGGTGTTGGGGGTACTGAAGCCAAGAAGAGAATGTTGCTGCCATTAAGAGATGGATTGCAGTGGAGCAATCTTGTGTCAAGATGCTGCAGAATGGCGCTGTTGTTGAAGTGACAAGGAGTATGGCTCTAGGGTGGCTTTGAGGTTGCAGCAAGGATGGAGTCAGGTGGAGAATGGGCTAGCTGGTTGAGAAGTTAAAGTCTGGCAATGCTATGCTATGAGAGTAAGTTGTTGAAGTGGAGGAGTTGGTAATGCAATTATAAAGCTACAGTTCAGCTGTTAGTGGTGTAACAGTGTGGCAGGGAAGGTTGTGGCATGATGCATAGCATGGTGGTGATTTGTGAGCTGCAAGGAACTGGAGTTGAATTGCAAGAGAAATTGCAAGTGAAGTGCAGTTATGTTTAAACCCAAGGTTGTGTGGAGCAAAGACGACCAAGTCATGACACAAGAGGCGGGAGAAATTGAGCGAGGCTATGTGCGAAGTTGCAACTATGCACTAATCTAACTCTTATGGTGCTATTATTCCCTTGAGGTATTGTTGTTGGCATTGAAGTTACAGGGAGAGATGCACTGGTGACAGTTGATGTTGAGTGAACTAAAATGGGATGTTGGCTTGAGTTTGTGTGATGCAGTGGAGGCAGTTGCTGCAGTTATGAGCCAAGAGAGAACAAGGGATTAAATGGGTTTGCGATCTTTGGAATCTCGGTGAATGGCAGGCCTGAACTACGATTAGTTATCGATCAAGGATTGCAACCAAGAGCTGCAGCTTATGGTCTTGGAGGAGATGTATGCCTAGATCAGGTACAAATTGCGGAGTTGATCTGGAGGTTACGGCTGCTTGTTGCTAGTGGTTGGCTGTGATGGTTATGGGATGCAATGGCTAGGGATGGTCCGAGAAGGCACGAACTGGAAGTTTTCTACTGCCATGGAGAAGAGATTTGCAGTTGTATATTACTAGTGATGTTGTGTCTGGTATTGGAGTTGGTGTTGCGGCTCTGGAGGGTGAGAGCTATGTGATATGAAATTGCATTGCGGGATTTTGATGTTGGAATTGGTGGTGAAAGGGTGCTCTAGATGGTGGTTTTGCGAGTAAGATGGAACTTGAAGTGGTTGCATCTCGGTAGCTATAGCTTCCGAGTTTGGAGCTAAATTCGGGGGTGCGCGGATGAAGAATGTTGCGGTTGAGAAGGGCGAGAAGGAGCTACAGCCAATGGTTGGAAGGAGTGACTTCAAGTTATGACAAGAGATGTACATTGTTATGAAGTAGTGAATGAGATGAGATTGACAATGAAGAATCGATAGAGTTAATGGCACTGAGTTTGTGTAGCGATGTTGTAGCCAAAAATGCAGAATCATGCGAAAGCGAGCGAAAAATGGCGCGCTGGTGGTACTAGTTCCGGTTGCCGGATTTTGGAGTTTGAAGTGTGAATTGTAATATTTCAGTGAATCGCGAGGGGGGTATGAGTCGGATGCAAGAATTGATGGCTGGAAGTATGAGCTACGCGTCACGCTTTTGGGTACGTTTTCGCAAGAATAGAAATTGGATTTAGAAGGGTTTTGCAAATGTTTGAAATACAGGAAAGCAAAGTTGAGCTACTTGAAGTGCAGAATTACTTGGTGATAGTTTCAGATGGCAAAAGCGATCGGAGAAAAATTTCCGGCGACCGGATTCCGGTGATGACGTCAGCACTCCGGCGACCAGTTTCGGACCCAAAATTTCCATAGACATATTTCTCACACCTGGGCTTGGTGGACATGTAGATGGACGTGGACATGAAGATTTTAAAGACTTTGACCTATTTTTGGAAAGCAAAGGGCTATAAAAAGAGAGTTTCTACAACAAGGAAAAGAACGTTTTATTCTATTCTTGGAGCTTTTGCAGAGAACTACTTCTAGGGTTTGCTCTCTTTTATGTTTCATAGTCTTCCCTTGAATATTTTGATGATGAACTCCATGAATATGAGTAGCTAAATACAACAATTGGTTATGGGATAAAAAGTTGATTTCTTCAAGCATGATTATTTGATTCTATGAATTAGTTTTGTCTCAATTTTATCGTTTATGATTCATCGTTTTATTATCATATGATTTGAATGCTAGTTTGGTTGAGTCCGGAATCAATTGGATGTGTTTTCATCTCTATAGCTATATTAGGGTTTTCAATACGTAAAAGTTGTTTGTCCCTGATTTCTAGTAGCAACTTGTGGTTAATACTTGTAGTGATACATCTTTTTAATCGCATATGAATCATAACCTTTGTTAAAACGAATTAGTGCTTTTACACGTTTGTTTGCATCGATTAGTATTATTTCATAAAACTTATTGCTCTTAGGGAGTTAAATCTAATTGTGCTTTTACACTTTAGGTTGCTTTTTAAGAAGATTTCACGATAGCATCTTTTAATGTTGTTTGTGATAAAATCAGGAAATAAACGAGATATTCTTGCGATCAAGATATCTTAGGACTTTTGATAATTGAGAGATTAAATACCAATTCTAATCATAGATGGAAAATACATGTTTGTGAATGATACTATCCCTTAACCAATATCTTCTCCTTATTGATTATTCCAACTATTTACTTTGCTTTATTTAGTATTATTACTTTGATAAACACAAAAACACAACTTGGGTTATTTGGTTACTTAGAATCTGAAAATTGCATAACAACAATCGCCTCTCTGTGGATACGAACTCTTTCTTATCGAATACTATATTTATATTAGTGAGTGAGGAAGTGAAATTATTTTTGACGCATACGACACGCATCAAATTTTGGCGCCGTTGCCGGGGAGGCATTCGGCTTGTTATCTAGTTTTTAGTTTCTTTTTAATAGTTCTGTTCGCATACTGTTCTGTTCGCATACTGTTTTTTTGTCTCTTATCTTGTTTCTTACTTGTTTGTGAGAAGTGTGTTTCAGGTACCTTACCGAAATACAAACAAGAAGAAGCAATGGGTGATGCAAACCGTACACTCAAGGAGTTGGCTTCTCACAAGCTGGATACACAGCAGGGTTGCATTCAAACCAACTCTACTTTTGAGATAAAGCCGGGATTGCTTAGATAATTACCAAAGTTCCATGGCATGGTGAATGAAGATCCAAACAAGCATCTTATGGATTTCCACACCATTGTCATGGCCGTGCTTCCAGCGGATACTAATGCGGATGGTGTAATGTTGAAAGTTTTTCGATTCTCTTTGGTGGATAGCGCTAAGGATTGGTTATATTATTTGCCTCCCGAAAGTGTCACAACATGGAATGGGATGAAGAAACTCTTTCTAGAGAGATATTTTCCAGCATCAAAGGCTACTCAAATTCGCAAGGAGATTTGCGGAATGAAGCAACATATGGGAGAATCTTTATATGATTGTTGGGAACGATACAAGAGATTGGTGGCAAGCTGTCCTCATCACCAATTCAGTGTGACGGCCTGATTATTCAATACTTCTATGAAGGACTACAATCGAGTGATAGGAATCTTATTGACGCTGCAAGTGGTGGTGCACTTATGAACAAGACGGTGACACAAGCTCGAGAGTTGATTGAGAGTATGGCAGCAAATTCTCAACAATTTTTAATTCGTGGGTCAGAACCATCTATCAAGGAAGTTAATCAAGTTGGCGAGATTATTTAATTACGTCAACAAATGAACAATATGATGGCAATGATGCAACAAATTGCAGCAGTGGTTGTAAAACCATCACGCCCAACTTATGAGAACGTAGAGCATGTCAATGCTATATTCTCAACCCAGTCGAATGGTATTTACTCCAACACTTCCGATCAAGTTGCAAGTGCAAGTTATGTTTACAACCATCCGAGTGAGTTCCAACAACAAGTGCAACAACCACAACAAGGGCATAATCCAGAATTGGAGAAGATGGTTACTTTGGTGGAGGCTCTAATGTCCGTGGTACAGCAAAATCAACAACTAGCGATCTTAAATCAGCAGAAAACGGATAATGCAATTAAGGAGTTGCAATCACAAGTGGGTTTACCTCAACAACAACAACCACCTGAAAATCAAGGGTCCAATATGGAAGAGTTGCTGAAATCTTTTATGCAAAGAACGGAGGGTGTGGTCCAGGATTTGCAAACACAAGTAGGTTCAATGGCCGAGGAGATTAATCAGTTGCATGCACAAAATGGTGAGAAACTCCCTTCCCAACCTCTTAACTCAAGTGAGGGTGTCAATGCTATTAAGTTAGGAAGTGGTACACAATTTGTGCAACCCAAAGTTACTAATTCGGGTGAAGAAGAAGCGCCAAAGGAACCAATTTTGGAGGAAAAAAACGCAGATTTTCCCCAAACTCCCGAGGTAACTAAATCAAACTCTAAACCTCTTGTTTCTACTTATGTTCCTCCTATACCTTTTCCTGGCAGGTTCGCTAAAGCTAATGCGAAGGTGGAACAAGATAGGGATATTTGGGATGTTTTTAAGAAGGTCCAAGTGAATATTCCACTCATTGAAGTAATTAAGCAATCTCCTCGCTATGCAAAGTGTGTAAAGGAATTGTGCACTAACAAGCACAAGCTAACCGGTAATGAGGTAATGAGTGTGGGGGAGAACGCTTCGGCGTATCTTAAAAAGAAACTCCCACCTAAATTGAAAGATCCCGGTAGTTTCACTATTCCATGCACGATTGGTAAAACACGGTTTACAAAAGCTATGCTAGATTTAGGAGCTTCCATTAATGTTATGCCTACTTCCATTTATGATGCTTTAAATCTTGGTCCTCTTAAGGAAACCAGCATAGTTATTCAACTTGCCGATAGATCTAATGTTTACCCTAAAGGGATTGTTGAGGATGTTTTGGTGCAGGTAAAAGGACTAATATTTCCAGTGGATTTCTATGTTCTAGACATGGGTAATGTGAATTCATCCTCGTCTACACCGTTACTATTGGGTAGACCATTTTTGAGTACCGCTAGAACGAAGATTGATGTTTACAATGGCACCTTGACTATGGAGTTCGATGAAGAAATCATTCACTTCAACATCTTTGAGACGAGGAAACACCCAAGTAACATTCAATCATATTTCCATAATGTGTTGGACGCCGGCTAAGGCGTAACAAACAAGGAGTACGTCGGGCTGACGACTTTAAACCAAGCGCTAAGTGGGAGGCAACCCACCGGTTTTGTATCTTTACCCTTATCTTTTTATTTTTATGCATTTACTTTTCTCTTTATTTTCTTTGTTTTTGCATATCATTTGCGGAATTTCCCACCTTGAACTTTCTTTGGATGATTCAATTTTACATTGAGGACAATGTAAAGTTTAAGTGTGGGGGAGCATTTATATGTTTGTATAGTTTGTTTTAGTGTGTTTTATGCATAAAAAAAAAAAATCAGAAAAATAGAAAAACCAAGAAGAAAAATTTGTGCTTTTTGAACTCCGAAATCTAGAAATTTGTGTCTTTAGGATGACACCATTAGTGGATGGAACCATTTTGAATGCAAGAGTTGAGGAACCAATTAACTAAACGGAACGAACATAGCTCATAATCATTAATACCATGATAGTTGTTACCATATCTCGGAATTTCACCATATCGCATTCTATTTTTATTTTTCCATGTTTATCTATTGTTCTTAGTGTTTCGGTGGGTCACTAAACATCGACGTGTTATTACTTCTAGGATGAAATAGAGTGATTGAGTTACTAGAAAAATGAAAAAATATATATGAAAAGAAAAAAAAAGAGACCGACCAATTAGACCAAAACGGAATAAAATGACACTTGGGAATAGCAGTATGTGTGAAACGTAGTCCCTGTCTCCGTCGCCTAAACAAGCGTGGAATGCAGGATCCAAGGAAACTATCATGTACTTGATGACAAGAATCATGCGCTTGGGTCCAGTTTGATCCAATCATGTTTTCTAAAAAAAAAAAAAAAAAAAAAAAAAAAAAAAAAAAAAAAAAAAAAAAAAAAAAAAAATTATTTTGGTTGAATAAAGTCACTCCTGGTTCCCTTGTATATGCTAGTGAGTTGATGTAGAATTCATACCAAGTAGCTCAATCCAATAGGAGTAGGTTCATCTTGGCAGTGACCTTCGTGATGATATGGGAAACATCGAACACTTATGAATATTCGCCAACATCTACATCTATATCCATCTTCTTAATCTTTTCATTGTGATTGTGGGTTGTTAGTTTCCGAGTATTGTGGCTTGTTAGACTATCTAATTAAATCTTTACTAATATATGAATTGAATTTGTGCAAGGTACCTCCTTCTGTAGTCATTTTGGATTCGTTCATTGATTTGTCACAAATAGACGGAGTTGGAAATATAGGTTTTGTAGGCAGACCTCTTGTAAACCTTCACGAGACTAAAACTCGTCCACTAGGGACACCTAGGGGTTTAAAGGCTTGTTATTTATGCTTAAAGTGACCGTAGCCTCGACGAGACGGAGTTTTATGTATGCTTTATAATTATTTTTTTTGTTTGATTTGCTCGAGGACTAGCAAAGTCTAAGTGTGGGGGAATTTGATAGGTGTCTAAAACACCTAATTATCTATCTATTGTTTATGCTTTCTCTGCTAGTTTTCTTGTAAATTATGTATCTTATGCTTTGTTTTTGAGTATTTAGGTACTTTGGAGTCATTCGGAGCAAAAGAAGGAGAAAATATCCATTTGAAGCGAAAAGGGAAAAAAGGTGATTTCACTGCGAGCAATATCGGGAGACGAGCCACGGTTAAGGGGCAACTCTCTCAGATGAGTATTAAAAACAGCTGGCTGATGTTAAGGGGTGACTACATGTTATAGGGTATCCACTGGGGTATCCCTTATCATATGCAGTGGGGTGTCAATAACCACCCCAATCATTGTTCACCCTAAAACCAAGAGATATTTCCTCTCATTCTGTTCCACCCATTTGACAGAGGCGCAGCCATGAAATCACCTCAATTTCAGAGAACTGAGAGAAAGCCATGGCAGCTGATGAACACCGAGAAATTCGGAGCGAGAATTTGTTGTTGCCAAAGAAGCTAGGGTTTTGTGGTGTTTGATTTCTAAATTAAGAACTCATTTGAGAACAGCCAAGATAATAAATTGTTAGGGTTTGTTGGTTGATTGAGACAATAAACAGGTGGTATGAATTGGTGTTGGGGTCTTGAAGCCAAGAAGAGAATGTTGCTTGCCATTAAGAGATGGATTGCGGTGGAGCAATCTTGTGTCGGGATCTTTGAGAATGGCGCTGCTTGTTGAAGTGACAAGGAGTATGGCTCTAGGGTGGCTTTGAGGTTGCAGCAAGGATGGATTCGGTGGAGAATGGGCTAGCTGGTTGAGAAGTTAAAAATCGGCAATGCTATGCTATGAGAGTAAGTTTGTTGAAGTGGAGGAGTTGGTAATGCGGTTATAAAGCTACGGTTCAGTTTGTTAGTGGTGTAACGTGTGGCGGGGAAGGTCATGTGGCATGATGCATAGCATGGTGGTGATTTGTGAGTGCAAGGATCTGGAGTTGAATTGCAAGAGCAATTGCAAGTGAAGCTGCAACTATGTTTAAACTGGGGTTGTGTGGAGCAAGACGACCAAGTCAGCTGTGACACAAGAGCGGGAGAAATTGGAGGCGAGGCTATGTGCGAGAAGTTGCAACTATGCACTAATCTAACTCTTATGGTGCTATTATTCCCTTGAGGTATTGTTGTTGGCATTGAAGTTACGGGGAGAGATGCACTTGTGACGATTGATGTTGAGTGAACTAAAATGGGATGTTGGCTTGAGTTTGTGTGATGCGGTGGAGGCAAAATCTTTGCAGTTATGAGCCAAGAGAGAACAAGGGATTAAATGGGTTTGCGATCTTTGGAATCTCGGTGAATGGCAGGCCTGAACTACGATTAGTTATCGATCGGGGATTGCAACCAAGAGCTGCAGCTTATGGTCTTTGGAGGAGATGTATGCCTAGATCAGGTACAAATTGCAGGTTGATATGGAGGTTCTGTCCTGCTGTTGCTAGTGGTTGGATGTGATGGTTATGGGATGCAATGGCTAGGGATGGTCCGAGAAGGCACGAACTGGAAGTTTTCTACTGCCATGGAGAAGATATTTGCAGCTGTATATTACTAGTGATGTTGTGTCTGGTATTGGAGTTGGTGTTGCGGCGTGGAGGGATGAGCTATATGATCTGAAATTGCATTGCAGGATTTTGATGTTGGAATTGGTGGTGAAAGGGTGCTCTAGATGGTGGTTTTGCAGTAAGCTGGAACTGCAGAAGTGGTTGCATCTCAGTAGCTATAGCTGCAGAGTTTGGAGCTAAATTCAGGGGGTGCGCAGGATGAAGAATGTTGCAGTTCGAGAAGGGCAGAAGGAGCTACAGCCAATGGATGGAAGGAGTGACTTCAAGTTATGACAAGAGCTGTACATTGTTATGAAGTAGTAAATGAGATGAGATTGACAATGAAGAATCGATAGAGTTAATGGCCTGAGCTGTGTAGCAGATGTTGTAGCCAAAAATGCGAATCGTAAAAGCGAGCGAAAATGGCGCGCTGGTGGTACTAGTTCCGGTTGCCGGATTTTGGAGTTTGAAGTGTGAATTGTAATATTTTAGTGAATCGCGAGGGGGGTATGAGTCGGATGCAAGAATTGATGGCTGGAAGTATGAGCTACGCGTCACGCTTTTGGGTACGTTTTCGCAAGAATAGAAATTGGATTTAGAAGGGTTTTGCAAATGTTTGAAATACAGGAAAGCAAAGTTGAGCTACTTGAAGTGCAGAATTACTTGGTGATAGTTTCAGATGGCAAAAGCGATCGGAGAAAAATTTCCGGCGACCGGATTCCGGTGATGACGTCAGCACTCCGGCGACCAGTTTCGAACCCAAAATTTCCATAGACATATTTCTCACACCTGGGCTTGGTGGACATGTAGATGGACGTGGACATGAAGATTTTAAAGACTTTGACCTATTTTTGGAAAGCAAAGGGCTATAAAAAGAGAGTTTCTACAACAAGGAAAAGAACGTTTTATTCTATTCTTGGAGCTTTTTTGAGAGAACTACTTCTAGGGTTTGCTCTCTTTTATGTTTCATAGTCTTCCCTTGAATATTTTG
Organism: Papaver bracteatum; assembly: GCA_023529315.1. Lineage (NCBI taxonomy): Eukaryota > Viridiplantae > Streptophyta > Magnoliopsida > Ranunculales > Papaveraceae > Papaver > Papaver bracteatum. Next base: position 982,943 of record JAJJWX010000473.1, on the reverse strand, counting down.
ATGATGAACTCCATGAATATGAGTAGCTAAATACAACAATTGGTTATGGGATAAAAAGTTGATTTCTTCAAGCATGATTATTTGATTCTATGAATTAGTTTTGTCTCAATTTTATCGTTTATGATTCATCGTTTTATTATCATATGATTTGAATGCTAGTTTGGTTGAGTCCGGAATCAATTGGATGTGTTTTCATCTCTATAGCTATATTAGGGTTTTCAATATGTAAAAGTTGTTTGTCCCTGATTTCTAGTAGCAACTTGTGGTTAATACTTGTAGTGATACATCTTTTTAATCGCATATGAATCATAACCTTTGTTAAAACGAATTAGTGCTTTTACACGTTTGTTTGCATCGATTAGTCTTATTTCATAGAACTTATTGCTCTTAGGGAGTTAAATCTAATTGTGCTTTTACACTTTAGGTTGCTTTTTAAGAAGATTTCACGATAGCATCTTTTAATGTTGTTTGTGATAAAATCAGAAAATAAACGAGATATTCTTGCGATCAAGATATCTTAGGACTTTTGATAATTGAGAGATTAAATACCAATTCTAATCATAGATGGAAAATACATGTTTGTGAATGATACTATCCCTTAACCAATATCTTCTCCTTATTGATTATTCCAACTATTTACTTTGCTTTATTTAGTATTATTACTTTGATAAACACAAAAACACAACTTGGGTTATTTGGTTACTTAGAATCTGAAAATTGCATAACAACAATCGCCTCTCTGTGGATACGAACTCTTTCTTATCGAATACTATATTTATATTAGTTGAGTGAGGAAGTGAAATTATTTTTGACACATACGACACGCATCAACAAGCGTGGAATACATGATCCAAGGCAACTATCATGTACTTGCTGACAAGAATCATGCGCTTGGATCCAGTTTGATCCAATCATGTTGTTTTAAAAAAAAAAAAGTAAAAAAGAAAAAAAATAAGAGAAAAAAAAAAGAAAAAAAAGTGAAAAAGAAAAAGAAAAGAGAAAAGAAAATATTATTTTGGTTGAATAAAGTCACTCCTGGTTCCCTTGTATATGCTAGTGAGTAGATGTAGAATTCATACCAAGTAGCTCAATCCAATAGGAATAGGTTCATCTTGGCAGTGACCTTCAGACAGATATGGGAAACATCGATCACTTGTGAGCATTCGCCAACATCTACATCTATATCCATCTTCTTTATCTTTTCATTGTGATTGTGGTTTGTTAGTTTCCGAGTATTGTGGCTTGTTCGACTATCTAATTAAAGCTTTACTAATATATGAATTGAATTTGTGCAAGGTACCTCCTCCTGTAGTCATTTTGGATTCGTTCATTGATTTGTCACAAATAGACGGAGTTTGAAATATAGGTTTTGTAGGTAGACCTCTTGTAAACCTTCACGAGACTATAACTCGTCCACTAGGGACACCTAGGGGTTTAAAGGCTTGTTATTTATGCTAAAATTAACCGTAGCCTCGACGTCACGGAGTTGTATGTATTTGTTTTAGTTTTATTTTGTTTGATTTGCTCGAGGACTAGCAAAGTCTAAGTGTGGGGGAATTTGATAGGTGTGATAAACACCTAATTTAATATATAGTATTTATGCTTTCTTTGCTATTTTTCTTGTAAATTATGTATCTTATGTTTTGTTTTTGAGTATTTAGGTACTTTGGAGTCATTTGGATCAAAAGAGGAGAAAACATGGCAAAAGCATTGGAGGCGGATTGTATATCATTATTTGCTTTTATTTCTTCATCTCTATCTGAAAAGTATGCAAGCTTTAGTGATGCAAATTATGTCTGAAAAGCATGGCGGCTTTAATGATGTTAAGACATTGAAGAAAGGAAGTGGGCTTGAGATGCAAGGCGGCTGCAGCTGGTAGGTGAGCATTCATTTGGAGCGACAAGGAGCACGAAGGACTGATCCACAGGCGAGTGAAGCTAGCTACAATTGAGCAAAAAGGTCAGAGCCGTCATTTTCCAGGCTATCACTATCTACTGGTTAAGGGGAACCTCTATTTGGAGGGTTACTAAACAAAGACTAACTGAGGATAAATGGAGGTTCTATTTGGGCGTCCTAATCTATTTAGGCGTTTTAATCCTGCCCAAATATCTTTACCTAAACCTAAGAAATTGAGAAGCATTTCTTCTTCCCAATCATTTGTAAATTTAGAAAAGGGAAAGAGAGGCGCAACCATGGATCATTCCCTGAAATCAAGAAAGAGGCGCAACCATAAGCAATGGAGGAGAAAATAGCAAGACCTGTTGCTGTAATTGATCGAGTGAGTCGATTGGGGTCTTGAATCTGATGTTGTAGTCTCGAAGAATTAGGGGTGAATGTTCGAATTGGGGTTTGTTGACGCTGTGAGATTGAGGAGGCAGGAATTGAAAGGATTGATGGTGGAGGAGGAATCAGTGGCTTCTAATGGTGAAACCAAGAGAGAAATTCAGGGAGAAATTAAACATGGCTTTGAGGGGTGTGTTAATTCTATCCATGGTGTGGATGAATGGGTCTGTTGAGTTGTTAAACAGGGTAGAGAGTACAAGGGCTTAAATGGGTTCTTTGTGATTGAATGGTTTGTGGCAATGGTGCTTAACAAATTAGAGTCTGTGGTGATACAAAGTACATGGAAGTTCTGATTCCATAAAGATTTTGTGGTCTATTGAAGCCATGGAGTTGGAGCCATGGTAGCAGTTCAGTGACTGTATGGGAAGCATTCGAGAAATTTTAGAAGAGCAAGAAGCAGGCCATGAGAATGAATCTGAAGAAGTTGCAGCTATAACGAAGCTTTATGTGGTTGGCTCGCTGTTACGGAAACTCATGAATTAGTTAAGGAATGAGTGAATGTGACTGTGTTGTAGTGGTTTTGAGGCTGTATTGGGAGCATTGTAGTGGCAGGCCTAGAAGGATTATGAGTGGAATGGCTAGGCTGTGGCTCATTGATGCTGCAGAAAATAGAATGTGGAGGAGCTCAAAATGGGTTATGGTGTTGTGCAACTGTGGTTGCAGGTGAACTGGTGGCATTAAGTATGAGAGGCAGTGAATAGAAGACTGATGCAATGCAGAGAGGGGTAGTTGCTATTGAAGCAACAGAATGAACCTAGAAGAATTGAAATGGCAGCGGTTGGTGGTAATGTAAAGATAGTGGTGATTGCTGCCAAGGGGGAGCTGTGTTGAGCTGCAATGGAGGAGTTTGTTGTACACAGAAGTGAAGTGGCAGTCAGGGGTTGAAATTGGCTGGAACAAATGTGTTGCTGCCAAGTTTATAAGGCATTGACAGGGAGGTTGAACTAATGGTAATAGTGGGGTGAAACTGCGAAGCTGGTAAGATTGCAAAGGTACAGGTCAGTTGCTGCTGGTATTTCTACGGGCAGTGATAAAGAATAGAGCTGGTGTTATCGAGTTGCAAGTGTTGCAGGGCGAGAAGTCAGCTATGTGGCTTATATTGGTGTTGATAGAAGGCTGGGAATGTAGAGAAGCATAGCTCTGAAATTACAGAGAATTAAGATGGCAGGGAAGTGTTGCAGCTGCAACGGAGGAACCAACTGCAGTTGATAAGTGTGCAGGCGCAGTAGCTGGCATTGGAGGGTATCTGGTAGAGTTGTGCAGCTGGGACGTGGCTCGGATGAAGGTTGCAAAAGAAGGGATAGAGAGAAGTTTTGGCAGAGAAAGAGCGGAATTGGTGTTGTTGGTTTGCAGTGGTTATGGAGCGATTGAGTCTGCCGTAGGTGGTGTGCTATATTGATAATATCGCAACTAGAAATGCAGCAACAGTGCGGAAAGTGGGCGAAAATGGCACGCCGGTGAGCATAGTTCTGGTAGTCCGATTTCAGAGGTTAAAGTGTCGATTGCAATATTTCAGTGAATCGCGAGGGGGGTATGAGTCGGATGCAAGAACTGATGGCTGGAAGTATGAGCTACGCGTCACGCTTTTGGGTACATTTTCGCAAGAATAGAAAATTGGATTTAGATGGGTTATGCAAATGTTTGAAATGCATGAAAGCAAAGCTGAGCTAATGGAAGTGTGGAATTGCCTGGTGACAGTTTCCAATGGTTCAAGTGATCGGAGAAAGTTTTCCGGCGACCGGATTCCGGCGACCAGTTTTGGACCCGAAAATTCCAGAGATATATTTTTCACACATGGGCTTGGTGGACTGGTAGATGGACGTGGACTTGAAGATTTTGAAGACTTTGACCTATTTTTGGAAAGCAAAGGGCTATAAAAAGAGAGTTTTCTACAACAAAGATAGAACGTTTTTTTATTCTATTCTTGGAGCTTTTGCAGAGAACTACTTCTAGGGTTTGCTTTCTTTTATGTTTCATAGTCTTCCTTTGAATATTTTGATGATGAACTCCATGAATATGAGTAGCTAAATACAATAATTGGTTATGGGATAAAAAGTTGATTTCTTCAAGCATGTTATTTGATTCTATGAATTAGTTTTGTCTCAATTTTATCTTTTATGATTCATTGTTTTATTATCATATGATTTGAATGCTAGTTTGGTTGAGTCCGTAATCAATTGGATTTGTTTTCATCTCTAAAGATATATTAGGGTTTTCAATACGTAAAAGTTGTTATCTCTGATTTTTAGTAGCATCTTGTGGTTAATACTTGTAGTGATACATCTTTTTAATCGCATATGAATCATAACCTTTGTTAAAACGAATTAGTGCTTTTACACTTTTGTTTGCATCGATTAGTCTTATTTCATAGAACTTATTGCTCTTAGGGAGTTAAATCTAATTGTGCTTTTACACTTTAGGTTGCTTTTTAAGAAGATTTCACGATAGCATCTTTTAATGTTGTTTGTGATAAAATTAGGAAATAAACGAGATACTCTTGCGATCAAGATATCTTAGGGATTTTGATAATTGAGAGATTAAATACCAATTCTAATCATAGATGAAAAATACATGTTTATGAATGATACTATCCCTTAACCAATATCTTCTCCTTATTGATTATTCCAACTATTTACTTTGCTTTATTTAGTATTATTACTTTGATAAAAACAAAAACACAACTTGGGTTATTTGGTTACATAAGAATCTGAAAATTGCATAACAACAATCGCCTCTCTGTGGATACGAACTCTTTCTTATCGAATACTATATTCATAATTAGTAAAGTGAGGAAGTGAAATTATTTTTGACGTATACGACACGCATCACTTTGGCTTGTGCCCACCAGTCATGCAAGCTTTGGAAAGACTTTCATGTGAACATATTTTCATGTCTGAGACTATTGGTGATACTGAGATCACGATTGAATTCTCTCTAGAAATTCTTGTTGATGCTGAGACCATGAATGGAGTTCCTCCATATATCCTTGTTGATGCCGTACTATGGACGGAGTTGCTAAGATGTAGGTGTACTGGGAGTACAACCCGAATTCTCTTGATCAGTATGACTTTACTATGAACTGTCTTCGTCAGTGAGTCGACATTATTACGGCAGATAGCAACTGCGGTCTCCATTCCGGGTGTGATCAGTGAAGAGATATGTTCCTTAGTCATGCAAGGTTCGTGATGTAGAGATATTCCGTTGATAAAGTTTGCATAGAATCACATCGGGTTGCAATGACTTGCTATGTCTTAAATCTTGTTTAGTAAGATCAAGTCCCCAATGCATGTTGAAGAAATTTGTGCCATCGATGGATGAATGATGTTGCATCTACTTCAGAAGTCTTGTCATGGAGACAATGAAGACTCAACAATTGTAGTTCAGTTTCAATTTCAGTGTGTCATCATCGAAATGTTTGTGCTGAAGCTAGAGGCACCATTATCGAAGGTGTACTCTTTGATTGGGTGTACAATTTGAAGACTTCTTATATGCTTGAGCGTTGAAGCGTCGTATCATTTAAGCTTTGAATGTCTTAGGCTTGATCATCTCAATCCCGAGTATCTTCTGTTGATTCAACATTCTTTTCCCTACGGTAGTGGGATTCAATACTTGTGCAGACATCGGAGCTTTCTGATTTTGTGGCACACATGGACACTCCTCCAAGGCTATGGAGAAACACCCAAAGTTTTCCTTGCCATGCTTGGACATCATCTTAGTAATGAATGTCTCAATGCTCGATTTAGATAAATGTTGGATTCAACCACTTGGTAAAATACTAATGCGGTGAAGCTACCATTCATAACGTCTTGTAGAGTTGCTAGCAGAAGTCCCCATGCAAGGATAACATGTGAGGAAATAAATGACATAGACATGGAATGAGCGAGAATTGCCTGAGAGTGGAACCTCTTAATGAATGTTTATACATCTTTTGTAGGTTCTTGCTTCAATCTCGTCAAAGTTCGAAATTCCCCAAGTGCTCTGATGATTATGTGAAACTTGGTTTCCATCCAGGTTGATCCAACTTGCATTTTGAGGGTGATGAAACTTCATGCATCTCTGAGTGTTCCTTCATGGTATCTGATTGAGATGGGATCACGAGTAGCTTCTTGTCTAGTGATGCCTACAGCTCTGAGGGTTTTCAGTGGAATGATGTTGGTGGTAGTGTCATCATTGATCAACATCTTCCGAATTCACTTCCCCTGAGATGGACTGTGGTAATCAGTCCCCAGTTGTGCATCTCCTTGTCTGTGGATGAAGGTTCAAGGAGTATTTACGGGATGATCGATGAACCTATGAAGGCAGTACCTGAGATTCTCCATCATATGATTACACCATCTTGAACCCAGACTTCCAGTAACTCGATCACTCCTTCATGAGAAGAGAAGTTTGAGTCTGTCTGATCATTTCCCCGTCCGTTGATGTCGGGTGGAGGTTTGTGTATTTCAGGATTTGTTATATTTTCTTCGCGCCTTCAGAAGAGCATATGACGTTGGAGAAGCGCTCTGATGCTGTGTCTCGGCTTTCCTTTCATTTCTTTCAGAAACAACAATGTTTGTTAAAGGCTGAAGATTGTACTGATTATTGACTATGCATCGGATGCTTTGAGGTTTCTCCACCTTGCAGACTTTGCACTTTCCAGTAAAGCAGGTGCAGTAGTCGCTGATCATTTGGCTTCTTCATGAAGCTCTGAGAAAGTATGGAACCAGAGATTTTCCATCAAGGATCTATAGACCGGGATTATTTTGTTGATGCACAAGTCCATCAGATGTTGTTCAGTGACATTCGGGTCATGAAAATCCAAAGCTCGAACTCTGAACCTCTTCACATAATCGTTGGGATACTCATTGCTCTTCTGAGACATTCTTCCTAAGTCGGAGAGAGTAATATGCTCTGAGATGAAGAAGTATTTCTTGTAGAAGGCATTAACCATTTCTTCCTAACTAGCGATGCTCTCAGGAGAAATGTTGTTGTACCATGTGTATGCTCGGCCTATCAGAGATTTTGAGAATTCCTTCATACGGACGACATGGTTGTGCTCGTGCTCTCCTAGTGCCTCCAGGAATTGAGAGATGTGTTCTCGAGCGTTTCCTGTTCCATTATACAACGTGAATGTTGGGGAAGTGTAAACCTTCGGGAAAGGAATTCTTTGCATAGCAGCAGGATGTGGAGGTTGATGATGATGAACAGATGATGCTTTATCTTTTCCTCTATCCTCCATGAAGCGTTCCAGGTCCTCACGGGTGATGAATCCTATAGGTCCCTTTGTTGGTGGGTTGTATGTAGCTTTGTGCACCTCATCATCATCTACTACATGGATCGGAGTGACTTCAAGATCAGCAGCCGGGGATGTTTCTTTAGCTTTTCCTTTCTTCTGAGCTTTCTCTAACATCTTGTCAGTGAGAGTTTTGAGATAATTGCACGGCTCCTTGTGCATTGTAGCCATGTCAGTCAGATATTTCGCAAGAGTTTCTTGCACCTTCATGAAATCGACTAGGTATGCGGATTTTCTCTGATTTGTTCGGGATGCCTGCCAAAAAGAGGATTTTCTCCTATGTTGGTTTGCGGAGGATCAGTATCACCAGCACCGATATTGGAAGCATGAGTAGTTTCTGGAGTACCACCATTGTTGCTAGTTCTAGCGTTGTTTGGGTTAGGATTTGTAACTGAGCCTGACCTAAGATCAACCATTTTGTGAAAGTTTGAGATTGCAACCAAGAAATTAATCTCCCACTGTGGTCGCCAATATGTAGATGGGGAAAAATGAGTTGCAAGTTTTTAGAGAAGTGAATATATGAGCGTACGGGCAAGACTCCTCAACCAAGCAAACTGATGAACCTCACACAGATGCACTGCAAAGGGAGTGCTTAGATTCGAGAGATCAATATGTAGGACTCCGGCCAAAACCAAGTCAATGGCCGTTCCAGAGTTAATTCGGTCGCAAAAGGGAGATAGGTTGCTCTGTATGAGGGAAGCTGAGAACATGTGGGATCAATGATGATCAAGTATTGTGGATATGCTGAAGGTTTCTGCAATAATTGGTGAACTGTTGAGTTCAAATAAGTTCTGATGGATTGATGAATTCTTGAGAGTAGTTACTCAAGAAATTTTGGATGATTAATGATAGCTAGTGATCATTCGTTGTCCTCAATCATGGATTCAGAGACTTATTTATACTGTCAGAGTTGTGAACACCTTGATCCCTATAAGTGTGACAGTTTCATGAGTGGAAGAGTGGGCAAATAAAAGATCGTGGTAAAGTCAGTTCCATGTCGTATGGAGACTTGACGGATCGTGCACCCACTACTTTGCTAACTCCTTTAACCGTTGACACCACTTACGCACATTTCTTGTTGTGGATGAATCCACGTGATGTAGGCCCCAGACCAAAACCCTAGTTGTTATCCCCCAATTTGACGTGATTGATGTCTCACGAATCGTGGATTCTGCGTGACAGACGTGTATTTAGTTTGTCAGTTGTTGACTGATTAGGCAATGAGCCTAGGTTTTGTTGAATCGAGCATGTTTGACAAATGCTCAGCGATTCATGAATGTTAACGGTTGCTCGTCTGAGAAAATATTATAAATTTGACGAGTTGTTGAATATTGATGAGTTACTGGATATATATGGATTATTCGAGCAACTGAGCAAGTATTGCTTGATTCGATGAAATACTGATAAATTATTGAATATTGATAGTTGGGTCAATATTCGAGCAACTGAGCAAGTATTTCTCAATTCGAAGAATTACTGAATATGGGGAATTTGACGAGCAACTGAGCAAGTATTGCTCAGTTCGACAAATTAACAAATGTTGATAATTTGACGTGCAATTGAGAAAGTGTTGCTCAATTCGACAAATCACTAAAAAATTATTAAATATTGATAGCTGAATCAATATTTGAGCGACTGAGCAAAGTTGCTCAATTCGACGAAATATTTATTGGTGACGTGACCTAATAAAATATAAAAATGTTGGTAGATTACCATATATTATAATTAATCCCCGTGGATCAACATAAATTTATTTGGTATTTGAACTTGCTCAGAATAATGATTTGTTGAGCATTTGTTCGAAAACCCTATTTTTTGATGAATTGCTCATTAGTCGACGAATTGCTAAAAATAGGTCATGAAAAAAGGAGGGACCGATCATATGAGCCCATGGACGTCAATGTGATGCCTAATTGCTCGAGTGAGCGTGCACCCGGGTTCTCAGTTAGAGAGTTGGTGAAGGAATGATGATTAAGTGATGGTTTCATCATTTACTGAAATATTGATGGGTTCGGCATTAGATGATAAAACCTAGGTATGAAATATAGGACCGACCAAGAGAGCATGGGACCGGCTCTTGGTGGTCACGGGACTAGCTGTTGTCCGTTTGAGCAATCCCCAGGTTGGTTGGGGAGAGTTTGGGCCCAATATGAGCAGTTGAGCAAATTAGGTCAGAATTATGAAAACATGGGGGACTGGCTCTATGAAAGCCCTAGGAATGACTCTGGGTGGTCATTATGGCATGTACGTGTTACCATGGTGTCCGTGTCTTCGTACTGAGAGTTTTAGTATTTTCTGATGTGCGTTCGAGCAACATTGTGATTTTTCAGAAGAGTTTCATCTTGACTGAAATTCTTGATTTTGTTGGAACGAGCGTGTATGCTCAATTGATCAATATTTTGTAAATATTAAAATAAGAATATTGTAACATCTAAAATTTCCGTGAGAGGCTAGCCGGTCATGTGACCATGTTGGCTTTTGAATTTTCATGATTTGAGCAACATTCGAGGAGTTATGAAGAAATCATGATTTTTGCTCAAACCAAGGAGTTTCATGAATTTGAGGAAAATATTGCAGGGTGTGGGACCGGCCACGACTAGGGCATAGCCGTCCGGCTATGTTGCCCGGTCCCGCACTCCTTTCCCTATTTTATAATATTATTTTCATGAATCCGTGATGTTATGGAGAATCCATGAGTTTTTGTTGAAACGGAGGAATTTCATGAGTTTATGGAATAGTAGTTATAAAAAGCTAGGGATTGTGAGGTGTGGGACCGGTCACGGCTAAGGCATGGCCGGCCGGCTATGTTGCCTGGTCCCGCATACCTTTCCCTATTTTATAATATTATTTCATGAATCCATGAAGTTATGGAGAATCCATGAATTTTGTTAAAACCCAGGAGTTTCATGAAATTGGGGAATAATAATTATAAAAAGTCTAGGGATTGTAAGGTGTGGGACCGGCCATGGCTTGGGCATGGCGGTCCGGCTAGGTTTCACGGTCCCGCACACCTTTTCTTATTTTATAATATTATTATTTTTCATGAATCCATGAAGTTATGGAGAATTCATGAATTTTGCAAAAACAAGGAAAGTTGCTAAAATCAAGGAGTTTTTCATAAGCTCATGAAAATAACAAAATAGGGCATGGCCGGCCGGCCGGTGGGCCCGGCCCTGGGCGCTCCTTATTATTTTATTAATATTTGTTGTTTTCTCCTGTTTTGCGTAGGATTCCTCATTTATTCATGTTTTTGGATGCTCGTCCGTGCATCTGGGTGCTCAGTCGTGCATCATTGTCGAGTACACTTACACCATTTTTGTGGGGCTTATTCAGTGATAATCCAGATGCCCGGTTGTTGAGTATTTATTGCCAATAAATGAAATTCAGTGTAGAATAATTTATGAAATTAAACAATAAAAATGAGTAGTTATTTATTATCAATTCATAGGATCAACTGTGGATTCGACCATGAATTCAGAATAATAAAATAGGCATTACCATTCCATGGGATCGTGGATTCGACCATAAAATCAGAGTAATAAAATTATCTATTACCATTCCATGAGATTCGTTAAATCTGAGTAATGAGATAATACGGTTGTTCATTTCCATTCTATGAGATCAAGCCGTGGATTCGATCATTGAATCGGAATAATTGTTATTGACATTCCATAGGATCAGGTAGTGGATTCTACCATGGAATCAGAGCAATTGTTATTGCCATTCCATGGGATTAGGCCGTGGATTCGACCATGGAATCAGAGTAATTGTTATTGTCATTCCATGTGATCAGGTTGTGGATTCGACCATGAAATCAGAGAAATAATAGATAATTCTGGGAATTCAGTGGTGAATGTCACGGAAGAATTAATCTATGTGCATAGTCAGGAGACGACTAATATCCTGAGGGCGCTCTCGAATCCTTACGAGGATGCTCGAGTCTATACATGGTCGCTCTACATAGTCAGGATCAGTGAGTATCACTGTCCTGAAGGCGATGTTTCCCTCAATCTTATGGAGAACCTCCTAATTATTTTTCTATGCAGAGGGGGGTCGCTCTCATGTAGTCAGGGAACAATGAGTATAACTGACGTCCTGAAGGCGTTAACCCCTCTCAACAAACAATTATGTAGGAGGGCCGCCCAATTCTATTATTCTACATAGAGGGCACAATGAAATGCCAGGGATCGAATGCTCAGCTAGTGGAGGCTTTTCGAAAGACATTTTCATCATGGCTTCATAAAATATGAATCGTCACATGCCTGAAGCCGTATTAGAAACATGTAGTATCATGATTTTACGGTTTTGACCTTTGTTGAAAATCCACCATCAACAATCGTTATAGAGGAATATGCCTGTGGAATCACAAAGTATGAGACGATGAACTTTGTGATTTTTATCTATCTTGCTTGATCAGAGTGAGACTCAACAATCAGTAGCATGATTAGGATATATGAACTATCAATATAAAAATAGTAGGACCTGGCTTTATGAATCCTTAAGCGAATTATTTTTAGTCGCTAAACTTAAAAAGGTTTAAAGGAGGGGATGACTCTAGTTTACAACTAGGACACACAAGAAAAGTGTCAGGGATTCAAAGATCCCAGTTGCTTGAGGTTCTCCTTTTATAGACTTTCAAGATCAAAGGTTGTTTTAGATTTGAGCTAAGGTAGATTTGGAATCAAGCAATCAATATCCACGGTTAGATGAATCTTTTACTTGAAATAAACACAACAAAATATACACTATGGTTAGGATGAACCGTAATCGAACTGTGTATAATGACTTGTTCAAGAAAGGTTAGCCGAAACTAGCCAAACAAACTATAAGTTTAGTCATTTTCATATAACACTTTTAGACTTTAATCTTGAGTCATAACAATAGGTTATAATGTAATCAAATATGTCTATATGTGTTTTTAGAGAGTTGTTCAAATGCTGATTATCTCATAAAAATAATTCTGATGCATCTGAAAATATTCGACTGGTAAGTATGTGTACTTAATTCCTAGTTTGTGAGTTATTTTTGTCATGGTACTTATACCGGGTATGTGTACCCTTAAGACAAAAAAAGTTCAGGAGTCTACAGATCTTTTTGGTATCCATACTAGGTATATGTACCTTCTTGAGTTCACGAGTCAACACCCATACCGTGTATGTGTACAAGTCCGCTACGCCGGCACGTGTACTGTGGCTCCGGACCTATAACAGTTACACAAGTACATGAACTGATATGTGTATTGTCGTGTATCCAGATTTACAGTAGTTTTATATTTCTCTAATAATTGATTTGAAACATTACCAAATAACATCAATGACACATACCACTGTTCCCGACTATTTTCAAATGATTATCTTGAATCATGATTTTGGTCATAAATAATAAATTTTTCTTAACCAAATTCATCAAGTTTCGAACAAATATTCTTAGGCTTAGTCATTCATATTTAGAGAATAGTTAACAAGATAAACTTGCCTCTGAAATTCTATTGTGCTTGTAAAGTCCACTTAGTCATGCGACTTAGTCTCATAGATAGAAAGAGTATTGTGAACTCATGATTAAACAAATGAATTAGATGATTTGTTGAAAAATAATACTTGTGTGGTAATCTTGCTGGTTGAATTTCTTGAAATTAGGTGGTACACTCATGTTGTATGTTACTTGACTCATTGATATTGTTATGCATGTTTTGAGATTGAAAATGCATTCTAATGAGCTATCATCTCACCCCAATTGATGTTCTTGCAGATTTCTTGGAAGCTATGAAGTTAGTTTAATTATTTTGTTGTTTTATTATATTACTTGAAATGTAATTTGAAATAATTTGTTTAGTTGAAAATATTGTTAAGGATAATTAGTGGATTTATATGCTTCAGTTCATGTTATATAAAGTTTCAATTATATTTGGTATAAAAGTAAATTAGCAAAAATAAAATATATGCATAAGCTTCTTTTTGACCCGTAATACTTCGAGTTCGGATCTCCATATGGGTTTGACTCTGGTCCAGAACTCGGGGTGTGAAAAGACGAGGGTACCCAAATACACCACAATCTTTTATTTATCAACATATAAGTCCAATACCAAGTGTGATCGTCTATGGACAAAATCAAGACAATATGACAACTTGATTGTAGTTATGGTACGAAACCGATTTACTATCAAGTGATTAGAAATTAACGTACAAGTGAAATTTACTTTGATTATAATAAAACAATTATAATGTGCAAAAGTAAAGTAAATGGCACAACAATATTTTGTTAATGAGGAAACTGCAAATGCATAAAAAACCCGAGATCTTGTCCAGTTTTAAATACTCTCAGAGTTAAGTCGCTATACAAGACTTCGTATAGTTGAGACCAAGCATACTACCCCTAGCTACTTAGTTATATCATTATCCCTACGCCTTTAACCTCTAGAGTCATGCACGTGAATATCAAGTCCTTTGGATCACGTTCCAAACATCAAAGGAAGAATTTATTTGGTAACCACTCCAATAAATCTTGCTAGAAGATATGTAATGAGTTGTTGACAAAGGATCTTATGTTTAATCTAATAAACTCCTTTGTCTTAAATCAATATATCCAATAACTACCAAAATAATCAAGTTTAGATTCACACTCAATCGATATAGATCTCAAAGATAAACTATAGAGAATGCCGATCTCACGCAACTAATCTATCAAAGATAAACTGATTCTAGTTGGATCCCTTACGATCAAGGTTTGTGCACTGAATCCACAAGATGCGAAATTCTTTTTCGTCTTCAAATCTTCTATTGCCTTCAAATACCTGCACAACATCACTTGAATCTTCTTGTGATCAATCACACACAAAACAGAGTCTATTAACAATGGATTATCACAAGATGTCTTTAGATATAACAAAAGCTCTAAAGATCTCGTCGATACTTTGATCTAGTGTGAGTGAATCTTATATCAGAAGAGAAGATTCTCAAGAATAAACAAACTAGGTACAATGAAAGTTTCAACTATCGTTAGTTAATCAAATCAAATCAAAAACTAACAACTCCGCAATTATCTAATTTCCCATCAGCGGTACTCGTAGAGATTCTCAATCCTAAAGAAGTCTTTAAATGAGCGGTCGTAAGAGATTTCACCTAATTTGGATACTTTCCTCTCAGAATAGACGACTTCACCAAAAACAACGACCAATGAAGTTTGCCTGGCTCTTAGGATGGTTTGCTAGAAATACAAACTTAGGTATTTATAGACCAAGGATGTTTGGGCACCAAAGAATTTCTAAAACCGAAAATATTCTCAAGATATGCAATGAATTCCCAAATTCGATTTTCCTAATTCCAATAAATGTTTTTCCAATATTTCTGAAATCTCCAATTAGTAAATGTTCATTACTAATTTATATTCTCTAGAGCTATACATTAATTGTTGGTAATTAAAGCATATAAAACCAAAAACCTTAATTAAAAGATTCTCAATTTATTTCGGTACAAGATCACCTTGACTATCAAGGAATATCTTTGAACAATAAATGATAAGAGTTAATGCTCATGTTCAAAGTATGTTGACATCTTTACACAACAAACCTTAGTTTCGAATATACACAAGTTCATGAAGAAAATATGTAATTCATGAAAAATCGGATTTGCATCTTGGAATTGGTTCTACCACACTTTCAAACAAGTTTAGAATTGGTTCTACCGAAATTCCAAGATTACTATGTGATCGGTCATACCAAGTCACAATGGTTAGTTATGATTGGTCCTACCAAGTCACATACATGGGTTCGAATCGGTTATACCAGTCACATGGATCGGTTCTACCTAAACATGGTACCTACTTGTGATTGGTCATACAACCACTTATGATCGGGCACACCAATTACAAGGATCGGTCATACCATCTCATGGTGATTACTTAGGATCGGTTACACCAATTACAGAACCGGTCATACCAAATCATAAGTATAGGTATTGTAATTGCTTATACCAAGATACATAACTTGAGTTAAGATTGGTTCTACCAACTCACACATATTGGGCATCCAAAGAATATGCAATGAATAGCCGAACCAATATACCTTATTGATTTCCCTTTCAATTCATGAGACAAGTTCACGAACTTACTTCCTTTAAACAATGTAAAACATTATTTCTTAGGATGAAAACTTCATTACACACTCATTGATAAGTGCATAATTCATATGATTTTAGTGTACATTCCATACTTGCTTTAGCTATTATTCTTGCAAATTTTCGTATTATTACTCTTATTTTCACTTATTTGTCTCTATTAGGTGAATCATTTAAAAAGGAGCTACAAAGTGCTAAAAATATCTATAAATAGAAGTATTCCAAGTATCCAAGTGCCCAAGTCCAAGAGAAGTGGAAGAAAAATGACGAAAAGGAGCAAAACGCTCAAAATCAAGAGAAGGGCCAAAGACCGATATTAACTCATTCAAATCAAGGATTTATCATCATCATATTTAATATAGTTGAAATATAAAAATAATTCAAAAATAATTAGGTCATTCCGAGTTCGGATGAAGAAGTTGTGGCCAAAACAGTTTTTATTGAAAACCGAAGACAGTGATGTCCGCGAACTAGGTTCGCATACCGGGTTTGCAGACTTAATTCCGAAAATTTCTGCTGGAAATTGAAGTTTGCAGACTGGGTTCGCGAACTTAGAAAATGGGAAATGTGTATTCACACCTTGGAAGACTTAAGGGCACTTTGGGAACATTATTTCGTTATTTTGGGTCGGGTTCTTGAACCAAACTAAATACGTGAAGACCAAGCAATGTAAACCTATAAAAAGATATTAGGTTATGTAAAATAGAACACATCCTTAGGTCACAAAATTGTTAGGGTTTGGAGAGAAGAAACATCATACAGAGCATTATCAATCGTAACGTTATCTCTTTAATTTTCTCATATGTATATCATGGATGTTTCTACATCCATGAGTTGCTAAACACCTATTGATTGAGGATGAATTCTAAGTTGTAAACAATATTTGAGTTATTATATTAATCTACTTTGAAGTTCTTCATATGATTATCATTTGTTTATACTATTTGAATATTTGTGATTGATTGATAGATTGTCTAGGTGGCCAACTTGATTGATTTATTGGTTTAATCTATTGCTAGTATTAAGTTAGGAGATAAGTAATTGTTGAATAACTTGTAGACAAGTAGAAAACACAAAACCTTGTAGAGGGATTTTGTGGAGCGATTGTGTGTATAAACAACACTAAAAAGTGGACCTTGATCTAAGAGTCTAACTATTAGGATCAACCTATAAATTCAAAAAAAATAAAGCATTCTATTGGATTGCACCTTGAGTGATATACTACTAGGTGGTTCGTTGAATATAATCTGGTAGGCGAGAACTTCCATATCCAGTGATATAAGGAATTTAGGGGATAACACTGATATCTAGCTGTTATTCTACGGTTGGTGATAATCTATGATTAATGACGAGTAGGCAACTATAATAACTCATTGACGGTTTATTAACGAAGAAGGATTCCCCGATCATATCTCTCTCTATTGATTACAATTCAACTTTATTTGATTTGATTATTTATTTTGTTTACAATCTAAAACAAAACCCCCCTTTGTGACACTTTGACAACTAAAACTCACTGCTCTTCGATGGAACGATCCTTACCTCCATTATATTACCAGTTTATTGTGTGGAAATAACATTATTAATTTGATTTCACTCACGACACGCATCAAATTTTGGCGCCGCTGCCGGGGAGCAGTCGGTAGCTTTAGTTGTTATTTTTTATTAGTTTTAATCTTGTTTTTAGAATATATTTTTTAGTTTTTAATTTCGTTTTCTAGATTTTTGTTTTCAGGTACTTAATCTCTGGAACCTAAAGACTGGGAATACAGAGGTGCGGTATTCAAAATCGCAAAGTAACGGTGTTACAAGCACATCCACAGTTGCAAGAAGAACCTTCTATATCAACAATGGTGAATGACGGTACAAACCCACCTCCTCCACCTCAGGAGAGGAAAATGCGAGAGTTGACATCTCCATGCTTAGATTCGCAACCACTGTGTATTACAATCACTAACCCAGTGGAGCTGAAGTTTAATGTTCTTCACCATCTACCAAAGTTCAAGGGACTTCCAGGTGAAGATCTGAATCGTCATATTCAGAAATTTCAACAGAAGATGACATGTCTTTGGCAAAGTACCGAAGACAATGATACAACATTTCTGCAAGCTTTTCAATTTTCTTTAATAGATTTGGCGGAAGAATGGTTGCATTACCTTCCTTCAGGGAGTATTACAACATGGAATGAGATAAAAAAAAGCTGTTTTTAAAGAAATATTTTCATGCTTCGAAAGCAGCCTCTATTCGTAAGGAGATTAGTGGTGTTCTTCAGATTAATGGGGAGTCTCTCTATGAATACTGGGATAGGTATAAAAAGTTAGTGGCAAGATGCCCCCATCACAACATATCCCCAATACTTATAATTCAATACTTCTATGAAGGGTTACTTCCATAGCAACGGAACTTGATTGATGCAGCCGCTGGTGGTTCACTTATTGAAAAGACAATCTCGCAGGAAACCAGTTTGATTGAGATGATGGCTTAGAATGCTCAACAATTTTACACCAAAAATGACTCAAATGTCAGAAGAGTTAGCAATATGGAGGAAACATCACAGCCAGAACAACGTATGAATAATAAAGAGAAGGTAGTTCAACGGATAGCTTCTGCAGTTATTCCTATATATGAAGATGATGCTGAGGTGAATTCTATATTTCCTAATCAAAGGAAAAGGTATGATTCATACTCAAATACTTATAATCCTGGTTGGAAAGATCACCCAAATTTTAGTTATGCGAATAAGAAAGCTGCAGCTCCTAATCCTTATGCGAGACAATGTGGTTTCCAACCACAACAAAAACCGCCAACTGAAGAATCTAAGATGGAAATGCTCATCTCCATGTTTCGACAAAGTCAACAGAAATCGGACCAGAATTAGTTGAAAACTGATAACGCTATTAGAGATTTACAAACTTAGATGGGGCAATTGGCTACAATAGTGAGTAAGTTAGATGCACAAGCATCAACAAAGTTGCCATCACAACCTTTTGTGAATCCAAGAGAGCATGTCAATGTCGTAACTCTAAGAAGTGGGAGACAAACTGAGGAGCCACATCAACAAAAAGAGGTTAGTAATTACATCTAAAAGGAAGTTAAGGAGAAAACCAACCCAAAGGAAAAGCCAACCTCACACGGCCAACCTAAGTACACGGTTCCCACTTTTACCATACCACCTCCTTTCCATAGTCGTTTTGCTAAGTCGAAGAAGCAAGCTCAAGACTAGGTGATCATGGATATTTTCATCAAGATACACATCAACATTCCATTTATTGAGGCCATCAAAACCATACCTAGGTATGCTAAGGTTTTGAAGTATTTGTGAACTAGGAAGGATAGGTTGGTTTCTAATGAGATTACTCAGGTGGGAGAAAGTGCTACATCTATGTTACTAAAGAAGATGCCTACAAAGTGTAAAGATATTGGCGGATCCACAGTTCCCATTACCATTGGTAACCGAAGATTTGAGCGTGCTTTGCTTGATTTGGGAGCCTCTATAAGTGTTATGTCAGCCGATGTTTATGATTCTTTGAATCTCGGACCTTTAAAAGAGGCAAAGATCACTATTCAATTGGCTAACAAGTCCAATATATACCCTAAGGGAGTCGTGGAGGACATGTTAGTTCAAGTGAATTAGTTAATCTTTTCGGCTGATTTCTATATTGTGGATATGCACAATGGAGATAATTGTTCGTCTACTTCGTTACTTCTTGGGAGACCGTTCATAAAGACTGCAAAGATGAAGATTGATGTTGATAGTGGTGTACTCACTATGGAATTTTATAAGGAGATCATACGAGTCAATATTTTGAAACCATGCGATATCCTAGTGATGCTCACTCAGATTTCTCTATTGATGTTATTAGTTCGTTAGTGCAACAAATGTTTTATTTGAACAGTGAAGATGAACTTGGAGTTGTGCTATGAATAGAATTGATTTGGACGTTCATGGACATCCAAACATGGATGTTAAGATAGCCAAAGAAATGGTGGAGATGTGTGGTGCTTTAACAGCACTACAAGAAGCAAAAACGGGTAATATTTCTTATATTACGTTACCCATAACTAATGAGGTTCTTTTACCTTCTATTGTGCAGGCATCGAAAATTGAATTAAAGCCGCTTCCAAAATACTTAAAGTATGCATACTTGGGTGATAAAGAAGAACTTCCGGTGATTATTGCAAAGAACCTCACCCCAATACAAGAAGAACGTGTACTCAGGGTTCTGAAAGAGCACAAAACGGCTATTGGTTGGACAATTGCTGATATTAAAGGCATTAGTCCGTCCATGTGGATGCATAGAATCCTTATGGAAGATTATTTGAAGCCAGTACTTGATGCTCAACGTAGGATTAACCCCCCAATGATGGAGGTCGTGAAGAAATAAATCCTCAAATTATTAAGTGTGGGGGTGATTTACCCAATTTATGACAGCAAATGGGTTAGCCCGGTACAGGTGGTACCTAAGAAAGCGGGTGTCACTATTGTTAGAAATCAAGATGATGAACTTGTTCCTACAAGAGTTCAAACAGGATGGAGAGTGTGCATAGATTATAGAAAGCTTAATGCCGCAACTCGAAAGGATCACTTTCCTTTTCCTTTCATCGATCTGATGCTAGAGAGGTTAGCGGGACACTCACATTATTGCTTTTTGGACGGTTATTCGGGGTACAATCAGATTGTTATTTCACCAGAAGATCAAGAGAAGACTACTTTCACTTGTCCTTTTGGTACGTTTGCCTACAGACGGATGACGTTTGGTCTTTGCATTGCGCCTGCCACTTTTCAGATATGTATGATCAGTATCTTTTCTGACTATGTGGAATACATCATCGAGGTATTTATATGGATTATTTTAGTGTTTATGGTGATTCATTTGATTTTTGTTTACAAAACCTTGAACTTGTGCGTAAAAGATGCATAAACACTAATCTTGTTTTAAATTGGGAGAAATATCACTTTATGGTAAACCATGGAATAGTGCTCGGTCATATTGTGTCCTCTCGAGGGCTTGAAGTTGACAAAGAAAAGATAGACTTAATAACGAACTTACAATATCCCACTTAGGTGAGGGAAATTCGTTTTTTCCTTGGTCATGCAGGTTTTTACAGGCGGTTTATCAATGATTTCTCCAAAATCTCAATGTCGATGTGCAAATTATTGGAAAAGGAGGTTATTTTTGACTTCATCAAGGAGTGCAAGGATGCCTTTGATAGATTAAAAGAATTGTTGACAACTGCACCAATTATCAAGTCACCAGATTGGAGTTTGCCATTTGAATTATTGTGTGATGCAAGTGACTAGGCAGTTGGAGTCGTTTTGGGTCAAAGAGTAGACAAGTTGTCTCATGAGATTTATTATGCATCTAGGACCCTAAACGATACATGAATCAACTATTCTACCACCGAGAAAGAATTTTTGGCTATAGTATTTGCACTAGAAAAATTTAGATCAAATTTTGGTGGGCACAAAAGTGATTGTATACTCCGATCATGCAGCACTTCGGTACCTATTAAAGAAGAAAGAAGTTAAGCCAAGACTTATACGGTGGATACTACTATTGCAAGAATTTGATTATGAGATAAAGGATAAAAAAGTTGTTGAAAATACTGTTGTGGATCATCTTAGTAGACTTGTTGTTTCCGAAGAATAACTTCCCTTACAAGATCATTTTACAGACGAATAACTTTTCTCAATTGAAGATTCAACACCTTGGTATGCTGATATAGTGAAATACTTGGTTACAAGACAAGTACCTAGTACAATGTCTAATTTTCAAAAGCTTAAGCTTAAGAAAATAGCCAAGCAGTATGTGTGGGATGAGCACTACTTGTGGAAATACGGTTCGGATCAAATCATCCGCAGGTGCGTACCTAATTCTGAATTTCAATCTATTCTTACTTCTTTGTCATACATATGCATGTGGTGGTCACTTTGGTTCTAAACGTACCTCTTAAGGATGCATATATGTTTTGAAAGTGGATTTTATTGGCATACCGTATTTGGGGATGCATATATGATTTTCCAATCGTGTGATAGATGTCAAAGAACGTGCAATCTAGGTGCTCGAAATCAAACGCCACCCATACCAATTCTTGCTGTTGAAGTATTTGATGTGTGGGGAATTGATTTTATGGGTCCTTTTGTCAATTCTTATGGAAAATTTTATATACTTCTTGTTGTGGATTATGTTTCTAAATGGGTGGAAGCTAAAACCACCCATACTAATGATTCTCAAGTTGTTTGTGAGTCTGTGAAGGAATATATTTTTTATAGACATGGAACACCAATAGTGGTTATCAGTGATGGAGGCTCACATTTTCAGAAATCCTTCCATGCTCTACTCAAGAAGTACAACATAACACACAAGGTTGGTACGCCGTATCACCCACAAACTAGTGGGCAAGACAAAATCTCAAATCATGAGATTAAATCCATTCTTGAGAAAACCGTGAATACTTCACTGAAAGATTGGAGTTATAGGCTTAATGATGCATTATGGGCATATAGAACGGCACACAAAATACCGATTGGTATGTCTCCATATCGGTTGGTTTATGGAAAATCTTGTCATCTTCCGGTTAAACTTGAACACAAGGCATATTAGGCGATGAAGATGTGCAACATGGATTATGACAACGCGGGGAAACAAAAGAAGTTACAACTTAATGAGCTAGAGGAGATATACAATGATGCTTACGAAAGTTCTCGTATATACAAGGAAAAGACAAAACTTTTCCATGACAATATGATTTTTCGAAAGATTTTTGTTGTGGGGCAAAAAGTTCTTTTATTTTACTCTCGTCTTAAATTATTTCCTCGTAAGCTACGGTCCATATGGATTGGACCATATGTTGTTACTAATGTTTATTCTCATGGCGCAGTTGAAATTTCTAGTCTTAGAGATGGAACAAATTTAAAGGTGAATGGGCATAGATTGAAGCCATATTATGAAAGCATTGCTTATGTGGATATGGATTTGCAACAATTTCATGATTATCTCCCTTTGGAGGAGTAATTGATGGAATGCCAAGTCGGGCTGATGACGTTAAACCAAGCGTTGCGTGGGAGGCAACCCATCGGTTTTGTATCTCTATCTCTATCACTTTTATTTTTAATTTTCTTAGTTTTGCATATTATATCTTGCATTCCCATCTTAGATTTTACAATTCCTATATCTTTAATGAAAGTTTTGATGAATTCTCGTCAGAAAATTCTGACTGCACACTTGTCACGAAAACATCTCTCGAGACTTCATACGGAGTCCGATTTGAGTAGTTGACACAAACTTTTAAAGAGGACAGACATACTTTTCTTTTATAAAAAGAAAATATGAATTCGGAGTCTGTTAATTTGGAGCGATAGGCCTGGACATTTGAGTTTTGGTATTTTTCCAGAACTTTTTCAGATTGCATGTCAGTCAGTCCGGAGGCCATAAAAGTCAGACCATTTATCGAAACATTGTTCCCTTTTAAAAACTTATATAAAATACGTAGGCGAACACCTTTTGTTTAGGATGTTTTTCCTAGTTCCCTACCCATTTGTATAGTTTTCGAGTTTTTCAGGGTTGTTATGTCAGAAATCAGAATTTTCGGCTTTGAATATTGAGGACAATGTTGAGTTTAAGTGTGGGGGAGTAGTTAAGCATGTTTGGCTTGCATATAAAAAAATAAAAAAATCATACTCTTTGATTTCTTGCATTATTGAGACTTCATCTTTTGGAGTTAATTTTGAGCTATTTAGGATGACACTCTAAACCTATTCAGGTTGAAACAGTTCTTACGGCTATAGATTGAGTTCCATTTTGTCATTCTACAATCCTTAATTATATACATTCGTAATTGAATACGAAACTAAGATATGGTAGTCATTTGAAAGATTCATCCTCGCAATTAATCATTACTGATCACTTTTTTTGTTTGTTTGCAGTTATATGTTTCTTTAAAGTGATTTGGTGGGATCCTGATACTATCGTGGATGTTGTAGCAAGGTAATCATTGGTTGAGTATATAAAAGCTATTAGCTATTATTCTTGCATGTATTCGTATTATTACTATTGTTTTCTCTTATTTTCCTCCAATAGGTGAATCATCCATAAAGGATCTATAAAATGCTGAAAAGAGCTGTGAAGAGAAGTATCCAAGTGCCCAAGTCCAAGAGAAGTGGAAGAAAAGCGACGAAAAGGAGCAAAACGCTCAAAATCAAGAGAAGGGCCAAAGACCAATCTTAACTCATTTAAGTTAAAGATTTCTCATCACCATATTGAAGATAATTGAAAGATAAAAAGATTTCAAAAAGAATAAGGTTATTTCGAGTTCGGATAAAGAAGTTGTGGCCAAAACAGTTTCCATTGAAAACCGAAGATAGTGCAGTCCGCGAACTGGGTTTGCGGACGGGGTTCGCAGACATATTTCCGAAAATATCTGCTGGAATTTGAAGTTTGCGGACTGGGTTCATGAACTTAGCAAATGGGAAATGTGTATTCACACCTTGGAAGACCTAAGGGCACGTTTGGATTCGTTATTTCGTTATTTCGGGTCGAGTTCCTAAAACTAACTAAATACTTGGAGACCAAGCAATGTAAACCTATAAAAAGGTATTAGGTTATGTAAAATCATATAATATCGAATCTCATATCACAAGTTCTACATCAAAACCTAGGGTTTGCCCCTTTAGGGGGAATCCATCATTATCATCTTTGTAATGATGAAGCTTTATTAAGGATGAAGGATGAACTAAGGATGAATTCAATGTTCAATGTTCTAAATCATCACAAGTTCTTTGTAATATGAGTAGCTAAATCCTTTGTTGATTAAGGATGAATTCAATGTTCTAAGCGTGAAGCTTTATTAATAATATGAATCTATTTGTGGTTTTAATCATCATCGTTTGTTTTTATTATATCTAGGTTTTATGATTGATTCTTAGATTGGTTTGGGTGCGCAACTAGATTAGTCTATTAATCATTTTATTGCTAGTAGAGAGTTGAACGATCCGTAATTATCGTGCATCTCCTACACAAGTAGAAAACATGAGACCTTGCAGAGGGATTCTGTAAAGCAATCGTGTGTGGAAACAACACCAGTAAGTGAACCGAGCGTACTGAGTTTAACTGCTGGAATCAAACCTAAATTCACAAACCTTAAAGTGTTCGATCGAGTTACACCTTGTAAGCGTACCTCAAGGCGGTTCAGTTGGATAGAATGTGGTAACTAAGCGTATATGTTATCCGGTGATACAAGGATTTTTGGGTATAGCTAAGCGTACCTGCTATTCTACGGTTAGTGATGAATGGTTCTAACGGAAGATAGATAAGTATTCTAATCCAGTTATCGCTTGGTAACGGTGAAGGATTCCTTAATCATCTCTTTTCTTTATTATCGTCTTTTTATTCATCTCATAAACCAAAACCCTCCTTTGTTATTTACTTTATCTTGCTATTTCAAATAACCTATCAATTACACAGCTCTCTGTGGGAATGATCTCTTACTACCGCTATATTACCAGTTAATTAGTGGGAAATATATTTATTAATTTGTTGAGCCTAAGACAGCCCAAACAACTATCTTAGTAGATTTTTGCAATCAGGTTGAATGACACACGTAAGTAAATGCTTATATGTGATGATTGGAATGTATGTGGGATGTTTGCATCTAAAGAACTTATGCAATCTAATTATTTGGCTTTGTACTTTGTGTCTATCCTTAGTGGTTTTTCCAAGGCAAGAGATTGGAGTAGGTTTTGTGGGTATACCTCTTGTAAACCCTCATGAGACTATAACTCGTCCACTAGGGACACCTAGGGGTTTAAAGGCTTGTTGCATTAGCTAAGTGCAACCGTTTTCTCAAAGTCATGGAGTTGTTGTATTTAGGATTAGTTTTATTTAGTTTTCTCGAGGACTAGCAAAGGATAAGTGTGGGGAATTTGATAAGTGCATAATTCATATGATTTTAGTGTCCATTCCACACTTGCTTTAGCTATTACTAGTTTTTCACCCGTGCTATGCAGGGGTTTGTTTCTCGTTTATGAAATATATTGAATAAAGTTTGATAAATTTAAGGGAATCAAAAAAAAAAAAACACAAGTCCATGCCATGTAATGTGTAATGGTAAACCAACATGATTTGCAGGGGTCAGGATGAGACCCATCGTGACAGTCATACGAGATAACACGGTGTCCAGCTTAGGGTGGTGTAGAAGGAAAGTGAAACACTCACCGCGGGTTGAATCCCATGGTGTGTACTTTCTGAGAGAGAATAATGTGGTGGTCCCTTATGAACCCACAGATTAGCAGAAGTGGGTTTAGTGTGGGTTCCACATCCTCTCTTAATCGGTACAACCGGCGCGATCCAACCCGCGAGATATAAATCATTTATGGGTGTTGCATACTAAAAGAATAACACTTATACATAACATTTTATATCATATATAGTAAATTGTGAAGTGACGTGATTCGTACACTTGCTATGACATGTTATGTTCGTTTGACACTATGAATTTGAGTGTCCATGTACAATTCGAGTGTCTATGTAGTAAGTGTTTGAAGCCCTTTGAATCACCATATAGCTTGTCTCTCTTAGACGGTCCTCTCCTCTATCTATGAGTTAATTAAGAAATAATCTATTTCTTTTAAGGTCAATTAGGGTGCATTTATAAATAAACTTGTACATGATAGGAAAGCTTTCTTTTATTATGTGGATTTTCTCAATAAACTTGAACTCGAGTAGTCTATCCTCCAGATTAGAACTTAACTCTCAATTTTATATAGTATTTCATGTATTTCTTTACCAAACTCATCAAATCCCTTCTGAAAAGGCGAGGGTACCCCAAATATACCTCAAGCTATAACTTTTCCTTCCTATAAGTCATTTCCCCGAAAGTGATTGTCTATGGACTGAGTTGAGACAATACAACAAATCGGTTCACACTTTGTGTGATCATCTATGTATACGATATCGAGACAATACAACAACAAAGTGTGTTTACTTGATACAAAGGTTCGGACTTAACCAAATTCAATAGGATTCACGTATCAAGTAAATAGGAATTAACATTTATGAAATTTACTTTAATTATAATAAAACAATTATAATGCGGAAATATAAAGTAAATGACACAGCAAGATTTTGTTAACGAGGAAACCGCAAATGCAGAAAAACCCCGGGACCTAGTACAGAATTGAATACTCTCAGGATTAAGCCGCTATACAAAATAAGACAACTTCGCATAGTTGAGACCAAGCAACTAAACCTATAGTTCACCTAGTTCTGTCTGTATTCCCATGCCTCCAACCTGTAAACAAGTCACGTACTTGGACCAATTCCTTTGGTTCGTATTCCAAACAGTAAATGAACAACAAATCTGTTTGGTATCAACTCTCTTCAACCAAGTGATATGAGTTGCGCAAAGGTTCCCTTGTTTATCTTAACATAAACTCCTTTGCCAGGTTCCAAGATCTATCTTATGTTCAATCACCCAAAGGCAATCGTTAAGATTAAGCCAACAACACTCTTTAACCAAGTGATATGTGTTGATGACGATCTTCCTCAATTAATCAATCCAATCTACCACAAGGATAAACCGATTATAAATTGGATCCTCTTTTTCCCAAACAAGTATTGTGCACACCAAAGATTGTAAAATCCAAGTTAGAAATCTTCAATATCTTCTTTGTCTTCAAATCTTCTTAGATATTCAATAAACACCTACACACAACTACTTGAATCTCTTGTGATCAATCACACACAGAGAGGAGTCTGTTAACAATGGATTATCACAAGATCTTCTTTAGATCTAACAATAGTCTAAAGATCTCCGTCGAAACCTTGAACTAGTTTGAGTGAATCTTATATCAGAAGAGAAGATTCTCAAGCATAAACAAACTAGGTGCAATCAAAGTTGAACCACTGTTAGTCATTCAAATCAATACGAAAACTAAAGATAAACCGCAATATCTAGTTTCCCAACAACTGGTCGCGCTAGAGATTCTCAATCCCAAAGAAGACTTTAAATTGAGCGGCTGTAAAAGATTTCACCTAATTAGATTACTCTCCTATCCGATAGGCGGCTTCACCAGTAACAAAGACAAAAGAGTAAGTCTAGGTTACGCAGGATTAGTTTGCTAGAAATGCAAACTCAAAGTATTTATAGACAAGGAAGTTTGGACACCAAGGAATTTCCAAAACCGAAAATATTCTCAAGATATTTTTCATTACTACACCAAATTCGGTTTTCATAATTCTTGTGAATGCACTGACCAAAAATAATGATCGAAATCTCCTTGGAAAATCTTTAATTAGCAAATGAACATTACTAATTCTTATTTTCCATATATAATTAAAAAGATTCTTAACTTATTTAAATTCGATCTTGGGATTTACTTCCTTCTTAGCCGTTAAGGAATATCTTTGAACAAAATAGAATAAGCATTAATGCACCGTGTTCAAAGAGTGATGACATCTTACTCTTGCAAGTCTTTTCCATGCTTGCTCACTTGAAACTGATTTACCACACTTCCAAACAAGTTTAGAATTGGTTCATCTGACTTTCAAGAACTACGTGATTGATCAAGTACCACTCATGGGTTTACGGTTCTACCAAAACAAGTTTCGGTTCTACCTCCATGTGAGTATTGTGCATATTTAGACTAGATTACCAAAGATACGGCTGACTAGGTACTAGGATCGGTTCCCCACATATATTTGGTATTTAACTTGTATGCACTGCACATGTCCATAGGATCGGTTCTCCCTTACCAAAAACGTGTTGCACATGTTCATAGGATCGGTTCCCCTTTCTTCCATAAACCTTGTTGCACCTCATACAAGGATTGGTTCCCCTTGTGATGCACTGCACCTCTTACTAGGATCGGTTCCCCTCTTCCCAGTAATAAGTTCAGACATACACAACCCGATTATACCCCAGGTGATTACTTAAGATCGGTTTCACTAATAAAAGTCATACCAATACATAAGTCAGGCCTCATGTGAATAGTTCTACCAAGAACACAAACAAGTCGTGAGCGGTTATACTAATCACACATATTGGTCGTTCATAAGATATGCAATGAAGAACATCCCCAATAACGCCTGGCGATTTCCTTTTCGGTTCACAACACATATCATGAACTTACTTTCTTAGAACACATGTAAAAATTGTTCCCTAGGATGAAATCCTCACCTCATACCCATACATAATCAAGAAACTTCATATTGTATTCATCAATACTATGTCTATCTAGAGTGTTCATGCTTCGCAGTTTTATGTTTTCAATATGCACGACTTGAAAGATACATTAGGGAATGAAACAGTTCAAGTAAAATATCACCAACCTCAAGTGGGAGGATGATGTTGTCGTTGTAGCTCCTCATTTATTCAAGTCTTCGTAATACTTGTAATGTCTCACCCTAATACTTTCAAGATAACCTATACGAAGTTGACTCAAGTACATTTAAATCAAGCGACTCTTAAATGAGTTTTTCTTCACTAAAATATGACAACCAAACTTGGCATACCAACGCTTGGTGGGTTCAACCGAGCAATGCTCTAACACTTTTACACCAAACATCAGTTGAACTATGTACTATCCCATCTGTATTCGTTAAGGCACTCGATCTGGTTTAATATGATAAATTAAAAAAAAAAACAATGGCCTTATTTCAATAATTAATAATCCAAAGGATAATTTCCCATTAAAAAACAAAAATTAATATTATAAATGAGAAAAACATCAATGACCTTAATTCAATAATTAATAATAAAATCCAAAAATAATTTCCCAATAAAAAATAGAAAGTAAGAAAATTCGAAAATGTAGCCGAACTTCGACACCTGGTTAAGTTTTAGAAATTTAATCAATACACACCTATACATTCATAGATAACTTTAAGATGTAGTAATTTAAAAAAAAAAATCCAACGAATGTTTCATTCCTAGTTTCGGCTACCACAATGAGTGGATTACCAAACTATTGCTTGTTTATGTCTAAGAGGTATGTCAATCAAAAATATCAACTGCTATCTGTGTCATCGAGATAGACGAACTTTAACAAAATACTAATTAGCTAATTAGAAAATGTTGCACAGAAGATAACTCTTCGCTTCATTTCAAAATCCTCTTTAGGTAGAGGAATTTCATATTATTGCTTAGTTATCAAATATCCTGGTGGTTTTAATACCACAATTCTCCACATCTACATTAACACGGTGCCGATTAACATTTAATGACTACTTCAGGAGAATAAGAGTCAAGAGAAAAAAAGTATATGATACATGTATTTTGTTTCACATCCACCTCTGTTCTAAATTTCATCCTTGTATATTTGGGTTCACGATCTACCGGTATGTTTGGCCACACCGCCATTGCATAGAATTATACGTTGCCTACAACCAGCATTTGTACATACTAGATACTGTGGTGGAGGTAAGTCAAGACGACAGATGTACCTTAGTTTTTGTATAGTCGCTCCCACCTGGCAGTCCTAGCCGAAATCAATTCATCCTGGTGATGCATGTAAAATTATGGGTGAGCCAGTACACCACCAACCACATCTACTGAAGAAGAAAAAAATATAGAAAGAAATGAGTAAACAAACGTAAATTTGCAATGAAACTATCTAGATTCCGCTCTAGGGAATACCCTCCCTTCATATTGTATCAAGTTGAGAAAATTGAGGAAATTCTTAAGCGAGGAAGTGTAGTCACTGTAGTGTAACGAGGTATGTACAACAATATTTTGTTTTGAGACCAGCAAATGTACTGGGACCATAAATCAATTTATGATAATAGTTGAAATGGCCACCAACACGATGAATGATCCCAATCCATGTAAATGGTTGCGGCTTTAGTAAACTATAAGACGAAGAAACTACATAAAAGCGTTCCAGCAAGACATATATAGCCCAAACAAAAAACTATGACCTTACAAAACCCATGTCTTCTTCTTCTTCTTCCACAAACTCAAGCTTCTCCAACCCTAGCCCACAAAAAAAACTAACGATTTCAATAACAAAAAAACTCACAATTAAAAAAAACCAGATTAAAATCAAAGAAAACAAAATCCAGACAATCAACTCACATTTAGTCTCACAAACTAACCAAAAATTTCAAAAAAAAAAAAAAAAAAAAACTGATTCTAAACTACAAAAGAAAAAAAAAGAGATTTTGAGAATCACCCCTCCTGTTAGCATATATATAAGGTACTAAAATCCATAACAGGTATGTTAAGAAAAAATCTTTCCGTAAGCTTAATTAGAACAACATATCGAAAATAATGGCTAACCAAGTTTCGAAACATGCGTTGTTTTTTTCTAGACTTTCCTTATTATAAGGAATAGTTGCTCTAATAATATTGCTGAGAAAGATTCTCACAAGTGTTCGTGGTGTTAACACCTACAGATGAAATCCGGAGACAAACAAACAGAGGAATATCTCGGGGAAAAAAGCAAGCAATAATTACAAATGAAAAATTAATAATGGATCTATATGAAACTAAATGAAAACCCCGGCTCTAATAAATAAGGAATGACTATAATAAAAACTAAAGATCAGAGATGATTAAGAACTTACATTGAAAAATGGAATTTCATATCTTCGCCTCTGTGGTAGTAGTAACAATTATAGGAATGAAAACATAAGGATTTTCTCTCAGCCGATTGCTTAAAATAAGGAGGAAAAATAAGAAGACGAAACTGGAAAAGGATTACTATAATTGTTTTACCTTAGGATAAAACAAATAAGACGAAACAAGAAAGATGATTAAAAGTCCATGGCCATCTTTTGATATCTGCAAAACAAACAACGAAAAGGAGATCTGGAAGGAAAAAAACCACTAAATCGCAAGAAAAAGAAGAGAGTCAATGTCATGTACCTGTAACAACGTCGTGTGCACTTCTTGTGGCAGACTGCAAACATATAAACACGTATATTAATGTTAGCATACATCATACAAAATACTAAAAAGTTCAAGTTGCAATAGAGAAGCTTATCGAAACGATGAGATTTTTTGTTTTCCTGGGGCTTTTTATAGAGCAAAAGAGACACACCGAGACGACAAAAATAATATGTTTTGTAATAAGATAGGAAAAAACATAGAGGTATTTGGAATAAATTTTGTATTTACCATTAAAAAAAGAACGCGCAATTGGGGGATATGGGAATTAATTGGGGGATATGAATTACTTCCCCAAACCCATAGTGTGTGCTAAGGGGTGATTTTTAGGGGCGAAAATACTAAAACACCCTTCCTTCAAAATAAAAATCAAAAAACAAAATCATATTCCCCATTTCCATCTCCACTTATTATTAATCTTTTTAGGGTTAAAACATTGAAACCCAAATGTTCCCCATTCTCTTTCAAATTCTAAATTTTCCCCACTTCCTTTCAAATTCTCTTCTCCTTCTCTGCCGGAAGTGATGAAGAACATGTCGAAAATGATAAAGACAACGCCGGAAGTGATGAAGATCATGCCTGAAATGATGAAGGTCACGCCGGAAGTGATGAAGACCATGCCGGAATTGATGTAATTCAATGCCGGAACTAAATTCCGGCATGCTCGATATAAGTCTATTAATGCCGGTAGTCAAGTGAAAAAAAAATCAATTTTCTGAATAATTTTCATCATGTGCCAGCATAGAAATTTAGGATGAAGACCACACCGGAAGTGAGTTCCTGCATGGTTATTTAGGATGAAGACCACGTCGGAAGTGATGAAGAACATGTCGGAAATGATGAAGACCATGCCGGAAGTGATGAAATTCAATGCCGAAACTAAATGCCGGCATGCTAGGTATAAATTTATCAATGCCGGTAGTTAAGTGAAAAAGAAAATCAATCTTCTGGATACTTTTCATCATGTTCCGGCATAGAAATTTAAGCAAAAACTACTTCCGGCATGCTCGAAAATTAGATACATGTGCCGGAAGTAGACTGATTAAATCCAAAAAAAAAAGGTTTTGAAGATCAAAACCTGAAATTTTTTGTAACGAACCCCCCCCGGATAGTGGCAAACAATTTATGAAAATTTCCAACAAATGCCGGCATGGTTTTTTGGTTGAATACCATGCCGGCACCGAGCTTTTTCAGCTGCAACAATGGTGGATTCAAATAAAAAAATCAAAATTTCAACCTCTTAGCAGCAATTCTCTCATCACAATCATCTTCCATTTTCAAAAAAAAAATTCCACTCAAAAATATTTTTCCCTCCTTCACTCTCAACCAACCCACACAAATTCAAATAAAAATAAATACACGCTAATTTATCCCCCAAATACTTAACATTTACTAATTATAATTAATCACTAATCTTGATTAGTGGGGGCTAGATTAGGAATTAAAAAAATAATTACATAGGGGGTCACCCAGAATTGCTATTAGGACACCTTTTTTTTTTCT
Organism: Papaver bracteatum; assembly: GCA_023529315.1. Classification (NCBI taxonomy): domain Eukaryota; kingdom Viridiplantae; phylum Streptophyta; class Magnoliopsida; order Ranunculales; family Papaveraceae; genus Papaver; species Papaver bracteatum. Next base: position 949,829 of record JAJJWX010000473.1, on the reverse strand, counting down.
TGTAGCTATATCCCCCAATTGCGCGTTCTAAAAAAACACATCCAGAAAAATGAATTTGTTTATATTTACCACAGATTGTATTTAAGCAAATATTCATAATTTTATTATTACTTTTGGCTTAATTGTATCAGAAATCTCATATTTTTGGAATGTTTTCTCCTCCAACGGAACAACTCAGTAAGATTTGTTTTTTTTCTTTACCCATGCATCGTAAACATTTAGGGCAACTAACGGCCCTAAATGTTGCAGCACTTTATATAGAGAGCATAAGGCTAAGATTTCCCAATTATAGAAAAAAACAAACTATGCAAATAGAAAAAAATCTCCAAATCGGGAAATAATATCTCATACAAAATAGCCGCAATCAGTATGTGTAGCTATTTTTGTACACAAAATATCTAAATATATCTTCTTTTTTCTTTTTAATTATATAAAAAACAAATTAAGAAAAACTTATCTTCTTTTTTCTTTTATTAAGAAAAATAATCCTTTCAAATGGAATGATAATTTATTTTTGGATAGTTAGGATACCTAAATTACTTTCATATCACCATAATTAGTGGTTGCAAATATTTTTGCATAAAAACTATAATACATATAAAAACATAACAAAATTAGAAATTGGTATTATCTAATTTATTTTAAATTTTAAATTTGTTGTATTTTCACTTATGGAATGAAAAAAATTAAGAAAAAATAATATGAAAATGAGGTTTATTATTTTGTTGTTGTTTGAATTTTTGTACGATCGTTTTTGTTTTGGCTCGCTTTAGATTTAATTTTGCTTTAATTTTTTGTTTCAGATTCTATAATTTCACAATTTTTTACTTTTGGACAGCACCACCAAAAAATATATTCGCAAGAAAGACACAACGTTGGCTTAAAAGGTTAGTACCCACGATCAATTTTATTTTTTAATAATTCTTATCTGAAGGGTAATTTTATCCTTTAATTTTATAATTTATAGAATAGAGTTGTAATTCGGAAAAGAATAATTCTTAAAGCTGTAACTGGACATTGGACATTTAACTTTTTTTTTTTTTACATTTTTTCGATTTCATTAATATGTGATTAATTCTGATGCATGATTGATTTAATTTTTTGATTTTTATGATGAGATCGTGAATGCGTGATTGATTATTGAATTAATGTATTTTTGGCAACATTATACTCTTCGAAATAATTTCTCAAAAATTAGATATATGAAAAGCGGGGGTCTAACAACCACACCCAATATTTCGCTTAGCAATCTGTATGGACAAACTCCAATATACTCGTAAGATAGAAACAACAAGATCTGATCACACAAGTACAAGAAAAGTAGTATTTGTCTGGCTTCACAATCCCAATAAAGTCTTTAAGTCGTTAACCTGGTTTTAGAAGAAGAAAACCAAAGGTTAAAGGAGAATCGACTCTAGCTTAGCAAACTAGTATCACATAGAATGTGTGAGGATTAGGTTTCCCAGTTGCTAGAGTTCTCCCTTATATAGTCTCTCAAATCAGGGTTTGCAATCAATGTTAGCTTACTAACAAAGCATTCAATATTCACCGTTAGATGAAAACCTGATTAGATTCAAGCTAATATTTATCAACCGTTAGATCGAAAACATAGCTTGTTACACACACATGAAATGCTGGTTTGTAGGCTTGTGAAAACCGAACCCAAACTTGTACATTAGTTGGTTCAACAATAGTTAACCAAATGGTTAGCCATATGATAACTTTCATATCAACCATATTCTTCTTCACCATAACTAGTCCAAATGACTCAAGTGAACTAGTTAGAGAGTTGTTCAATTGCAAGGAAATCTCATGTACTACACAAGACACAATTGAAGCAAAAACGATGTGATTCACTCGAACCGATTTATGAACTATAAAGCCACAGTTTGAAATAACATTCCTTAGTTTATTAAGATAAGTTCACAAACATCGTTTTTATACATAACCTACTCAAGTTCGCGGACTTAAGTTCCCGGACGGAGTTCACAAACTCCAGCAGAAATTCTTGGGTTCGAGAACTATGCCAGTTTGCAGACTGAAGTTCACGTGCTACTCCTGAAATAGAAGTGGATATAGGAAGTCTTGTTGCCGAGATCTATCTGTTTTTGAAAGTCTTGTTGCCATTATTCCTACTTCTGCAACTATTATTCCTACTTCTGCAGATATAGGAAGTCTTGTTGCTATTATTCCTACTTCTGCATCTATAGGGTTGCATTTTTACCCGATCTGGGAAGCGGCTTCTGTTGATGAATGGTTATACAATGGTGGTCCTTATGAGCTAATTGTTCTACACTTCTTACTTGGTGTAGCTTGTTACATGGGTCGTGAATGGGAACTTAGTTTTTGTTTGGGTATGCGCCCTTGGATTGATGTCGCATACATATCTCCTATTGCATCTGCTACCGTAGTTTTCTTGATCTACCCAATTGGTCATGAAAGCTGGTCTCACTTGATCAACAAAGTTCGCAAACTTTGGTTCAAGCAATAAGTAATTATACATATATGTGTTTCCACAACAATTCTTATATCCTTCAATGGTTATAATGTCTAAACTCTCATTTCAATCAGTGAAACATTCTCAGAGGGCGTTATATAGTTTTTATTCACAAACTATTTTTCGTCAAAGCGATTTCCAAAATGATTGAAACATAACATGACTTTCGTCACTAGGTAAAGATGAACTTGGATAAAGAGAAAGCTTTGCCAACATATATTTCGAGAAATAGATAAGCGAGATATACTCAGCTCGAAATATCACATGTGTATAATCTTAGTCTATATAGTAATACGACTTTTGTCTCAAGATAGGAGATAGAGTAGATATACTTTTGAGTGATAGATAAGTTCAAGTCTCCACATACCTTTTAGTCGATGAAGATTCACTGGTTCCTTGAGTAATCCTTCATCTTGTATGATGATCGCCATGGAGTTCTTGAGCTCAACTACACTTTTTATCCTAGTCTGAGACCTTAGCTATAGTAGACTAGAAATCAAGACTTTATAGTTTTGATCACTAACATTGAAAAACATGCTTGAGATAGAAACGCATGCGTGTTCGACCGAGCAGTGCTCTAACAATCTCCCCCTTTTTCAATTTTAGTGGAAAAACTATTAATACATATGGAATACAAAAAATATATAAATAAACTTTGTAGCTCCTATTCCACATGTCTAATCTTCAACATTACTCGAAATCTTCGTCACTTCCAAGTACTCCAATGATCCCAAAGGATGTAAGTTTAGCATCATCGTTGTTGAAAATCCATAGCTATAACAACGAGAAAACAAGAGTTCTCAATCATTGTTATACAATGTCATAGTATCATTACACAACATCAAAGTCCAATTGCATCATAACTTTAACAACAATACTATGGTGATACTTCACTCCCCCTTAGTCAATACTCCATCTCACATGGTAACCACTCCCCCTTACATAATGATCCGAAAACCATATGTATTTGTAGTGTGAACTACATATTAATTCTCCCCCTTTTTGTCAATAAAATCGGCAAAGGTACAAGAACGGGATCCTAATGAAATTTTCGTAAGAGACATTTCATGACCAAGGTAAATGTATATCATCTTGTTTAGATGAAATCATAAAGCCGAAGCTAAATGCATTCATCAAAGAGTCTATAAATATACAAGATAACCCCTATAATATTCCACAGCCGCACTCCCCACAAAGATTTGGCAATTAAGCGCAAGTTCAAAAGAACTCTCCCCCATAATATGTCATTCCCTAAGGAACAACAAGAGCGACCTTAATTTCAAAAGAAAATAAGGATTTCTTTAGACAACAAATCACATACAAGTATAAATTTGAATCCAAAAATATTCAATTACAAAAGTAACCAAATATGCTCAACACAAGTAAACTTATGGAGCATTGCAGTATACACATAAAAAATGGATCAGGGAAAGATCAATACTGCGAAATAAACAAGGATTCATCCTATTTTCCATCACTATTTGCACAATGACATACAATAGACATAATCCTCGTAAACAAAAATTCATCATATCTTCCATCAATTATTTGCATAATGACATAATAGGTTCAATTTTTGTTTGTCAAAAGTTCATCGATCTTGTATCAATACTTGCATATCGACATATAAAAGAGATAACTTTTGACATAGTATGGGACAATAATAGTTCATGAACGCAAACACACATATCCCATAACATATTGTAATATATAAAACCATAAATATTAATACTGCAATCATCATCTTCCAAATCAACTTTAGAATAAATCTAAAAACATTGCAAGATGAAAACGTTGGACATAACTATGTGAAATCACAATAATTGCTATTCAAAACTCTAGTAACCCTTCTCAAAAACAAAAAATAGATTCTCATAAGAAGTTTCCTAAGCATCAATACAAACCAGTAATGCACATATAAGATGATTTGTCCTTAGAGGGTAGAATCAAATTTTTTCGCCCGGATTTATACCAAGAAAAGTTGCCAAAGGCATATAAAAAGATTTTATTAACAAAGAAGAACTTACAAAGTCATTAACGACCATGCACCATAGTTCACATAAAATGATTGTGAACATTCAAGAATTCCATAGTAATGCGTACTACTGCCCATTCTTGAACTTCCTTATTTGTGATTCACCAACAACATTCTTGTAAAAGCTACAAATGAGATTATAAGAACAGTTTTCCATGAATTGAAGTGTCCAAGTTCAAGAGAAGTGGAACAAGTGCAATGAAACGGAGCAAAATACTCAAAAACAAGAGACAGGACAAATACCAAATAGGAAGAGATTGCAAAAAGAATGAGTTCAATCCGAGTTTGGACGAAGAAGTTATGGCCAAAACAAGTTTACCGAGTATCGGTGTCAAGTATGTGTACCATGAAGTCCAAACATCCGGAATTAATATTTTCAAACCTAAACATTTAAGAACCTTAAACACAAATCAAGTTAGGTAGAAATGAATGATAATCAAGGTACATGGATCATTATAAGTACTCAAACAAGTAATAAAAACATAAAACTTGCTCAAGTTTATAGACATACCTTTTTAGAAAAATCCTCGTATTACCGAACATAATCTGTGTGCCCAAATTCTCGTGCTTTCCTTACCGTATACATAGCATGGCATTCCTTAATGAGGATGCACTTACAACACAACTAAGTTGTGTTGGGGTGAACAATGTCTTGCTCACCACAAGTGACCTTTGGATTATCATGAAAGAGATCGCTTTTAGAACCTTTCACATCCAGTTCCATTTTTCCAAAAAACTTGTTAAGTTCCAATATCATGGATACTGCCTTTTCCATAGTCATGGAATTTTATGGAAGATCATTCCTTTTCACACTCAAGGAATTATTGGCTTTCTTTGGTACCCACTTCTGAGTACGTTTAGGAACAACCGGAACCTTCTTCCCATTATTCTCTTCAAGATTTCTCGGAAGAAAATTGGATTGACTATTCTTTTGCATATTTCTCCAATTGGGAGCATCGGACCTTGTGTTCGTCTTTACGAAGTTATCCTTTTGAAAACCATTACGATTGTGAAAAGGCTTCGTATGACATTTATAGGCAAATCTAGGTTGATCACAACACTGATTTCTTTGCCTAAAGGTTGGACAGTTACAACCTGTAACGTTAATGGGATTAGTCTTAACATATGATCTTGGTTTCATAACTTCTTGTGATGCCCAAACAATAACATCATGAAGTTTCTCATTCCTTATACGGAAACGACATCTCATTTCCAGGTGACCTTTATTTCCGCAATAGTGGCAAATATAAGAAATGTTCTTACCTCGATCCGTGTGTGTTGACTTTGGAGGTTGATATACTTTGCTCTTTTGAACCTTAACTGCCGGTGAAGGTATTTCACTTTTGCCATCAGTGGAAACCTTCTGTTGAGAAGAATCACTAGCCTTGACAAATTTTACCTCTTTGCTAATACTTGGAGCATCTATTCCCTTATAGCCTAATCCTCGTGTATCACGATGATTTTTACTTGCTCCTAGCATAGTGGTTAATTTGCTTGAACTATTATTGAACTTTTTCAAGTTATCTTCCAACATCTTGATTTTATCAAGAGCAGCAGCTAAATCAGCGTCAAGACGTTTTTCTCAAACGAGAAAAGCACTTTCTCTGTCATCAAAACTTGCTTCTGAGAGTTAATCCTTCCTTCAATTTCTGCAAGTTTCTCTTCCAACAAGAAGTATTTTTGATATACACGGTCACATTCAAGTAACTTTCTACTCAGGTTTTTCTCGGTATCTTTGAGGATCAATTCGCAAGGGCAATTCTGACTATAAAGACCACCGTCGATCCTTTTAAATTTCTTGTTTTCTCGACATATATGAGTAAGAAGAGATGTGACATAAGAAGTTGTAATATTCTTCATTTTCAATGAATCCAAAAACTTATCATAGACTGAGACTTCCTCATCAACATCTCTACCAATATCTGAATCACCTTTATCAGAAAGTTCATCCAACTGTTCTTCTAGGAGTGTTTCCCAATCAATAGTTTTTACATCAAGAGAATGTTTATATATTAACTTTGATGTGATAGTTCTCTCAGGTGAATCCAAGCTTTTAGAATCATCTGGTAATTTCTGAACTGGTACGTTATTAGAGATAGACTCGTTCATAATCAGATCACTACAAACAAAGACTTATAAGGTCTTTAAACGTGTTTGCCTGCTATGATACCAATTGAAAAGGCGGGGGTCTAACAACCACACCCAATATTTCGCTTAGAAATCTGTATGGAAAAACTCCAATATACTTTCTAGATAATCAATTAGACAATTAGACTCAATCAATAGAAAAGTATATCAAAGAGTTTATATCTTTATCTCTCGATTTAAATCTTACTCAAACAAATTGTGAGTCTCGATTAAATACAAGAGAGATAAACTTGGATGGTACCAAAGACCAATATCCAAGTGTCAATCAATTTAAATCAACAACCAAAAGGTCGGATATTCTAATTGATTGAATAACAACGCACAACCTGTATTATTTCAATTATAAAGATAAACAATATAATGCAGAAAATAAAATAACACAGACACTAGAATTTTGTTAACTAGGAAACCGCAAATGCAGAAAAACCCCGGACCTAGTCCAGATTAAACATACACTGTATTAAGCCGCTATAGACACTAACCTACTCCAAGCTAACTTCGGTCTGGACTATAGTTGAACCCCAATCAATCTCACACTGATCCAAGGTACATTTATGCTCATGTGCCTCTGATCCCTGCAGGATACTACGCACTTGATTCCCTTAGCTGATCTCACCCACAACCAAGAGTGGCTACGACCCAAAGTCGAAGAATTTAATAAACAAATTTGTATCACACAGAAAAGTCTACAGTAATAGATAAATTCGTCTCCCACAAATAAACCTACAAATTTTTATTCCGTCTTTTGATAAATCAAGGTGAACAGGAACCAATTGATAAAACCAGACTTATATTCTCGAAGAACAACTCATCTTTATTAATCACCTCACAATAGTCTTAATCAACGCAACGAAAAAAGATATTGTGGAATCACAAACGATGAGACGAAGTGTTTGTGACTACTTTTATATCTTGCCTATCAGAGATAAAAATCTCAAGCCAATTATTACAATTGTACCCGTATGATAAAAACAACAAGATCAGATCACACAACTAAAAGAAAAGTAGTATCAGTCTGGCTTCACTATCCCAATGAAGTCTTTAAGTCATTAACCTGGTTTTAGAAGAAGAAAGCCAAAGGTTAAAGGAGAATCGACTCTATATTAGCAAACTAGTATCACACAGAATGTGTGGGGATTAGGTTTCCCAGTTGCTAGAGTTCTCCCTTATATAGTCTCTCAAATCAGGGTTTTCAATCAATGTTAGCTTACTAACAAAGCATTCAATATTCACCGTTAGATAAAAACCTTATTAGATTCAAGCTAATATTTATCAACCATTAGATCGAAAACATAGCTTGTTACACACACATGAAATGCACGTTTGTAGGCTTGTGAAAACCGTACCCAAACTTGTACATTAGTTGGTTCAACAATAGTTTACCAAATGGTTAGCCATATGATAACTTTCATATCAACCATATTATTCTTCACCATAACTAGTCCAAATGACTCAAATGAACTAGTTATAGAGTTGTTCAATTTCAAGGAAATCTCATGTACTACACAAGACATAATCGAAGCAAAAACGATGTGATTCACTCGAATCGATTCATGAACTATAAAGCCACGGTTTTCAATAACATTCCTTAGTTTATTAAGATAAGTTCACAAACATCGTTTTTAGACATAACCTACTCAAGTTCGCAGACTTAAGTTCACGGACGGAGTTCACAAACTCCAGCAGAAATTCTCGGGTTCGAGAACTACGCCAGTTCGCGGACTGGGTTCGCGGATTGAAGTTCACGTGCTGCTTCGGTCTCACTTGATCAACAAAGTTCGCAAACTTTGGTTCAAGCAATAAGGACTTATACATATATGTATTTCCACAATAATGCTTATATCCTCCAATGGTTATAATGTCTAAACTCTCATTTCAATCACTGAAACATTCTCAGAGGGCATTATATAGGTGTTATTCACAAACTATTTTTCGTCAAAGCGATTTCCAAAATGATTGAAACATAACATGACTTTCCTCACTAGGTAAAGATGAACTTGGCTAAAACAAAAGCTTTACCAACACATATTTCGAAAAATAGATAAGCGAGATATACTCAACTCGAAATATCACATGTGTATAATCTTAGTCTATATAGTAGATAGAATTTTGAGTGATAGATAAGTTCAAGTCTCCACATACCTTTTAGTCGATGAAGATCCACTGGTTCCTTGAGTAGTCCTTCGTCTTGTATGATGATCGCCATGGAGTTCTTGAGCTCAACTATACTTTCTATCCTAGTCCGAGACCTTAGCTATAGTAGACTAGAAATCAAGACTTTATAGTTTTGATCACTAACATTGACAAACATGCTTGAGATAGAAACGCATGCGAGTTCGACCGAGCAGTGCTCTAACAATATATTATACACGTTTTTTTTTTGTTGATATTTTGGTATTTTTATAAGATTTTATTAGATTTAGTTATTTTGGTAAATATTTTTGTTTCATTAATTGGAAAAAAATATTTTCCAAAAATATTATTAGCGAAAATATTAAAACATTACCAAAAAAATAAATAAACATGGGGCCAGAATCAACCAAAAGCGGGTGCTCCGGTGAATGAGATCGTTTTAAAAAACTCCGTTATTATATAGATAATTCTTGCATATTTTCGTATTATTACTCTTGTTTTCTATTATTTGTCTCTATTAGGTGAATCATCCAAAAAGGAGCTACAAAGTGCTTAAAAGAGCTATAAAGAGAAGTATTCTAAGTATCCAAGTGCCCAAGTCCAAGAGACGTGGAAGAAAAGTGACGAAAAGGAGCAAAACGCTCAAAATCAAGATAAGGGCCTAAGATCGATCTTAACTCATTCAAATCAAGGATTTGTAATCACTATCTTGAATAAAGTTGAAAGATAAAAATAATTCAAAAAGAATGAGGTCATTCCTAGTTCGGATGAAGAAGTTGTGGCCAAAACAGTGTTTATTGAATACCGAAGACAGTGAAGTCTGCGAACTAGGTTCGCATGCCGGGTTCGCATACTTAATTCCAAAAATTTCTGCTGGAATTTGAAGTTTGCGGTCTGGGTTCGCAAACTTAGCAAATGGGAAACGTGTATTCACACCTTGGAAGAATTAAGGGAACGTTTGGGAACGTTATTTCGTTATTTTGGGTCGGGTTCATGAACCAAACTAAATACGTGAAGACCAAGCAATGTAAACCTAGAAAAAGGTATTAGGTTATGTAAAATAGAACACATCCTTAGGTCACGAAATTGTTAGGGTTTGGAGATAAGAAACATCATACGGAGCGATCATCAATCGTAATGTTATCTCTTTACTTTTTTCATATGTATATCATGGATGTTTCTACATCCATGAGTAGCTAAACACCTATTGATTGAGGATGAATTCTAAGTTGTAAACAAGATTTGAGTTATTATATTAATCTACTTTGAAGTTCTTCATATGATTATCATTTGTTTATACTATTTGAATATATTTGTGATTGATTGATAGATTGTCTAGGTGGCCAACTGGATTGATTTATTGGTTTAATATATTGCTAGTATTAAGTTAGGAGATAAGTAATCGTCGAGTAACTTGTACACAAGTAGAAAACACAAAACCTTGCAGAGGGATTCTGTAGAGCGATTGTGTGTATAAACAACACTAAAAAGTGGACCTTGATCTAAGAGAGTCTAACTATTAGGATCAACCTATAAATTCACAAAAGATAAAGCATTTGATTGGATTACACCTTGAGTGATCTACTACTAGGTGGTTCGTTTAATAGAATCTGGTAGGCGAGAACTTCCGTATCCAGAGATATAAGGAATTTAGGGGATAACACTGATCTAGCTGTTTTTCTACGGTTGGTGATAATCTATGATTAATGACGAGTAGGAAACTATAATAACTCATTGACGGTTTATTAATGAAGAAAGATTCCTCAACCATATCTCTCTATTGATTACAATTCAACTTTATTTTCTTTGATCATTTATTTTGTTTACAATCTAAAACAAAACCCCCCTTTGTGACACTTTGACAACTAAAACTCACTGCTCTTCGTGGGAACGATCCTTACTTCCATTATATTACCAGTTAATTGTGTGGAAATAAGATTATTAATTTGATTGCACTCACGACACGCATCAAATTTTGGCGCCGCTTCCGGGGAGCAGTCGGTAGCTTTAGTTGTTATTTTTTATTAGTTTTAATCTTGTTTTTAGAATTTATTTTTAGTTTTTAATTTCGTTTTCTAGATTTTTGTTTTCAGTTACTTAATCTCTGGCACCTAAAGACTAGGATACCAGAAGTGCGGTATTCAAACTAGTATAGGAATGGTGTTACAAGCACATCCACAGTTGCAAGAAGAACCTTCTACATCAACAATGGTGAACGACGGTACAAACCCACCTCCTCCACCTCAGAAGAGGAAACTGCGAGAGTTGACATCTCCATGCTTAGATTCGTAACTACTGTGTTTTACAATCACTAAACTAGTGGAGCTGAAGTTGAATGTTCTTCACCATCTACCAAAGTTCAAGGGACTTCCAGGTGAAGATCTGAATCGTCATCTTCAGAAATTTCAACAGAAGATGACAAGTCTTAGGCAAAGTACCGAAGATAATTATACAACATTGCTGTAAGCTTTTCAATTTTCTTTAATAGATTCAGCAGAAGAATGGTTGTATTATCTTCCTCGAGGGAGTATTACAACATGGAACGAGATGAAAAAGTTATTTTTAGAGAAATATTTTCCTGCTTCGAAAGCAACATCTTTTCGTAAGAAGATTAGTGGTGTTCTTCATATTACTTGGGAGTTCTCTATGAATACTGGGATAGGTATAAAAAGTAATGGCAAGGTGCCCCCATCACAACATATCCCCAACACTCATCATTCAATACTTCTATAAAGGGTTACTTCCAGAGCAACAGAACTTGATTGATGCAGCCGCTAGTGGTTCACTTACTGAAAAGAAAATCTCCTAGGAAACCAGTTTGATGGAGAGGATGGATTCGAATGGTCAACAATTTTACACCAGAAATGACTCAAATGTCAGAAGAGTTAGCAATATGGAGGAAACATCATAGTCAGAACAACATATGAACAATATAAAGAAGGTAGTTCAACAGATAGCTTCTGCAGTTATTCCTACATATGAAGATGATGCTGATGTGAATGCTATATTTCCTAATCAAAGGAAAAGGTATGATCCATACTCAAATACTTATAATCATGGTTGGAAGATCACCCAAATTTTAGTTATGCGAATAAGCAAGCTGCAGCTCCTAATCCATATGAGACAAGGTGGTTTCCAACAACAAAAACCACCAACTGAAGAATCTAAGATGGACATGCTCATCTCCATGTTTCAACAAAGTCAATAGAAATTTGATCAGAATCAGTTGAAAACTGATAACGCTACTAGAGATTTACAAACTTAGATGGGGCAATTGGCTACAATAGTGAGTAAGTTAGAAGGACAAGCATCAACAAAGTTTCCATCACAACCTTTTGTGAATCCAAGAGAGCATGTCAATGCCGTAACTCTAAGAAGTGGGAGACAAACTGAAGAGCCACATCAACAAAAAGAGGTTAGTAATGACATCGAAAAGGAAGTAGAAGAGGACACCATCCCAAAGGAAAAGCCAACCTCACACGGACAACCTAAGGAAATGGTTCCCACTTTTACCATACCACCTCCTTTTCCTAGTCGTTTTACTAAGTCGAAGAAGCAAGCTCAAGACAATGAGATCATGGATATTTTTGACAAGATACACATCAACATTCAACTTATTGAGGCCATCAAAATCGTACCCAGGTATGCTAAGGTTTTGAAGGATTTGCGTACAAGGAAGGATAGGTTGATTGCTAATGAAATTACTCAGGTGGGAAAAAGTGTTACAACTATGTTACTAAAGAAAATGCCTACAAAGTGTGAAGATCCTGGCGGATTCACAGTTCCAGCTACCATTGGTAACCGAAAATTTAAGCATGCTTTTCTTGATTTAGGAGCTTCTATAAGTGTTATGTCAGCCGATGTTTATGATTCTTTGAATCTCGGACCTTTAAAAGAGGCAAAATCACTATTCAATTGGCTAACAAGTCCAACATATATTCTAAGGGAGTCGTGGAGGACGTGTTAGTTGATGCGTGTCGTATGCGTCAAAAATAAATTCACTTCCTCACTCAACTAGATATAAATATAGTATTCGATAAGAAAGAGTTCGTATCCACAGAGAGGCGATTGTTGTTATGCAATTTTCAGATTCTTAAGTAACCAAAATACCCAAGAGTGTGTTTTTTTTTTATCAAGATAATAAAATTAAATAAAGCAAAGTAAATAATATGAATAATCAATAAGGAGAAGATATTGGTCAAGGGATAGTATCATTCACAAGCATGTATTTTTTATCAATGATTAGAATTGGTAATTTAATCTCACAATTATCAAAAGTCCTAAGATATCTTGATCACAAGAGTATCTCGTTTATTTCCTGATTTTATCACAAACAACATTAAAAGATGCTATTGTGACATCTTCTTAAAAAGCAACCTAAAGTGTAAAAGCACAATTAGATTTAACTCCCTAAGAGCAATAAGTTCTATGAAATAAGACTAATCAATGCAAACAAACGTGTTTCGTTTTAACAAAGGTTATGATTCATATGCGATTAAAAAGATGTATCACTACAAGTATTAACCACAAGATGCTACTAGAAATCAGAGATAACAACTTTTACGTATTGAAAACCCTAATATAGCTATAGAGATGAAAAAAATCCAATTGATTCCGGACTCAACCAAACTAGCATTCAAATCATATGATAATATAAATAATAAATCATAAACGATAGAATTGAGACAAAACTAAATCATAGAATCAAATAACATGCTTGAGGAAATCAACTTTATCCCATAACCAATTATTGTATTTAGCTACTCATATTAATGGAGTTCATCATCATAATATTCAAAGAAAGAAGATGAAACATAAAAGAAAGCAAACCCTAGTTGTAGTTCTCTGCAAAAGCTCCAAGAATAGAATAAAACGTGATCTCCCAAAAGTTGTAGAAGTCTTCCCTTTTATGTCTCTTCTTAGGTCCAAAATTAGGTATAGTCTTCAAAGTCCATTAGTTGGAAATTCACCCGGCCCACGTGTGAGAGAAACCCATGTAGAAAATCTGTCCCAAAAGCGGTTGCCGGAAAACTTGGAATTTGGTCGGATTTGGGCCGGAATCCGGCACCGGAAAATCGTCGCCGGCCACCTGAAAATCACTGTCGTCGAAGGAATATTCCGTCTGATTCCATTAACCGTTGACCTAACGGTCATCGTTAGTCATCGAGTCAAGGAACTGAGTCATCTCAGGTCAAACTCGAGTCTAGTGTTGAGTCAACTCACTGACTGGCCATGGCCTAGCCATTTTGCAGGCCATAAGCCACTGTTGCGCTGCACCAGCCATGATGGCTGTGCCACTGCTTCTTTCAAAACTTGCAACTGAGCTACTCAACTCCACTCTACTTGACAACACCAGGTTCTTCTCTAACTCTTCATCATTTCCTGCAACCAACTCCACATCTCAGCACACCACTTGTTCAATTTCAATACCACCAGTTTCCGAATTCCTATTTCCCACAACAGCCTGCAATTTCAACTCCATTTGAGTCAAACATACACTGCTTCCCTGAGTTCATCCCCGGCAACATCATTTTACAGTATTTTCTCTTCTTTGGACAACCTCAGGCCCTTCATAGCAGCAGCATCACCAATTGTTCATTACCATCAACTAACTCCACCTGCAACTACTGCTTTAATCTTCATTGCAACTCAATACCAATACCATACAGTTCCTTGCCCTGCCAGCTGCAACCCATTCTTCTGTCACCTGCAATGAGAGCATCTTGAAACCACTGCACTCTCTTCTCCCATACCCTCCTGTGCTCAAATTAATCACCATTCAGCTGCAACCTCACAACTGTAACCACATGAACTCCTTGAGTTGCACCTTTACCTGCAATTACTTCAGCATCTACAATTCCATCTTGTTTAGTAACAGTTGCACTGCCCTGTACCAACAACTCCAGCTGTAGATGCACAGCAGCAACTCAGCTTCACACCCTTCATTATGCATAATCACCTCTTCCAGTTCAACAACCATAACATCTGCGCCACTCCTTGCCCTGTAAACTTGTAGTACATCTAATCAATCCAATTTCATCTCAACCCACATCCTCATAGCCACCTACACTTCATTTTTCATCTCAGCAAAGCCACATATGCCATAATTCCAGCTGCATCATTCCCAGCTGTAGCTCCATGAATTCCATACCTTCACAACCACTAGATGTAGCTTCAAACCCAAATAATTCAGACCCATTTCTTTGCAACATCAATTACTTCATTCCATCTCCTTCTCGACAATGAATCGAACCCAGAAAACCTCACCACTGCACACAATAGTTCCAATTGCGTACAGCTAAACAACAGCTCCACCACTGTTTCCCTGTAACCATTATCGCTGGCATACACCACCTGTACTGGATTTCTCAAGCCTTAGACATTCAACACCCTAAGCCACCGACACCTGCAGCACAGCCACTGCACACAACTTCACCAGTTCCCTCTTCCTGTGTCACCAGATTTCACCACCAGCCTAACCATTCTGCAACACTATTACTGCTGCAACATTCCTACACTAACCTCTACCATCTGCATCAACCGAGTCTAAAACCACACATAACCAACACCTTTACCCGTTAGATCTGTAGCTTCAGCTCTAAATTTAACCTTCCACAAGCACCCATCAGTCCCATAGATAGAGCAACGAGCAAAGAGCTTGATGCAGAACTGGTTTCTCAATAATATTGTCAAACACCTCTTATTCACACAGTAAACCCTTCTCGATCTACTGAATCTCGATCCATCATCACCCATCACAGCTCCATACAGCTTTTGTAGAATTTCTAATCCCTTTTTACGGGCCTCAACAGCAAAACGATCCAAACCCATCTTCCCAATTCATGTTTTCCCTTAAACAGCATCAACATCTTTCCATGTCTCATTTGAATCAACAACAGACT
Organism: Papaver bracteatum; assembly: GCA_023529315.1. Taxonomy (NCBI): domain Eukaryota; kingdom Viridiplantae; phylum Streptophyta; class Magnoliopsida; order Ranunculales; family Papaveraceae; genus Papaver; species Papaver bracteatum. Next base: position 934,114 of record JAJJWX010000473.1, on the reverse strand, counting down.
CGTCAATCTCCGTGTTCTTGATTTCCTCACAATTTTGCTCGATCTCTCATCATTTATCCTCAATTTGGTCTCTTAATCTCTTGGACAAAACAACAGCATCAATGGCTGCTTCTTTTCTTGATTTCAGCTACAATGATTTGGGAAGAAATGTCTTCTCGACTTAGGGTTAGGGTCTTAGAGCTGGGTCTGGATTTAGACACCCAACTTGGATAGGACACCCAAAAGTAGTAGCCCCTTAGTTATCCTCAGCTGGCTGATTTTAGTAGTCCTCCAAAAGAGTTGCCCCTTAACCATTACTGGGCTCCAGATAGTGCTCGCCCATGAAATGACAATCTCGACCTTTTTGCTCCAAATGAACACTCTTCCACCAGCTGCAGCCGCCTCCTGCATCTCAAGTCCACTTCTTCTCTTCATATCTTAACATCATTAAAGCCGCCATGCTTTTCAGACATAATTCGCATCACTAAAGCTGGCATACTTTTCAGACAGAGATGAAGAAATAAAAGCAAATAATGAGACGCAATCCGCCTCCAACGCTTTTGCCATGTTTCTTCTTCTTTTGATCCAAATGACTCCAAAGTACCTAAATACTCAAAAACAAAACATAAGATACATAATTTACAAGAAAACTAGCATAGAAAGCATAAACAATAGATAAATAATAAGGTGTTTTAGACACCTATCATTAGTTCAAGTGAATCAATTAATCTTTCCGGATGATTTTTACATTGTGGATATGCACAATGGAGATAATTGTTCATCTACTTCGTTACTTCTTAGGAGACCGTTCATGAAGACTGTAAAGATGAAGATTGATGTTGATAGTGGTGCACTCACTATGGAATTTGATAAGGAGATCATACGATTCAATATTTTTGAAACCATGCGCTATCCTAGTGATGTTCGCTTAACTTTCTCTATTGATGTTATTAGTTCGTTAGCGCAACAAATGTTTGATTTGAACAGTGAAGATGAACTTGGAGTTGTGCTACGGAATATCATTGATTTGGACGTTCATGGACATCCACTAGAGTATTATTTATACACAAGCTTCACATGTTATGTTTTCATTATAACACGACTTGATAGATGTGTTAGGAATTAAAACAAGTTCAAGTCAATATTACAACCTCAAGTGGAAGGTTGATGTCGTCGTTGTATTCGTTACTTCTTCTCATTGTTCAGGTCTTCATAGTTGACTCTAGTATTTAATCAAGTGACTCTAAATGAGTTTTGATACTAAAATATGACAACCAAACCTGACATACCAATGCTTGGTGAGTTCAACCAAACTATGCTCTAACAAGGTGTTATATTCCTTTGTGAAGATCCCTCATAAGCATATAGATTTCCATACCTCGATTGAATATCTTTCTAAATAAAATCGAATAGGCTCTCTGTTAGAGGCATAATAGTCATAAAAGTCTCCACTTAGGTCAACTCCTTGCCTGTAAAGGACGTCATTTATGGGAATCATGTTGTTTGGGTCTTGTGAGATACAAGAGATGTAAGGGAGCGTGATTGAAGTTGAATTTCTTATAGGGTCGATTCGATCTCAAATACATTCCAGTCCGAAATATGATAGTATGTTAATGTCTGAAGCGACTTAATACAGTGTGGTGCTCAAGTTTTGGACCAGGTCCTTGGGTTTTTATGCTTTTCATAGGTCTTGTGTTATTTATTTTTTCGCATTGTATTGTTTATTTGTATAATTGAAATATCATAAGAAGTACTTTAATAGCCCAAACCGTTTCAAACCTATAAGACTACATAAAACATACGAGATTTATTCTTGAGACTTCACATCTTGAAAGAAAGATTACAAGACTTGTTCTTGTTGAAATTCAGTTTTATAACAATTTGGGTACATACTAGGTTATTTCTTGGTATTGATTTATGAGATCGTCCAAGTTAAACTCGTCTCATACTAGGTATCAGATCTTTGTTGTTAATCTATGATACTGATTCTGACAAGTTTGTCCATATAGGTTTACGAATTAAAATTTGGTGGTGTAGTTGGTACCCCCTCTTTTTCAATTGATATCATAGCTAGGTTAACAGTGGAAAGGCGTAATAGTCCGTGTTTGAAGTGATCTGAAATCTATGAACAAGAGTTATATCTCTATTAACGTATCATCAGATAATCCAAATACCATGTTTAAGGATTCCATTTATGAGACTGGGTCACCTTCATGCTCAAAAATAAACGAACAATTTGTTCTCATAAACAATTTTATTAACAATAATTGTCATAAAAATGTTTATCCCTTCTACTTAATCGACGAGTCAGACTCATATGTTGAAATATAAGCAACAAAAGAAGGTGTTAAACTCATCAAGCACCTGCAATTTCAGTCTTATGAAATTCTGAGGTTAAATGACAAGGTTATCCCCCTTATTATCAAACCTACTGAAAAAGAGTCTCAAATCAAAATTTTAGACGAGAAGAATGTTTTATTGACCAACAGAATAAAGGATCTCAAATTAAGATTGGAGGAAAACATCTTAGAATCATTACGTCTTCTAGAAATTCCTCAAACCTCTTGCAGTCAGTCTCTATGTGAATATGAAGGTCTTTCTTTATCCGAGGTTTCTGAAAAAGATTAAAGGTTTTAAGGAAGAGATTGTTACTCTTAAGGGGAATTCTCATAAGAGTTTCTCGACGACTTCTCTTTCAGATTCTTGTATGAACCACGTACCTACGTAGTAAAGAGAAAAAAAAATGTCCTCCCTTGACGAAGAAAAAACTGTTAGCCTTGATAATAGGGAATCTCTTGATGAATCGAGTACTGAAATAACTCAGAAATTAAGCTAAATTTGCAAGTCAAAAGGGCACCTTCGTAGGAAGTGCAAATTCAGATTGGAAAATAAGAGATTCAATTGTCTTCAAGATACATTAAATATTATCCTCGAAAACGTAACCGATATCCGAAATTATAAACCTTTTGGGTTCAAGAACCGTGAATGTTGATCGCGATAAAATATGTTCCAAGGTTATAAGTTCTTTTCACTCTAATAATGACCGATTTGTTGATAACAAGTGCACAAATTCTCCTATAAAAAATTGGTAGAATCCTTCTTTCAAAATTTTGGTTTCGAAAAATCCCTCGAAGCATCTCAGGAAAGTTCGCAAATTTATCATTGTATTGACCATTTGTCGGGAAAATTTATATTGGGTATAGATTTTTGGATCCCACGACATACTTTATGCTATACAAATAAATATTGGGGCAAATTTAGGGTCACAATGCACATTATGAATCAAGAGACAAATATGGGTTAAATAAGTAGATTTTTGGTATGGGACACAAAGTATTATGGGTCATGAAGCAGATTTAGGATTACAATGAAGGTTACGTTTTAGATTCAACATCAATTTTTGAGTCGAATTTTGGATCAATGGCAATTTTTGATCATAATGCAGATTTTAGGTCACAAGACAATGACAACGAGGTAGATTTTAGGTCATTGACATATTTTGAACTGTACTTAAGTAAAATGTGGGTTACCCGACATATTTTGGGTTACATGATTTTTTTTGAATTGCCTAATAAATTTGTATCACGCGGTGCATATTTTAGGCTATTACGGGAAATTTCATGCCATGTAGATTGAGTGTCACCCGAAAATTGTTAGTTTAGTAAGTAAATAGTGGGCCAAAGCTCATTTTCAACGCAAGGCTGATTTTGGGTCATGTTTTGATATTCTGATCAAACGGGTAGATTTTAGGCTATGGTGCAAATTTTGTGTTGTAACGGTAGATTTTAGTTTATAATGGTGCAATTCTCTGCAACTAAAAAAGAATTCTCGTCTCGCCTCTCTCAGCTTCCTTTAGAACAATTATCTTCTTGGTTTAAGGAAGGTCTGTTCGTAATCAATGTTTTGCACTCATACTATCCTTTACCTCCTTAACCCTACCTTATTCTTCGTCATCTACAACAGGTCTAACACTTGTTCAGAAAATTCAATACTATCAGTTTAACTGAAACTGGCAGGATTGTCAGCTTATCAAACTCGACTGGCTAAACCAGAACCCAATCAGTCCAGATCATATTCGAACTAATTTACTAATTGTTCTGGAACGAAAAACCAAATATCACAGTTTCGGTTCTGGTTTGTGGAAAAAACAACAAAACGAACCAGGCCGTATCTTGTACAACCCTAACATTGGCACAGTTGCTTTTGTCTTTGATCAAGCGGGTCAGATTTACCTAATCACCAGCCACGTGTCTTCACTACTCGTTTTTAGGTTACCCCGAAACAAATGGTAGTACCGTAATTACACTAATCGTATATAATAAGCTTCCCAAAGGAGGTTCTGTTTATATATCTCCTCCTACCCTCAAAACCTTCTCCTTCGTTTGGGTCTCTCTCTCTAAAAAAAGCACACACGCAAAACTATCTAGGGTTACTCTTTTTCTACTCAGCCGAAATGAGGTGAGCAGCGTTAACTCCAGTATTTCTCTGTTTCTTAGATTAGGGTTTTGATTCTGTCTTTTATTGTGTTAGGGTTTTATGCTTTGATTTGGTTTCAGTTTTACTTGTGCTCTGTTTATATGAGTTAGGGTTTCATACGCTTAGGTAACTTAAAGTGAATCCCTGAAGTATATAAGTCTTTGGAAGATGATCCGAGGAAAAGTAGTCGGCGGCCTTTGAAACAAAGACCTACAAGTATATCTCTGAGACTGTGCGAGTCTGAAGAGTCAAAAAATTTTGACCCAGGTCATGGTGATTAGATGCTGTTAGTGTCCGTGTTTGGTCCTTGGACACTCGAGTTAAAAGATCTCGGTGGTTAAGATCGCGATTGTTAGTTCAACTTCTAGATTTGAAATTGTTTTTGGTTAGATGAAACCCTAAGTTCAATGACAGAACTACTAATATTTCCCTTGTTAGAAACCATGGCTTATCAGTGTTTTGGTAAAACGTTTTCTTATAAGGATTGTTAAGGACACATTATGTGAAATTAAATTAATACTGTTGAATAACTGTGTTGGACTGTTTCTTTTTTTTTTCCTTTCACAAGGAGGATTCATATTTGTAGACATGGTTTAATTTTACAGACCATGTCTTATCTTTTTGTTGCCTTCTTGGCATTTTGTAACACTTCTGTTTAGTACCTTATGTTGACTTGTGATGTTTTTTCTTTTTCTTTTTGTTGTTGTTGTTGTTGTTGACGGGTTAACATAGTGATTTAGGAAGGCATGTGAAATCAGATGATTTTGTTTGACTGTTTATACACATTTGCTTATGGTTGTTTGTTCTCAAATGGATTCGATTTTGTAGTCGTCATCCTCAGGTGAAGTGGGCACAAAGGGAAGATAAGGTTTACCTTACAGTACTTTTACCTGATGCTAAAGATGCAAAGGTAAATGTCGACCCTGAAGGAGTGTTCACCTTCTCTGCTTTAGCTGGTGCAGAAAATCATCAGTATGAGTTGAAGTTGGATCTGTTTGAAAAGGTCAATGTTGAGGTAAGGACATAGTAGTTTCTGATGTTGGTTGATTATCCTGTTGTGTCTGCCTCATTCCGATAGTTAGTATCTATGTGTTTGCTGTCCTGATTTTTTCATTGTTAATGTTTCCAGGAAAGCAAACTTAATGTTGGTGTGAGGAGTATTTTCTGTGTTATCGTGAAAGCAGAGAATGGGTGGTGGAAGAATCTGTTACGTGGTGGTGAGAAGCCACCACACTACCTAAAAATTGATTGGGACAAATGGGTCGATGAAGATGAAGCAGACGGTCTGATAGCTTATTCAATTTTTTGTTGGTTCTCATAGTCTTCTAATTGCTGTTTGTTTTCTATGTGGTTTCACTGAAATTTTGGATTTTGTTTCAGAAACACCCGATGTTAATACAGGAGATATGGATTTCTCGGTACGGTGTCAAATCCTCCATATGCATTTCTCTTAAAGTTTTCCTTGATGACGGCCTAAAATTGTATTGATTTTGTTTACAGCAACTCGGAGGCATGGGAGGCATGGGAGGCATGGGCGCCATGGGAGGCATGGGTGGAATGGGCGGCATGGGTGGAATGGGCGGCATGGACATGGCCAGCTTGATGCAAGGAATGGGTGGCATGGGTGGCATGGGTGGAATGGGTGGCATGGATATGTCCGGCATGGGTGATATGGGTGACGAGAGCGATGATGATGGTACTGGATCTTGACCCTTTATTTCATCTACAGTATTTGTTAATTATATGCATACATATTTTTCTCATTGAACCATGATTCTTTTGAAGTCTTTTGATCCTTCACAACTTAAAGAACAACCTGATGATCAAGATCGGTACATTCAGGTCTTTTAACTGCCAAATCTGACTTGTTTGACCGTTCTTCTTAGATAATGAAGTGGAGAAGCCAGGAGAAGTAAAAGTTGCAGCTAAAGACGTTCAGAAGACAGAGGCTGCTCCTTCCCCAAGCACATAAAGAGTGTTCATTTTAGTCAACTTAGCATTTTCATTATCAGTGAGTTGTCATTTCCAGATAAACTGCAAAATGAAATTGGGTTCTTATTTAGAGTGACAGATGGTGCATCTTGAGATTATTTTGTTATTGGTTCTCCCCTAACTATGCATCATAGGCGTGTTTATCTGCTGTAACAGCATTATAGTGTACCTTAGCAGAATCTATGTTTCTCTGGGACCAGTTTGTTTCGTTCAATTTTACAGCAACTCACTTTTTTTTCTTTAGTAGTTGTACAACTATTCTTACTTAGAATTATGCGGCAGCTATCAAAACAAATAACTGAGTTGCCCTGTTCCAGACAGACACTTAGCTGTATGTGCCAAGTGCCAAATACTCTTCTTTGAGCGTGTTTATTGGACTCTGTATAGTCAGGCTAACCGGTTCTTCTTAGTAACTGAGAAATGAATAGGACGGCAGCTAAGGCCGGGTTGTTATTTGACGGGTACGAGAATTCTCGGGGATGTTATTTGACGGGTACGAGAATTCACGGGATGTTATTATCAGTACAAAAATGCGTCCACTCATTAGTAAATAAGCCAGGCTACCCTGAAAGTTGCATACTGTAGCATGGTAATGTTCAGCTAGGAGTCTAAGACTCCTTTTACGCGTGCATAATTTTTCATGTTTGTTTTCTTTTTGGTGACCGTGCATAATTTTTCATGTTTGTTTTCTTTTTGGTGACCGAAAAAGTGTAGCATGGTAACCAAAAAAGTGTTCCGCTGGGACTCCTTTTATCTAACTTGTCTTTGTCTGGATATGACTGATGCCTGATTTATCTGGATTTGACTTGATTTGTTTTTTTGAGTCATATCCGACTTAAAAATTTGTGAGTTACTGGCTTTGTCTCATGAGGATTTGACTTGATTTGTTTTTTGAGTCATATCCGACTTAAAAATTTGTGAGTTATTGGCTTCGTCTCATGAGTTATTTTATTTCCTGAATCAAACATATCCGAGTCAAGAGTTGGGTCTGATTCTTATCGCGAGTCACATCTGACTCAAACTGAAAAACAAACGATTTGACTTGTACCATGTTAGGGGCCGAACCATATCCATACGCCGAGTCAGCAAGAAACAAACACCCTGTAAGATTAGATAATCTTGTTGCAAAATAGTTTTCCACCACATGTATAAGCCCTAGACACTTTGTACTCTTGATACATAAGAGAAGATTTTGATTGTTGCCCACGTGCACAAACCATTTGATAATGATTTTACTTTCTTACTTTCGATGTGAATCCGTGGATGGTTCCGATGACACGTCCAATGGAATGTCATAGAAGCCGCTTCACCCTTTAACTATTCTTATTGTGTCTGTGCTAATGTTTCTGCACCTTGCTCCAATATGCTTACCTCTATGGACCGAGATCATTAGAGCTACTCTTTCCAAGTTGTTATGTTCTAAGACCATAAATGCACTAATTTATTATTTCATAGAATTTGGATTTCCTCATCTTGTACCATTTATAATAGCTCTTCTATTATTATACCATGGTAGTTATGCTATCCCATGTTTTTTTTTTGAGGAGTATGTTTCATTTTTCTAAAGATCAAAATCCCATCTGAACTTCAAACCTCCCCCAACATGTGATGGCCATAATGCCAACCCAATCTAGAGCCACTTTTCCATTTAATTCTCTTCTCTACAACCAAAAATGGGAATTTACCTGATTGTTTGTTTATGACAATGCTAACGTTAAAACCTATGCAATAAGCAACAATCTAACAAAAACACAAGTCATAAAAATATGGGTAACAATTTTATCCAGCTTACCACACGAGGAAGTATATAACGTATACATTTCCAGATGAAAGTCTTTATTCTTGGAATTATATTCGTTCTCCAAATACTACGAAGGTTTTCCCAAACAGAAGTATGGGTTTGAAGTCCAACATTTTTTTTTATGTGTTACCTTCAAATACAACCTCAAGAGTATCCCAAACCTCTTTTAGATGTGAAAATATGATATTGTAGATCTTGGCTTACATCATGAATTATAACATCCAAACCATATGAGTATTGCTTCTTGAGATGCCTTTCCTCGTCATTGTACTTGTATGTATTGCTTCTCGAGATGTATTTCCTCGTCATTGTACTTGTATAAAGCTTTGTACTCAAGATTACAGTTTTCAGACTTTAGACGTACATAGTCATTAATAGGATAGTCAAGTCAAATAAGTTTGACTTGACTTGAGTCAGCTGAGTTAGTTCTTGTTATCTGAGTCAGTTGTCATGTTTTCAGACAACTCCTTGTCCTGTAATGAAAGTGTCTCAATTATGTCTGATTGAAACAACTTGGTTTTTCCTCTGTAATACAATTTCCTCTACTTCTTGTGTTCATCATTGATTTCTTTCAATTCATCTTGATTATCATAAGAATATAAGAATTCTCATGGTATCAGACTAGTCTTCGATCCTCCTTCAATCATTAATAATTTTATCAACAATTTTTGTGTATTCAATCAATTCAGGGTAATATCAATACAACAATTTTTCCCACAAATCAAATCTTTAGGGTTCTTCCAAAAAAATTATGGTAACAACTAGAATATCTACATATACAAAAGTTCACAACAATCGCAGCAACAACAACAGTAGCCGTACCATCAACAATAACACCACAAACAATTTCTTGTCTTCGGATCTGGAAACTCTTCAGTCAAATCGAAATTCTAATACAATGGCTTCCGCTGGTAATTCTTGTACTCTACCTTTTACAAATATTTTAAACTTTGTCTCAATAAAGCTTGACTCGACCAATTTTCTGCTTTGGCGAGATCAATTTGAGGGAGTTTTGTTCTCCTGTGATCTTTATGGATATGTTAATTGTGATATCATTGAACCGCCATAGAAAATTGTAATTTATGGTGTTGAAACAGTTAATCCTGAGTGGGTTTCTTGGAGAAGATTGGATAGGTTTGTATCAACTTGTTTAAAAGCAACCTTTACACCAACAGTTAGTGGTGATGTTCTTGGATTGTCTACTACTAAAGAAATTTGGGATTTTCTTGAACAAAGTTTTAGGATATAATTCATTGCTAGGAAAAGCATGTTAAGAACTCAATTGAATAGTCTTAAAAGGGGGAATATGTCTATTGTTCAATATCTACATAAGATTAAGTCTATAGCATATTCTTTAGCAGCTATTGGTGAAAAAGTTAGTGATTCAGATCTTATGATGTTTGTGTTGAATGGTTTAGGAAGTGAATATGATGTCTTTGTTATTTTATCACAAAATAGAGAGACACCTTATACTTTTGGAGAAGTTAAAGCAAGATTACTTTCTCATGAGCAGTTTCTTGCTGAGAGACATCATAATAATACAAATGTCTATGATGACCAAAATACTGCATTCTATGCGAGGAATGGGCAGTCTTCTTATAATAGCAATAGAAGAAATAACATAAATGGAATTGGTGGTTCTTATAAGAATAGTAAGTACCAGCATGGATCTAGTTCAGGTTCTTCCAATACTTCTTATCAAACTAGATCTACTTCAACTGGAAATGGTGGTAGAAGACCCTATATTGTTCTCAAAAGTATTCTGTCAAATTTGTAAGAAGAATGGTCATATTGCATCCAGGTGTTTCTTTAGATATCATACACCACTAACTGGGAATTCTACTAGTGCTTCACAAGCTCATTATGCAGTATCAGATACTCAGTAACCATAAGCATCTTCTTCTAGTTCTCATCAAGCCTTTACAAGTTTGAATGTTCAAAGTTCCTGCAGTTCGTGATGATCCTTCTTCAAGGGTTGTGTGGATATCTGATAGTGGAGCATCAACACATATGACTGGTGATAGATCAATTCTTACCAATACTTCTAACTACAAAGGCAAGGAGCATGTGGTGATTGGCAATGGTAAGTCTCTATCCATCAATTTTACTGGCAGTTCTACCATTCAGATACCAACAACTAGTTTTGTGTTAGATAAATTTTACATGTGCCTGATATGCAACATAATTTACTGTCAGTAGCTAAATTCACTAAGGATAATGTTTGCTATATTACATTTGATCCTTTTGGTTATGAGATATAAGGGGCTTATATGATCATGCTTTGTTATCTAACGGAAAGATGGTCAACAATTTATATCCCATATCTACACCTAAACTGCAATATGCTTTTTCTTCTCTGGTTGTTTCTTCTGATTTATGGCATAGTAGGTTAGGCCATCCTTCATCAATTACATTTTGATAAAATAATTCTTTTAAATTCTGTTCAAAAGGATACTCTTTGTCATCCTTGTCAGCTTGCTAAAAGTAAAAGACTTCTTTTTCATGCTTCTACTTCACATACAACTTCTACTCTAGCTTTAATACACTGTGATGAATTGGGTCCTGCACCAGTGTCTTCCTTATCTGGATTTAGATATTATATATTATTTGTTGATGATTTTAGTATATTCCATTGGATTTATCCCATGCAAGCTAAATCTAAAGCTTTACATTGTTTTCAACATTTCAAAACTCTTACTGGAAATTTATTCAATGCTAAGATTCTTTCATTTCAAACTGATGGTGCTAGTGAATTGGTTAAAGGTTCTTTCAAACTGTTTTTGGAGTCTTGTGGTATTAATATGAGAATTTCTTGTCCCAAAACACCTGAGCAAAATGGTCTTGCTGAAAGAAAACATAGTCACATCACAGAAATGGGTAATACTCTATTGTTTAATGCAAATTGTCCAAAAGAGTTTTGGTATGATGCCTTCTTAGCATCCACCTTTCTTATAAACAGAACTCCAACTCCAGTTCTTCCAAATAAATCTCCTTTTAAAATTTTGTACATTGAGCATCCTGATTATTATTTACTTAGAGTTTTTGGTTACATTTGTTATCCTTTTCTGGGTCACTCAAGACCTGACAAGTTATCTCCCAAATTTGTAAAATGTGTCTTTATTGGTTATAGTTCTTTACATAAAGGTTATAAATGCTATAATCCAATTTTAAAGAAAACTAATATATCCAGACATGTTATTTTCTCTGAAAATGAATTTTATTTTTCAACTTTTTCTTGTTCTGAGTTATCTACTATTACTGAAATCCCTTCCCCTGTTCAACAATCTTCAGTTTCTTCATCTACTATAGTGACTAGATCCAAAACTGGTATTACAAAACCAAAGGTCTTCCATGATCATGTTTTACTTCACTCTGTTAAACATCCTATTTCATATGCTTTTTCTTCTTTGCTTTCATTCCTACTAAGCCAAAATATTTTAAAACTGCTATTCAAAATCCATACTGGAAAGTATCCACGGGAGATGAGAATACTGCTTCGATTAGGAATGATACTTGGGATTTAGTTGACCCTGAACCACATATGAATATTTTGGGCTACAAGTAGGTTTATAGAGTTAAGTTAAAGTCAGATGGAACTTTGGATAGACTTAAGTCAAGATTTGTTGCTTTAGGTTATAATCAACAAGATGGAGTTGATTATGGAGAGACTTTTAGCCTTGTTGTAAAAGCAAATACAGTTAGGGTGGTTTTAATTATAGCTGTTACTAGAGGTTGGATCATAAAGCAATTAGATGTTTCAAATGCCTTTTTACATGGAGATTTACTTGAGGATGTTTACATGAAACAACCACTTGGGTTTGAGAGTGTTGAATTTCCACACAAAGTTTGCAAATTGAAGAAAAGTCTTTATGGGTTGAAGCAAGCTCCCGAGGCTTGGTTTGAAAAGTTCAGTGCTTTTTTGCTTTCTTATGGTTATGTGAGAATTGTATCCAACTATTATATGTTTATTTATAGTTCTGGTTCTGATATGATGATATTACTTCTTTATGTTGATGATATTATTTTAACTGGTTCATCTGAAGTTTTACTTAATCATTTGATTCAACATCTCAGTGTTGTTTTTGCAATGAAGGAATTAAGAGATTTACATTTTTTATTGGGAATATAAGCTAATAGACAATCTGATAGTATCTTACTCACACAAAAGAAGTATACTTTGGAATTATTGGAAAAGGCACAAATGTTAGAATGCAATCCTTGTAGCACACCAGCTGCAAAAGGTCCCAAAATTTCAATTTCTAATGGTGTTTTGCTTAATAATGCATCTGAGTATAGGACTATAGTTGGTATGCTTCAATATTTGTGCTTAACAAGACCTGACATATGTTTTGGAGTTAACTATGTCAGTCAGTATATGCATGCTCCTACATATGTTCACATGCTGCTAGTTAAAAGAATATTGAGATATTTGAAGGGTTCAATTGGGATTGGTATAATATTGAGAAAAGGTGATATTAGTTCATTGATAGCATACACTGATTCTGATTGGGGAAACTGTCCAGAAACAACAAGATCTACTGGTGGTTATACTATTTTTCTTGGTTCATCTTTGATTTCCTGGTCTAGTAAAAAGCAACCAACTGTCTCAAGGTCTACAACTGAGGCAGAGTATAAATGTTTATCAGTAGCTAATGCATAGTTAGAATGGTTGTCATCAGTTCTTTCTGAATTGCATATTTCATTAGCACAGCCAATTACTTTGTATTGTGATAATACAAGTGCTATTTATTTACCAGCTAACCCTGTATCACATTCCAGGGACAAGCACATAAAGATTCACCACCATGTTGTCAGAGAGTTGATTGAAAGTGGTTTCTTATCAGTCTAACATATTGCTTCATAAAATCAGTTAGTTGATCTGTTTACTAAGGGTGTATGTGCACCAATTTTCAATTCTTTGCTGCAACAACTATTAGGTACACCTACTTCAACAACTGTTGTTATTTCTTCTACTAAAGAGAATGATTTTACTTCTTCAATATTTGCTGCTGCTTCTTCTACTTCAGAGGGTGTTTTAACTGCTGCTTTATATACTACTTCTATTGATTGCTTGGACAATGTTCCTTATCATACAAGACATTCTTCTTAGGTTGTGTTGCTGCTGTTAAATGTTCTTTGTTTTTCTTGTTTCTTTGTTCAAACTGAGTAATGTTACCCCTTATCAGTTTGAGGGGGGATAATAGGATGGTCAATTGACTTAAGTCAGATGAGTTAGTTCTTGTTATCTGAGTCAGTTTTTCTGTTTTCAGACAACTCTTTGTCCTGTAATAAAAGTGTCCCAATTATGTCTGATTGAAACAACTTGGTTTTTCCTCTGTAATACAATTTCCTCTACTTCTTGTGTTCATCATTGATTTCTTTCAATTCATCTTGATTATCATAAGAATATAAGAATTCTCAGTCATTGATAACTGGTATGTTAAGATGGATATTTGGTTGTTCAGATTGTGTATTCTGAGGTGATTGAAGCACATGTTATTGTACAAGAGGTGTTGTACGAAATTGAGGTTGGGGTGGTGTTAATTGTTTGACCTTCTCAACTAAAAAACAGATTGATCTCAATAAATCTTAGAACTTATCACTATATATTTGTACCACAAGTGTGTGGTGCTTAGAGTTGGAGGTATGGTTTACCTTTTGGCCTGATCAGGCATTATATTACAAACTGTGGTTTTCCCCCGCCGGATATATGATATTAGGTGGGATTGTAATTTCAGTTGTTACTTCAGCTTCAGGTTTCTGAAGCATTTCCAACTGATGTTGGTCTGTTTGATGTTGCACACTTGTTATGGGCACCTACGGTGTTATCATACTCTGTTGGAGTTCCATACTTTATGATGTTAATCGCAAAGGTGAGGTTAATTACACCGAGGAAATGTGGTAACCTTCTTTGATACATTATTTATAGCTTCACAGTGTCAGAATTCTCATATGAGTATTTGTGAAGAAAAATATGGTCAAGATAAAAATCATTAACTAGATATCATGTTTAAGATCACCTCATTATGTTTGGCGGTTAAATCTCAATTGTTAACTAGATATCATGTGGCAGCTGGGAATCAATTAGTTTTCTCACCTTGCGCATATTTGGGCCTCTGATAGTTATTCATTGTGACGATCTGACTTTCCAGGTCTCGACTTAGCTGACAGCTTCGATGTTTTTCCCAACTTCTGATGTTGAACTCAGGTCTTTCGCATATGTCTTCGTGTCTCTTCTCTAATTGACGACAAATGGTTAAGAGTCCTTGACATCTCACCTTGAATCTTATGTAAGATATCAGCTGCACTCTACAACTGTCAGTTCTTTGGTATATGTTATATTTTGTCATCTACAAATTAATGTTACATATTTATAGGCTTGGCAAAGCACATCCTCAATAAGCCAGTGGTCCTCGTGGTAATATATTTGCTAAACTACATACATTTCTATAGTATTCCTAAATTTGAACTTGGACTTTGGCACTTATTATGATACTAGCTTTTTGGGAAACATTAACCCAATTTCGTTTCTATTTATGCACATATTATCTATAGAGGTAGGATCCCTTCACACTTTTATTTTGACACTATCTCACACTTTTGGCGACATCTTTCTTAATAAAACTTATACGTAGAGAATTTGAAGTTAATATCTTGGGGAAATGCTCGCCTTACAAGGCTCTACATACCCACACAAAAAATGAGCAAATTCCGAAATTCCAAATCTCACCATCTATTAATCTTAATCTTAATCTTAACGGTTGAAAATTAGTTGATTTTTGACGATTCATTTTCAAAGTAGTAGATGGTAGAGTTATACATTTCAGAATGTGGTCATTTTTTATGGGCCTGTAGATCTTGGTAAGACAAACATATTTCTAAAATGTTAGCTTCCAATATGCCACCGTTTAAATTTTGTAAAAAAATTAGTGTCATACATGTGAGATAGTGAAAAAATAAGAGTGTGAGGGGATTCTCCCTCTTATTTATAATTTTAAATTTGAACTCACTGAAAATGAATTTATCATTGCAAAATATTCAAGGGTACATTCCAAACTTAAATGAAAAAAACCACCATAAATGAAAGAAGGAATTTTTTTTGAGACTGACAAAAATAACACTGAGGATGAAAATAACATGACGATTGCGGTAGGATTTGTTAACATTCCATTATCAGGTTTTTGTAAAAATATTAGTGCCGGAATTTTGAGATAGTGAGAATAACCATCTCAAAACATCCTCTCCCGTCATATGAGTCAAATTTTAAAGCCAAATTAAGACAATAGTATAAAACATGTTAAACATAAATTTACGCATTTCCACATATTTTTTTGCTTATCGGCTTCGAATCACACATAATTGATGAAACGAATTTACATTACCTAGCCGGATAATGGATCTTTGCCTATTTGAAAATGCTATGAGAAATTCCTATGGGATGAACAAACTCAGAGTTTGTTCATTTTGCTCCCACTATGGCATGAACAAACATGAAAAATAGATGTTCAAATCATCAAATCTATTGCTTTGAACATTGAGTCGGAACATCCAGCACGCGTCTGTGGTAACGACGGGCGATCTTGGTACGAACGTTGGCGTTAGAAGAACCAATGCACGATAATTCCAGAAACGCCAACGACTTTTGCATTAACGCCCGCGACTTTTGGATTGACGCCAAGTACAATCCATGATTATTTTACTACTTTTTAACCTTATTTTATCTCACTTTATCCTATTTTATCTCACTTTATCCTATTTTATTTCACTTCATCATATTTTATCTCACTTAAATATCCTGGCTTGATTGGGGTATACCCAATAAGACAAAATAAGGTCATTTTGAAGTAAAAGAAGCCACCCCTTAACCATGTATTTTCTAAATGGCTAATATACGCTTGTTTAATTATCACTAAAAATTATGATTAGGTTAATTAATTGAGTTTAGATGAATTAATTAAGTAGATTAAAACTTATGAATTTAAGTTATGAAATTTTGTTTTTGATTGAACTCATGTGGGAAGATTTTTTTTTCTGAGAATTTTTTTTGCAACGGAAATGAAAACATATTACCCAAACACTTATAAAAAGGGGATTGCAAAGTTGATGTATAAAATGAAAATTAAAGAAGAATCAACACTTTCAATTATGAAACTATGAAAAGTCGGCAGGGTCGACGAATGAAGACCATGTAAGGTCGACGAATGAAGAAAATGCCGACTAGCTTTGGCCGACAAGGTATTCAAATGAAGACAATGCCGACTTTATTTTTTTGACACACATGAGGCGACTAATATTAGTCGGCAAGGTCTACAAAAAAAAACCCGTCGGCTGTTGAGAAAAATACCCCGCCGTCTGTTGAAAAATACCATGCCGGCTGTATTATCCGGCAAGGTCTTCAAAAAATACCCTGCCGGCTGTTGAAAAGATTTACAGTCGCCATGGCTATTATGAAAAGTCGGCAAGATATGCATATTGTGACCTTGCCGACTAAAGACACAAGAATCATAATTTTCGATTTCTAACTTAATATAACAATCATATAACAACCAAATCACACAACACAATGATGAGTTTGAGTTTAGACATCACTTAGAGTCTTCTTTTCGCCGGTAGAATCAACCATTTTTTTTTGGAAAATCAATGTTGAAGATTTTAGGTTGATGGAAGAAATGGAAGAAGATGAAGGGGAAGAGCAGAGAGATTAGGGAAGATTAAGAGTTTTTTAGTTTTTAATTTTAGGGTTTAATATTAAGTTAATTAGTTCAAGGATATTAAAGTAAAATCACCAATTTTGGCCACCCTTTAACAAGAGCACTAGGTCCATTTAAATATGAGTATACCCCAATTTGGCCGGGCTTAAATATTATATTATATTTTTCATCTTTATCCTACAAAATATTTTATATTAAAAAGAAATACTAATGATGCCCTAGAAAACCAAATTTGTTCATTTTGTCTTAGTTTATCATAGTAGAGAAACCCGTTTGACCTTCCACGTGGCTTAACAAAATTTTGAAATTGTTCATTCCATAAAAATTGCTCTAAAATGACCGTTTATCCGGATAAAAAGCGGGCCCTACTTTTATCCTTTATAATCCCAATGTACATAGGCGCTCTGTTCGCCAAATTAGAATCGGGATTCGGGACCATACCATTAGTGGCTTTCCTCCCAAACGCTGGTGCTCTTAACAAAGTCTCATTTAGGTCTTCCATGTGGACCATCATCTCCCTGTTCACTCATGAAATTATATATAATTCCTTCGCGCAGTCGAACGCAAAAACCCTAAACCCTAAATTCGTTTATTCTAGAATCCAGCGAAATTATATATGATCGCGGCTTTCTCAGAGTCACAGCGAAATCCATGGATATAGAAATGGAAGAATCACCACCAACAACAACTTCATCTTCATCCCCATTGAAGCGTATGGGTATAAAAAATTCGATCCAAACAAACTTTGGAGATGATTATGTCTTTCAAATTACTTCAAGTCAAGAAGAGAATTCAACAACAACTCTTGCTGTATCATTATCAACAAATGTGATTAAGTTATATTCACCAGTAACCGGACAATATTTTGGTGAATGTAAAGGTCATAGTGGGCCTATTAATGAAATCTCATTTCTAGACTCAGGTTCGCCTCATCTACTTCATTCTTGTTCTTCTGATGGTACTGTTAGGTTCTGGGATATCAGGTCTTTTAATCAGGTGACAGTATTAAATGCTGGTTCAGCTCAAGAAGTGTTTAATTTTGCTTTGGGTGGTTCAAGTAATAGTCTTCTTTCAGCTGGATGCAAATCCGAGGTAGGCTTCCATTCTACGCAGCTCTTAATTTCATTAATAAAGCTTTTTGTATTGTATTTGTATTTGTTTGTTCTCTTAAAATTTACCTCGAAACTATGTAGGAAATAAGAACAAAAAAGTGAATGTGTATATTGATGAGGTGATGTTTGTGTCATTATCTGATATTAATTTATAGACCATGCATCAACGCTCCTAAAGGCCTAAGAAACAAAACATACATGTCATCAGTATAGGTATTGGAATAACATCATAGTCACATCGCAAGATAAGTCGCATGCATGTTTTATTTCTGAGTGCAATTGTATTTGTTTCTTTGTCCTTTTTGTAACAGCATATATATGTAATAGAAGAAAGTATGCATTTAATTAAGAGACACGTTGTGAGCTTGGTAAGCGTGTGTTGTAACTGCATAAGTAGGAACGAATGCTAATAATTGGTTGTATTTTCCAGTGGTGTATGAATAAGAAGGCTCCCATTTATAACCAAGTTACTTGGGTAATAGAGTTTTATTTTCGAGTTTGCCTAGTGTTGTCTTTGAGTTGCCTTTGATTCTCTCTAATCTTTCATTCATGGAAGAATTGTTCTCATAATTTCTACAATTTGACATTATTTCGATCATAATTGTTTATTAACAGTTGCCAGCATGATCTTACCTAATTTTTCTCATAATTTCTACAATTTGACATTATTTCCATCATAATTGTTTATCAAAAGTTGCCTTCATGATCTTAGCTAAGGTGAAAAGGCTGGAGAAGCGTTCATGTATTCAATTTTGACTTCTTGCTTAAAAATATTTGTAGTATTAGTTTTTACTACAGGTGAAGAAATATTAATGGAGATTTTTACTTGCAGATACTCTTTTGGGATGTAAGAAGCATGAAGCAAGTGGCATGCTTGGAGGAGTGTCATATGGAAGATGTTACTCAGGTTTTTCTTCTCCCAACTCCCGTTATTTTATGGTTCACACTGTGTTTTGTAGTAGTTATTTCTCTTAACACATAGAGAAGATTACATGATGTATTTTGTATTGGTTGATGTTTATTTGTAGCTTCAGTGCATCTGGCATTTATACCATAAACTGGCACAGGTTACTTCAGTTTCTTTTTTTTGTTTACTAGCTAGGAAGAGCTAATTGCATGTATGTAAATTTCGCTTCTCATATTTTGTTATGCAAGCTTCTTTAGATCATTGTCATAACTAACTGGTAGTCTGATATAAATGCCTTTAATGTTTAGGCATGTGTTAAGAAAAAGGTCATGTCAAAGCACAGAAAATATCTAGTGACATATCTCTGCTTGACATCGCTAATTGGAGACCATATGATTATGTTCTGATTTTTTCCATGGCGTCTTGATTATAAACTAGGTCCACTTTGCTCCAGGTCATCAGAACAAGCTTATTTCTGCTTCTGTTGATGGACTAATATGCATAGTTGACACCGAGGGGGATATCAATGATGATGATCATCTAGAGTCAGTAAGTACACCTTGCTGTTCTGCTATGTTATTATTGCCGTTTATTAGAAACTCTGAAAGCATTATATTGCTGTCTATCTCAATCGCTGAACACGTTGATTGTCTAATTCTACAATTTTACTTATAATCCGATGTTTCAAAATTCGAAGTATCCTAAATTCTTTCGATTATATAATAAAAAAACGATGAAGCAGAAGACTTGCATAAAAACCCAGCGCTAGATGTGCAAGAGTGTAATTTTAACTTATCAGTTTTTGAGCACACCAAGTATGGTCACTCAAATTTGTTTACTCCATTGGTAGGTGGGTTTTATGGCTTCTGCTGGACCTGCAGTTTGTGTGGACTTGAAGTACCCATCCTGAACCCCCTTAAGCTTGTGAATTAGTTATTCTTCCTCACTAGATAGTCTCAATTTTCTCCACTATCAGATAGGACATTGAAATTCATCTCTAACTCAATAAGATGTTTTTGCCTTGGGAAGTGTTTAGAATTATGAAGTATAAGTGGAATGAAATGGCCTCGGTTTCCCAGAAGTGTCCTAACTTCTACTCATCACTGTTTTTAGGAAAAGACTACTGGAATGACTGATACCATTGGCAGTATTTCAACATTGTGGAAATTTATCTATCATTTTTCTTTTGTAAGAGCTTAAGAGCAACCCATGTGAGGCCTCAATGTTTCTCAGACTGGCTGTGGCTATATATGGCTACTGGTATCTCAAATTGCCAAATATGGCAATGTTGCCAAAATTCATTATACATTTTCCAATTGAAAGTGGGCAAGTTTCGTATTTGATCTCAGGTTTAATTTGAAATAAAACTCTATCATCTAAGATTGTACTCGATCTTTAAACAAGTTCTGTACCCTACTCTGGGAGACTGCCTAATATCAATAGTGTATGAGACAGCTCGTTTTGAAACAGAGTTTCATTTTATACCGACTGAAGAGTCGGTGAAGTGTGAAATTCGCGCTGAAAACAATACTCGTGACAAGGAAACCACTGGTTACGCTTTTCAAAGGCCTTGTCAAGCATTTAACAATCTTTACTATTGCGATTCTTTGTGAAAACCAAATTGCTGTTCCTAATATTTAGCAATTTGAAAGATAAGATAACAATCCTCACAGTGAAATTCTTACATTCTTGTAGGTGATGAATGTCGGGACATCAATTGGAAAAGTAGGATTCTTCGGGGAGATGAATCAAAAGCTTTGGTGCCTGACACATATTGAAACCTTAAGGTCAATTCTTTTTTCTACCCTGTTTTATGGATAAAAGTTAGACTTGTGAAGCTTTTACATGGATATTATTTCAAACACAAAGAGAGAGAGAGAGTAGTTTCTACTTAATGCCAATCGGTAAATCTTCCAATTGCTTGACTTATAGTGGCGATGCAAGTTATCTATGGCTTGCAAACAAAACCTCATTAGGTTAGCAAAATGCTTATTATTGCAGCTACCTAAGACTTGGTTCAGAACATGCATCAGGATTAGCATCTGACAATAGAAATTTAAAAAAGTAGAACCTCTAGGATTTTCTCTTATGCTTCATTTGTTATTTGCTAAAGTACATCAAAGAGAGCCCCAATTGGCCTATGTGTTGTCTCGTTAAATGGATAGAGAAATCTAATAAATAAGCATCATTCTCTTTTCTTTTGAGCTGTATATCTGTTGTTTCTTTTGTGTGCTTCGTTTGAGTTATTTGTTTACTCCATCATGCTGATTATAACTCCCGTTTGGCAGTATTTGGGATTGGAAAGATGGAACAAATGAAGCGACCTTCCAGGAAGCTCGTTCATTAGCATCTGACAGCTGGACGCTTGGCCATGTAAGCTTATTTATAATGGATGCCCTATTGTGTTCCTTTGGTCATTACTCTATTAATATTGATTACTGGTTAAACAAAGTGTTTAGCTACTTATGTAGCATGCTCATTTCTTTTCTAGTTTTGTTATTTGGTAAGCGATTGGTGGCTAAGTTCAGTGGATGACTTTTATGCTGTCTGATTGATCACTTGTGAGTCAAACCATCTTTGATTGCAAACCCAACCTCCACCCATATGCCCATGTTATCAACTCGTGTTCTATCACTCAGTGACTGTCAAGCTCCCAACTTTTCAATACTAGATGAGTGATGAAATGCTACTCGATTATATGATTTTGCATGGGCCTCTGAGGTTACATTGCCTAGTTACTCCTCTGCAAAGGGTATCCCTTAGAATTGTTTTCTTTTGCTCCTTGATTCTGCTTCTGCAGGTTGATTACTTTGTGGATTGCCTCTATTCAGAACCCAATGATCGTTTGTGGGTAATTGGTGGCACAAACGCTGGCACATTAGGCTACTTCCCAGTAAATTACAAGGGGGCTAGTGCAATTCAATCTCCTGAAGCTATCCTGGAGGGTGGACACTCGGGGATCGTAAGAAGCGTCTTACCTGCGTCAAGCATACGTGGGGGACCTTCCCAAATGAGAGGCATTTTTGGATGGACAGGCGGTGAAGATGGTCGCTTATGTTGCTGGTTATCAGATGAATCTTCTGAAACCAACAAACACTCTTGGATTTCAAGTGCTCTAGTTATGAAGTCTCCAAAAACTCGCAAGAAAAGACATCATCCTTATTAGTCAGACTCATCTTAGGTTCAACAGGGCCATGTTTATGAGAGTTTTCTTGGTATCATTGTTGTATTTTTAATTAGTAATATTAAAGTCGAGGAAATACAAACAGGTGATATATGTGAAGTGTGAACCAAGGCTTATTGACATTTTTGTTTCTTATCGGGTTAAATTTAACTCTGGGATAACCTCCCTCTAATCCCAAGCTGAATGAACGTGGCTGGAGAATCTTTTCATAAAAGATCCAAAAATCTCTTGAATGTCAACTGAACTTAATATGCATGGGCATGGCTGTTAGATTTTCTTAACAAAAGAATACGATCTATTGAAGGTGGCCTTTTTCCTGCTGGCCACTGGTAAAAAAATTATACAGCTAAGGAACTTCTGTTTATGGAACCAAAAATTATTACTCCCTCCTTCCCTAATATATAGGTGGAGAAGATGAAATCTCTTAGAATAAGAAATTGCATGGACTGATACCTGTGAGAGAGGTGATAAGTCATGCGATTAGCCTTGCAATGCTGATTTTGTCAAACTCAAATCTTCTTCATCTTCTTTCTTTGATTTCTCTCATGTCAATCAATTCCTCCCTTAATTTGATGATTATCATTTAGTTTTTTTGCTTTATTTATATAGTTTTTTCTTATTAATGATTACGATATTGTGCCGTTTTAAAAAACCATAATTTTTAACCTAAGTTCAAGCTTCTGAAACTGCAAAAAATTGTTTTTTCAATCTTTAATTTCTTTAATGTTTTTATTCTAGGTTTTAAACTCGAAAAACTCCTAGTGATTTTAGCTCTTAAATCTCTTGATTAACTCGTCCTCTCCCTGTTTTTATTTGTAGGTCATGAACTGATGGAGGTGCATACATAGAGTTTTTCAGTCCATCATCATCAATTTACAAGTAACATTGAGGTCTAGTCGAAGATTTCACTAATTAAAAATTACAGAATCTCTTTTGGTGGTATGATTTATTCTTCTTCTTAAAGGGTTGGTGCTCTGAACAGAATCAGTAATCACTAGTATATTTCATAAGGCATCAGAGATTTGTGAGCTCCTACTTTCGTAGGGATTAGTTATCTTTCAATTTAGAATTGCTTCTTCTTTCGATATTGCTTTATTCTTGAGATGAGAATTTTTTGGATTATGGGACACCTATTGATTTATCTCTCTCTCAGAGTTGTCTGCTTAGAAAGATGAGTAATTTGATGTTTAGGAAATGATGTACTTCATCTTCAAAGATGCTTAATTATAAATAACCTCTCACTCAAAGTCCATCAAAAGTTGTGTTACCAATTTTAAATTAGTAATTAATCACATTATTTTACTTCTAAGTGGAAGATTTTTAAGAGCAGCTTTAACTATTACTGGGTTTTCGTTTTTGTGAAGATTAGCTTCTACATTTGGCACATTTTAGCTTACTTGATTATGATTCTAGTTATAAGATTCTCTGTTTTGATGGAATGAGAATAATTAGTGACAGACATTCATTATTACTATTCAATTTAGAGCAGTCATTCAGTCCTATTGGTTTTGGATTTGCTGCTTCATAAATCAAGCCTGTTAGTCTGCTCAAGGTGACCTCTTTATTGTTTTCTCTTTGTAGCTGTTGTCAACTCTCTCTCTAAAGCATGCTTATCATTTACTCCTCCTTGTCTGGTTATTTCATCTGTATTTTTGATGTGTTAGTAACTCAAACTTTAAGTTGGCAGATTATGATTATCTCTCCTAATTCATTGATTTGTCTAAGTTATTACTATTTTAAATTTTCAATTCAGATTCCTTCTCCTTGTATAAATTGCATTATGACCTTAACTGGAATCATACCATCTTACCACAGTGAAGTAGAATTTTCTCTGTCTAAACTTAGTTACTGCAATGGCAACGCCTTCTGCTCAAGTTAGGGTCCTTGATTTAGAAGAAGATTTTGAGGAGTTCCCCTTTAGATTTGCTGCTCTCCTTTGTGATGATACCAAAAGTTATTACAAAAACTCTGTCAAACATAACCTCAATAGAATATGGACTATCAAATCTTCAGACTTTAAGTTAGCCAAACCTTTTATTCAAGGAAAGGGTAATCAAAATTTGTTTATTGTCATGTTCAAGACTAAGAAGGATATGGATATTGCTTTCTCAGCTAGACCAACTCTACTTTTTGGAAGACTCTTTGCAGTTCAACCCTTAAGAGATGTGGAGTCAATTTTTGATCTTGTCTGGGAAAAGACCCTCATGCATGTATTGATTGATATCCACTATGACTTGGTTAATAAGGGTAGAGCTAGAGAAGTTTTAGATCAAATTGGGGGCTTTGTGTCAGCTGAATCTCCAGTGGGAAATCACTTTGAAGCTAAACTGATGGTTCCCCTTACTAGTCCGCTCACTAGGAAAGTTGTCATTAACTCCACCAGAAGATCTTATATCATGTATGCTTTTTACCCTAAACTTCCTTTCAGGGCTTGCAAGACTTGTTTTGTGCTGTATCACAATGACCCGCTGTGCAAAGAAATTCAGAGGAGGATTCTCGTTAGGGCTTTGCCTGTACCAACAAGAAGAATCTCTCATGTTGCTATTACAAATATGTAGTCTTTTACAGAGATTGGAGAAAGCTCTAATCCAAAGAGCGACTGTATGCCTGCATTTACTGACAACTCAGTGTTTGAACATTCGAAGCCATCAACATTCTCGGTCAGTCTCCAGCCAGCTTCAACTAACAGGAATTCGGGTTTATCCTCTTTCTCCCCTGTTTCATCTTCTTCTAGACCTAAGTATGCTGCTCTTACTATCAAGGAACCATCTAGCCATGCTTTCACAAATTCAGTTCCCTCTCAATCTTTTTTGAGTCGTACTGGTTTTTCTAGTTCTACTGAAAACATTTCTTTTGACTCTGATGGACTTGTGCATGATAGCAAAAGCAAAAGAACTAGAACATCTTTTGAGTCAGTAGTGGTTGGAAATAGCTATGGATTCCCCTCTTTTAATATTATGCCGACTCCTCATTGGCCTCCTTTGACTTTTGCTACTCCTTTTAACCCCCCTGTTGACATCTCCTTCAATTCGGGTTGCCCAAATTTCTTTGCAAGTCAGAAAGGATCTGAGGCCAACATGATTTGGTCAACTTCGACTTCTGCTGTTGCTCACACTGTTTTCTCCAGTCCAAGTTTTATTGTTAGCTCGACCTCGGAGATGAACTTTGTTTCTGAAATGGTTTTGCCAGCAAAATCGGATGTTGGATATTTTCATGATGTTGTTCAGAAAGAAGCTCTTGCTGACCCCTTGATTCTTGAGCCTATGCCCTTGTCAATGCTACCACCTGAGCCTGAAATCTCTAATAATGAATTCGAAGAAGAAGTGGATTTGATGATGATGGATACAGACTCTTTGTATGCGGAACCTTCGGATGCTCATGACCTAGTAAGTTCTCATTCCTCTTATCTCTTTTAATTCACTGTTGTTTCTCTTATTTTCTTTGCTTTTTGCCTATTTTCTCTTTTTTCGTCTGTTATTTCTTCTTGCTAAGATGAAGTTCTTGTGTTGGAACATAAATAGTTGTTGCTCTGATAGGAAATGGTTACATATTTTAAACTTATATAGGAAATTTAGATACGACGCCATCTGTTTGATTGAAACAATGGTAGATGAAAGCATTGTTCGTAATTATGTTCATCATTTAACTTTTGATGCTTGGTTTATTATTCCCTCAGTGAGTAAGTCTGGAGGTTTAGCTTTAGGTTAATTTGAAAAATCCAACATGGAAATTATAAACTCCGCAAACAACATGATACATTTAGTGTGTGACATTACTCCGCGTATCAAGAATTGTCTTGTTTCTTTTGTGTATGGTTCTTTGAATAGCACGGGTCTGAGAAACCAATGGAACTTACTTAGTAGTATAAATAATGTGGAAAATAGGCCTTGGCTTCTTTTAGGAGATTTCAATTTTATCATGCATCACTCTGGAAAAATGGGCGGAAATATTGAGAACTCGATGATTCCAAATTTTGTGCGAAACAAATTGATTGATTTAAATCTGAATGAAGTGTTCTCTTTTGGAAATCCCTATACTTGGTGCAATAGACGTTTCAAAGATCCTACCGATCTAATCTTTGAAAAGTTGGATAGAGGTTTTATAAATGATAAATGGATTTCTTTACTGCCTCATACTAGGGTCACAAATCTTGGTCGTGTCTATTCTGACCATTGTCCTGTACTGCTTAATTGTTTTCATTACAATGATAAACTTTCTATTCCGTATAAATACTTCAAATGCTGGCAAATGAGTCCATATTTTAAGAATGTCCTGGTCGACTGGTGGTCTAAATCATTAAAGGGTTCTGCGAGTTTTATTGCTGCTGGAAAGCTTAAAAATCTCAAGCATGACTTAAGTAATTGGAATAGGAATTCTTTTGGTCATATAAAAACTACTATAGGAAGATTAAACAATAAAATTGAGAAGCTTCAATCTTTGCCTTATGATCCTTCAATTGGGTCTTTCATTCTGAATTACTCGAAGCAGCTTGATTATTGGTATAAGGTTGAAAACTCTTTTTATAAGCAGAAATCAAGAATTGATTACTTCAACTATTATGATAAGAATACAAAAAAATAATAATCATAATACGGTTAAGCTGAGAAATATGTATAGTACCATACATACGTTACGCGACAATCAAGGTAACTGGTTGGATAGCAGAAAGCAAATTGTCTCTCTTATTTCTGGTCATTTCAAAAATATTTATACTTCTTCGCAGCCTAGTAATAATGTTATTGAGGAAGTTCTGAAAGACATCAGACCTATTATATGATATTAACAACAGTCTTACTGCCATTCCTACTTAGGATGAAATTCGTGATACTATTAGAAGCATGGCTCCCTGGAAGTCACCTGGGCCAGATGGATTCCCTAGTGGTTTCTTCAGAGATAACTGGAATGTAGTTTCTTCAGAAGTTATAAATCATGTGCAATCTTTCTTTAAAAACAAATTTTCTTCTTAAACAGCTGAACCATACCTTCATTGCACTAATCCCAAAATTTAATAATCCCACAACTCCCCATGACTTCAGACCCATTAGTCTTACAAATACTATCTATAAAATCATCTCAAAAATTCTCACAAATAGGTTAAAACCTTTACTTGATACTCTTATATCGCCGTTTCAGTCTGCTTTTATTGCAAACAGACAAATTCAAGACAATATACTAATAAGTCATGAAATTTTGCACTCTTTTAAAACTAGGAAAGGGAAAAATAATAAGAATGGGTTTATGGCTATCAAGTTAGATTTATCAAAAGCTTTTGATCGTCTTGAGTGGCCATTTATCCTTGCTGTGTTTAAAAAGTTGGGATTCTCTGAAGATTGGTGTCAGCTTATTTCTCAATGTTTTACCACAGTGTCGTACTCGATGTTGATAAATGGCTCACCTGGTGAATTTTTTTATCCCTCTAGAGGTATAAGGCAGGGAGATTTCCTTTCCCCCTATATCTTTATATTATGTATGGAAACTTTATCTCAACTTCTGCTAAAGGGTGAAAAGGAAAATCTTATCCAGGGTTTTAAACTCAGGTCTCATAGTCCTTCGATTTCACACTTATTCTTCGCAGATGATTGCATGTTGTTTATGAAAGCTTCCTTAACGTATGCTAGAAATCTTATGAAGATTATTGATACTTTTGCGCAAGCTTCAGGTCAGGCTATAAATTTTGAAAAATCTGGTTTCTCCACTAGCAAAAGAATGCATCACAAGCATGTCAAGCTTTTAGCCAGAACCCTGGGGATTAAATTCCTAAGTACCTCTGAAAAGTATCTTGGTACCCCATTATTTATTAATAGAGATAAAACAAAATCTTTTCAATTCCTCATAGACAAATTCTATAGCAGATTAAGCAATTTCACGAAAACGAACATAAATGTGTCTGGCAGAACTGTAGTAACAAAGCATGTTCTCTCAAGCCTTTCTGTGTATCATATGTCTAGTTTCCCATTCCCAAAAAAGATCACGATTAAGATTGACTCTATTCAGAGAACTTTTTGGTGGTCTAAAAATGACCCTAGGAGAGCTGCATACTTTCGTTCGTGGAGCGATATTGGTAAATCAAAATTAAATGGTGGTTTAGGGATCAAAAATTCGTTTGCTACTAACAGAGTGTTTATCACAAAAAATGGTTGGAGATTGATTAAAAATCCAAATCACCTGGTCTCAAAATTCTGCAAGGACAAGTATTACCCAAATCAGAATTTACTTAAGATAGACAAAGCTGCTGATACTACTTCTTGGACTTGGAAAGGTATAGTAAAAGGCTTGACTTTTATTAAGGCAAATTGCGTCTATAAAATTAATAATGTGAAAAATACAAGTATTTGGTCTCATAATTGGTTACCTTTTAGTGAGTATCCCCCAACATCGATCAACCCAAACAATGTAAACTATAATGTTGTTAGTGATCTTATTGATGTGCAGAGTAACACCTGGAATATTAGTCTTATTACTTCTCTGTTTTCTCGAGATATAGTCAACAAAATCCTTGCTCTTAGAATTAATACTAGTAAACAAGATATTATCATGTGGGCTCACACTAGAAATGGTAAATGCACTATTAAATTTGCTTATAAGGTGTATATGAATGAATCAATTATTGCGGAAGATGCCTCTTTCTGGAAGAAAGTTTGGGCTTTAGAATGTTTTCAAAAATTAAGTACTTTTTGCTTATATGCTGCCTGTTAACTCTCTCCTTGTTATGTATAATCCTGCGACTGATGATGTTTGTGCTCTCTGCAAGAATGAATCTGAAACTGTGATGTATCTGTTCTTTAACTGCCCCATAGTTGCTCATATTTGGTTTGCACTTTCCTTGCAATATTTGATTGCAAGAAATTTCGATTGGGTGGATAATATGTTTATTAATTGGTTTGATGATAATCTGGGTTCTTCTCCCTTTGCTGTAGACTGGCCCAGCATTGGGGCTATAGTAATGTGGTCTATATGGAAATTTAGATGTGATTTGATTTTTATAAAATTTCCAATTAATCTGGACAAGGTTATTTTGGAAACGAGAAGGATGATCAACTCTTTTTCGACTCCTCCTCCTTCTCCCTTGGTTAATTCTATGCGTGAAGTGATAGTTACAACTCCTCTACAAATTGTTGATTATGTTATGTTTCTGGATGGCTCTTATAAAGATCTTAATATGGGTATTGGTATCATTCTTTGTAATAATGCAGGGAGAGTAATTCAGTCAAGAGCGGACTTTGGACTAATTACAGGAGTTGTTGGTGCTGAGGCAGCAGCCCTAATTTTGGCCATCTCTTGGGCACAAGAGTTGAATTTGTCCAAAGTCTTATTTTTCAGTGACTGTCTTCAACTGGTGAACTTTGTTCAAGATGGCAAGGAGGCGGCAGATTGGATGTGTAGTGATCTTTTAGAAGATTGTCGGATTTCCATTTCAAGTAGTACTAGTTTTAGAGTTGTACATATTAAGAGAATCAAAAATAAGGTAGCTGACCGGCTTGCACGCCGGGCTAGAATGTTTAAATTGAAAACTTCATGGATTTCTTTTCCTCCCTTTTTGAACTCTTTATTGAGTAAAGAACCTTTATCGGATATTTGTAATCTTCTTCTCAGTTAATGCCATGCTTGTTGTTTCCTAGCAAAAAAAAAAAATTGCATGTTTTTTATAAATGTTCATGTTTTTTCCTCTCTTTTCCCTTTGTCTTATTCTCAATACAATTTCTCATCCAACTTAAATAAGGGTATATATGTCAAAAAGTGTCTTGGAATTAGAATTCCACCTATCTAATGGGACTAGAAAAATCCAGTATTCTGCCTATATAACAGGGACGGAGGAGCAAAAGTATATATGGTCATTCCAAAGCTTTCATACCCAATACTGGGATACTAATCCGAGGTGTCTTAATTCAGGCCTTGTTGGCGACAGAATCCTTAGAACCACGACTGTGGTCATTAAGTGGCCGTCCTCTTGATCCTTCCTCTCATGAGGTTATCATGAACGCTTATTCCAAGGATGTAAATTGATCATCGGCGCCCCAATTGGCCAATAAATTGAAACCTGTTAAATATGATCTTAAAATCTGGAATATTAATCACTTTGGTAATATGATCATAATGTTAGTAATCTGGATAATCAACTACAAGCTCTGAATATCCAACCTGATATTATTCAGACTCTTGATGCTATTAAGCAAGTTGGAAAAGACCTTGGTCATCGGCAGAAATTTCAAGAAGTAAGAATAGCCAACATCAAAGATTTTGAAAAAAGTACCGGCTTCTATCGCATTAATATGAGTAGAGTAATAAGAATATTAATCATATGTGTGCCCTTAAGCTTAGTGATGATCAATTGTCCAATGATCGGTCTCAATTGGAGAATCCGTTGGTTAACCCTTTTAGAAATAGAGAATTCTTAAAAAAAAAAAAAAAAAAAAAATTGAAGCATTTCTTGAATTGTACAAGTCCTTCTATTAATAATGAGGACAATGAGAAACTGTTTAGTCACATTACTTTACATGAAATAAGAAGTACTATTTAGCAGATGGCTCCATGGTCTACTCTGGTCCCTTTCCATCATACTTTGAAAATGGCATTCTTAAATCTGCTAGTTTTTTTTTTATTCAAGACATCTGCTTAAAGAAATGAATCACATATTTCTTACTCCAAAATTTAATAATCCTGCGACTCTTGCAGATTTTAGACTTATCTCTTTATAAAATTCTAACTATAACATTATCTCTAAAATTATTGTCAATAGAATGAAACCGTTATTGAGCAAAATCATTAGCCCATTTCAGGCGGCCGACATATGTTCCAAATAGGGAATATTCAAGATAATGTAATTATATTTCAAGAATTGGTTCATTCTATGAATAGAAATATTAGATTTTGTATCATGGGGTTGAAATTAGACATGTCGAAAGCCTTTAATAGAGTCGAATGGTACTTAAACAATTTGGTTTTGCATATCACTGGTGTGATTTGATTTTCCACTGTATCAGTACCACCAACATTTCCATTATTCTCAACAGATGTCCGTGTCCTTCCTTCAAAACCTCCAGAGGTATTGGGCAAGAAAATCCATTTTCCCCGTATCAATTTATCATATGTATGGAAGCGTTCTCTAGATAGTTATTATATGTTGAGCATTATCATCTCACCCATGGATCAAAGTATATCTTTGCAGATGATTATCCGATTTTCACAAAGGCTACTCACAATGAGGCTAATAACCTTATGTCTCTCATACGGTCAAGTGATAAACTTCCAAAAATCGGGTTGCATTTTTAGCAAAAATATACACCATAAGTATTGTGTGTCTCTTATTATATCAATGAATGTGAATGTAGAATTGGACAACATGTATCTAGATATCCCACTATTTCTCAAGAGGTCTAAAAAGGATTCCTTTATTGGTAAGCAATTGACTCAAGCCGGAAGATCATTCATAGTTACACATGTATTGAAATCTTCCCCTTTATATCACATGAATGGATTTCTTCTTCATGATGAGACTATAAATCAAATGGAGAAGCTCAAAGGTATTTTTGGTAGGGTAAGAAGTCTCATGGTGGTGTTTACTTAACGAAATGGCATAAAATCTGCTCCCATAAAATGAAAAGTGGCTTAGGCTTCCGAAATTTGAGTAAGATGAACCTCGATATGCTTACTAAAAATGCTTGGAGGCTCATCCACTCTTCAAGTGATTTATGGGCGAAAATTTTGAAATGCAAATACTTTAGAAATTTCCCCCTTTGCATCATAAAAAAACCTAAGAATACTAGTTGGGATTGGTCTAGCATCTGTAAAAGTATAAGCATTATCTCCTATCATGGCTTTTTTTAAATTAAAGATGGTCGTTACACCAATGCTTTTGTTGACAATTGGATACCTAACCCAAAGTATCCTCTGTGTAATTTTTATCTTAATCCCAACCTTCATGTAACTAGTCTTATTAACCATGATACCAAAACGTAAGAGGTTAATCTGGTACACGATTTTATCACAAGTGAAAATTGTCAACAAATTCTGCAAAGTAGAATTCATATATCTTGTGAGGATAAAATAGTCTGGCCTTTCACTAAGTGTGGTATCTTTTTGGATAAGTCTGCGTATAAACTCTTAGCGAATGAGCTTCCTAATTCTAATAATTCTGGTAATCTCATTAAACTGATTTGGTCCTCCTATATTATACTCGAAATCCAATTATTCATTTGGAAAAGTTTTGAAAACATCTTGCCAACCAAAGTCAAGACTCTCTAGGTGCCCCTAGTCAATATATTTTGTGTAGTATGTGTGGCTCTAATTTTCCCAAAAGTGCAGAATATTAGATTCTTCACTACAGTTATTCTAGAGCAATTTACTTGATTCTGGTACAAGCATTATTATTAAAGGCTGGATTCAAAAATGGTTAATCGGTGGGCATAGAAGGGGTTTTCTTTGCTCCATTTTCACCACTTTTTAGTATTTATGGAGAGATAAATGCTTTCATCTTTTTCAAGGGAAACAACTAAGTCATTTTTTGAATGGCTGTTAAACTTTATAATAATTATTTGAGTTTCTCAAATGCTAGTTACAACGAAACTCCTACCATTACTGTAACTAACTCGGCTCCTCCTTCATATTCAGATCTTCAACATAAATTATGTTGATCTATTGTGATGCTTCATATGATAATAATTCTAACCAAACCATTGCAGGTATTGTTATTATTGATCTTACAGGAAACTACTGGGAGGTCTAGAAATCCAAAGAAAAGTGGAAATCATGGCCGTGTTTGAAGCTTTGAATTGGCCGAAAAACAAAAATTACGATTGTATTTGTATCAGAAATGATGCTAAAAATGTGATGGAGTATCTTATCAACAATAACAACCAAACTAGTTGGTTTTGTAGTTCTATTATGTATGATTGCCTTGTGCTGGCAAACTCTTTTTCTTTTGTTAAATTTGAACATATTAGTAGGGATTTTACTGCTGATGCATATTTAGCTGCTAAACATTGTCGAAAGTATCTTGTTTCAGGGGAATGGTTGGACTCTAATCCACCATCATTCATTCCGAACTTGTAAACTTCATATTATTTTTAATAAATTCCTTCCCAACAAAAAAGAAAATGGTATTGATCTTCAACTAGAATAAAATTGTGTAACAAAACGGGCACGACTACCCTTTATTTAGTGAGGCACCCAGTTAAAAAGGAGTTTTAGTTAAAAACTGCAGTGCATAAGCACTAATTATCATTTTATATATTAACAATCAGAACCAAATTCACCAATTACCATTTAAAGTGTCGTAAATTAATTCATTGAGAGGTTTTGGGACTCAGGTTTTATTTCCTTAACAACACTAAAATAAAGTAATAAACAAATTACATTTAAAAATAAAAACTTGTTTTCATATAATCTCCAAATAAGATTAGACTTTAATAAATTGTCGTATATACTGCAAAAATAAATAAAGGGTTATTTTATTTTTGATTCGCATTAAAGTGACTAGGGTCCCAAAAATATTTTATTTAATAATTGGGTCTTAGTTAGAGGATTGCCTTTAAAATCATCGTTTTTTTTTAAATGAACAATCAAACCGCATTTCATTCAATCCAAAAAGATGATTACATGATTGTTTACAAGCAAGAGAACATCAAAATACAAGAAAATTAAATATAAATAAAGATACAAATTTCATGTAAATCGCGAAGAGAAAGAGAAAAATACCGCAAAGATACCCGATTTTTGTATGAACAGTAGAGAGAAAAGATGGTATAATCCGTAATCAATTCCAACCTCTTTGAATGTTTGTCTTCTTTAATAAGAGATGCTCCAAAAGGAAAGGAGTGATTATTTTTTTTTAATTTGAAAATTAATCGCCTTATATTAAAAAGATTTTTTTTATAGGGAAAGCTGATTTGTTTAGGGGGGAAGCACTTTAAGGGGAAAGCTAGTATTATTGTTGTGTGTTTAAGAGGAAAATTTTACCGAAATTGATTTTTAAAAATTATCCTGTGTTACAAGATTACCCTCTAACCAAACCCATATGTGCCATATCCACCGGACTGTAATAGCCGATAAAAGAAAATTCATTTCACCCAAAGAGGAAACAAAACACATGTTTTTTCATGGATTAAATTTTAGTGTATCAACGAATTTGTCGTCTCATTTTCTCTGTCTTTCGACCTGTTCAGTAGCTCTTTTACAAATTATTTTATTGTAACTCTTATTTGTTCTATTGTTCATCTTCCTTAAATTAAAAGAACTATTTCTAAATTTAATCCCATTTATTCCATTGAGGAACGCATTTTAAAGTTTGGGTAGGAAAAAAAAGTTTAGTTTTTGGAATTTTATTGACATGCATGTGAAATTTTGTATATATGCATGACGGGTGTTCGATAAAATATTTCACTCAATTGCCTTGTAAACATGTTTTTGTGCTCATACGATCGTACAATCATGTTTCTTCATTAACGGCATCAGCTAAAAAAAACAGAGTGGAAACTCCAGAAAGAATGGAAATACATACGTAATTTTTGCCGGAAAGTTTCAATTCTCATGAAGAATTCGAGTCATGGTAAGCATCAAATATATATTTATCTGTTCACTTGATTCTGTTTGACATTTGAAACTCTATACTGTTTAAGGGGTATATTGAGATTTTGCCACATGGTCAATGAGAGAATTCGGAGAAATATTTTGCAACGATGCAATCCCAGAGCTTGCTTATACTCTTACTTAGTTTCTTATAAATTAATAATTTATTTGACCTATGTAATTTTTTTTACTCTAAATGCATTTGTTTCCGATCTTACAAATTCATAGTTTTCTTGTTATGGTGCAAAAGTAGATTTTCATCTTGATTGTGATGAGAAGATTATACCCCGAGAAAACTCTATTGTTTGTGCTTGTATATAGTCTGTATTTGATATCAATAATAGATTATCATCTTCTAAGATTGATGTGAAATCGCTCCAATAAGTATCTTCATCATTCATGTTATTTTTTCAGAGAAAACTTCCTGGAGGAACGAACGATAGGTTTTAATCATGAAAATGATTTAGGGTTAAACATACTTATACACTGTAGATTAATAATAGGATTAGGTCGGGTGAAGTTGAGGACAAAACTGTAAATTTTGGTGTTTTGTTAAGGGGAAAGATAATTTTTCACTCCTCCCCTTTAATGACCAGAAGTCAATATAAATAGACCGTAGTCAAACTATTTAAGCTTTCCCCCTAAACAAATCATCTTTCCCTATAACAAAAATCATTAAAAAGACCAGTTAGATGAGTAGAACTAGCTCATTGGAGGTTGTCCTGGACATGGATATGCCTCCAATAAGCGCCCAAAGCACCAACTTCAGAAAGAATACATAAAATATAAATGTAAATACATGGAAGAAAAAAGTTGGACATGCCTCGTTAAAACCTTGACAAGGAAAACCCAATATGGTAAAATCTTGACTAGGGAAAAAGAGTACAACGCAACTAATCCATAAAATTACAACAAGATTTAAACTATATAAAAATATTAAATTATATTCATAAATCTTCAAGATCATAAAAAAAAAATCGTTCTCCATCAGTACCTAATGAGTTGTCTTCTAATGTTGGTAGTACGTATGTCGCCACAAGCAAATTGTGAGAGTTGGGCATCTTCACTCATGATAAAACTATCAATGTCTGGCGCTGAGCCCTTCTATCAATAGAAAGACTAATACAAGTGTCACGATGGCTTCTACATGATATAAAATATTCATCCTTTTGGAGATTGAGACTGGCGGATTAGCCTTTTCTGCAAGCAAGCTTATAACGTGAAAATTGTACCTCCGAAGAAATATAAGTAGATGAGTCACGGTTTGTAAAACCGGACCAAGACAATACATAACCAACTATGATTTCAACATCATGTTATTTCACATGACCTGTCATTTTTTCACGAACAAAAGAAATATACATGTAGCTTAAACCACGTGTTGATATTAGTAATAACTAACTAAGAAATTAATAAGACTATTGTCTTCAAAAAAACAAAAGACGGGAACACAAAATGAACAATCAAAAGATGGTAAACAACTATAGATACAGACAAGTTGGTGTTAAAACACTGGACTAGTTGTTTATCTTTTCATGTGATTACTATCTAATAACTTGTCACAACTGCTTATGATAACTTTTACGTTTACACTACTGCACTAAAGGAAAAGACTCCTGAAAACTTTAGAATTGTACATGATGGTTAATTATTTAAACACTGGCTGAATACAACAAGAAGGCTATACAAAAAAAAAAAAAAAAAGGTTGTGGTATGAATTCTACCAAATCTTATGTTATCCTTAACAAGTTTCGGACTACTTAGCTAGTTTTATCGATATCAACATTTTATAAGTAACTTATAACTAAGAGGTTCTCCCATTATAATTAAATTGGAAAAAACGTAAAAAAGAGTTTAGGAATGTTCCCTCTGACCAAAGTCCTAAAGTTCATTATATAATCAAACTAGTAAACTTGATAAGTAGTCATCAGATATACCAATAGCATAAGAAACTAAAATTATAAAATTTTCAATAAAAGATATGAAGAAACAAGCCCTTGTACATCCAAATCCATCATTATATTGAGGCCTCAACTTTCCTTTGCATGCAGACTTAATTCACACCAAAGAAGAATAATCTCCCTTTACACACCATACAAAATACTTTAGAGTTTGTAGAAAGAAAAATTAAATTTTCAGCAAAAACAAATGGTTTAAAGTTGCAAGCCTTTGGGTTTGTAAGATCGGCATAGCCAAGGTGTAGATATGAATTTCTCAAGACCAATATATGAAAGACAAGTTTTTATAATAAAAAAAAAAATCATGTTTTAATTAAAATGACTTATCTACCTCTATAATGGCTAAGACGTAACTAGAAAGCACAAGGATTTAAGACCAAACAAACTGGAAACGTTTTAAGACATATTTTAGAGAATATAAACCCAAATAAAATTAAAGAAAACACATGTGAACAATAAAAAAAAGTAAACAAACAAATTGAACCTGTATCATTAAATGTTGCAACTAGGTTTTGGATCAACAAAGAGTACAGACCCCAGCCAAACAAACCAAATTTTGATAACTTCAGTTGAAAAAATAGAAGCAAACAATATGAGGGACATTCTTCCATTTAAGAATCTTTAGAGAAATCAAAGGTTCATCAATACGATTAGGATTTGTATTGAGACCGAAAGCAGAACTTCTTTAAACAATTTTAAAAATAAACTTTGATACTTTAATACGATCAGCATCGAGTACCTGCGAAGATTTTCTTGAAAGAATTTTGAAAGAATTGTGTTAACATAAAGCTAGAGATACCCATTTTAGTACCTATCGATACCATATGAAATACAACCATGAAAAAGGTTAGATCGAAATCCCATTAAAACTTTTGAAAGGCATAGTCCCCCAATTTAATGCCTGTTACATCATAATATCCCAACACAAAAACTAGATTGTTCTCTAATTTAGGACAAATAACACCTTGAGAGCCAAAAGACACCAGAAAAAGGAGAAGAAATAGAAACGAAAAATAAATGCATACAACAATACCAGATTGAACAATCAGAGTCCAAAATAACCAAAAAAAGTTTTAAGAAACCAACAAAAACATAACTAAAGGATATCATCATCATTACTGAGAGTAAAAATCAGTCTAGATCAATGATAAGAAGTAAATTATACCTGATTAACTAAAACCCCCATGTTCAAATACCTATCTATTACACTCACAAACCTAAGCACTAAAGAATCACCAAAATCATATCATCTGTTGATGTTGTATAAAAAGCAACAAATACCAAACAGAATCCTAAAAGAGGAGAAGATATAAAGGTAAAAAAATTAAAGAAGGAATAAGTATCAATCCAAATCCAAAGAAAGCCCTGTGTTTGAGAGGACCACAACTTCTTTCTCCCTCGATCTAATAGATAAAATCAAAAAAAGAAGAACATCAACCTAGATCCAGA
Source organism: Papaver bracteatum (assembly GCA_023529315.1). Taxonomy (NCBI): domain Eukaryota; kingdom Viridiplantae; phylum Streptophyta; class Magnoliopsida; order Ranunculales; family Papaveraceae; genus Papaver; species Papaver bracteatum. The sequence goes on along the minus strand of JAJJWX010000473.1, from coordinate 895,981 downwards.
GAAAGTTTTGTATTCGATAGAACTACAACAACATCCTCCCTCAATCTAGACAGATTAAAAAAAAAACATTAATCTCATCACATCTACGCATATTCAAATCAAAAGATCCGTTCATCCTAGCTCATGATCCATCTATTACCCAAAGGATTTCTTTAAAATCTACTCATCCATGGAGGAAAGAAAAGAAATGACTGTTTTTTTTCCTCAAAAGAAAAAAAGACTATTTATTTTTCTTTTTTTCTCAAAAGGGGAAGAATTGCTTAGCCCCTTTTTCTCAAAATGGAAAGGAGTGCTTAATCTTGTATATATGAACAAAAAATCCGGATGCCTAAATCCCTTTTGTTGAAAATGAACTCAGAGCGATGACGTGTTGAATCGCCGAAGTTTTCAAATCTAGAATAACAAGCCATGAGACAACCAACAAACATTGAACAAATCACCATCAAGGTGAAGAAATAATCGCTCTTCAAGCGAAGAAAGAATCGCCCAATAAGCGAAAATAAAATCATCAAAATAGTGAAGAAATGTGTCAAAAGACACCAAAAAAGAAAAAAAAAACATCTTTTCCAACTAATTTTTTTTACTAAAACTAAAAAACACAATTTTCCTTGCTCAGATCTGGTCCAACAAAATTTCACCGAGTTCTGTTAACTTGTATCGCAGTAAATATGTTAGGGAATAATAAACTATTATAAATAAGTATTCGTTTTATAAATTTGTATGGGGATTGTTGAAATCAGTTTAACATAAATCTATGATAATAAATTACTTAGGATTTCCCCTACTACCCTTTGAGTTTATAGAAAATTATAATAGTGATTTTATAATGGTGGGACCCGGTTCCCGATAAGTAAATAAACACACATCTAATAAGTATCCAATTGATTTGATTGATGCAAAATTCGCATTAGCTCTCGTAAACTTGATTGATATAAATCCAGAAGTATACGAATCCCATGATTTCATACTAGTTTATTGGTAGGTATACAAATCTCACATTTGTATTTTGTCCATAAGATTCAAGAAGATGTTATGCTTAAAAATTGATACTTACAACAACATCATCAACGTTAAAACCATTTGGATTATCAGCAGATTTTAGTGGTGTTTGATACGACATAGGGTTTTATTTGATAGTGTAAAATTCTATTAACAACTCACTTGATAAACCATAGAACTAAAAGGAATATATCTCAAAGAACCAGGAAAAGAAAATATAATTAAGGAAATTTACTTTTGGTTTTGTTTACTTCTGTAGAGTCGAAAAAACAGGCAAAAAAATATGGACCGGAAAGTGAGTCTTGCGAGGGGGAGAGAATAATTAAACCCGACTATCATTAATAAGGGGTTTAAAAAAAAAGTAAGTAATCCCTTCCCTCCTAATATATAGGCGGAATTTGCCAATTCTCTTAGAAAAAAGTATGGATTTCATAAATATCCATCACTTTTCTTATTTTACCCTTTACGTCACTCCTAAGATAAGAGACATTAACTTATTTATTATATACCAATGCACTATAAATAAAGGCATATGTGGAAAAAAAATATCAGTGGAATCTGAACTCCGCATATCTAATGAGACTAGAAAATTTCTAAACTCCGCCTATATAATAGGGACGGAGGGAGTATTAATTAAAAATAGTTATTTCGTCTAAATCCTCTAAATTTCGAGAAAAACGAACTCAATACAAAAATGAGCTAATCATTGTTCCCTAACTTATACACCGGGATATAAGATAACAAGACCCTTACCCAATTTCTAAATCCTTCGGCATTTATTGTCCTCTTTATACCAACAAAAATTAGTCATGCTTCATATTAAAAATAAAAACAACCCTTCTAAACATACAATCTCACACAAAATTGGGCTCCATGGGATGGGAATTAACATAGGTCTCAGGCTGGGTTGCACAGACACGGACGCGGACACTAAAAAATTCTTAAAAAACTAGGACGCGGACATGTATATACATATTTTATTTATATATACAATTATGTATTTATAAAGCAAAGTCAGGTGTTTCGATCCTAAAAATTAGAAAATAATGCTACATGTGTATAAATTTCAAAAGAAAAGGAAAGATCGTTTGTTTATACACGCCGAAGGTCAAGCAATCAATCACCATTAAACAAATGCACAATCAAATTGCATTCTTAGAACAACACATGCCCAACCAAGAGTATATGTAATGTATTTCCAATTACAAAACTCTAATAAAGACTTAAATGATTGATCTAAATGTTTGTCTTTCTTCATTTAGTTAATAATAGTAAAAATAAAGGAAAAAGTTTAAATGAAAATGGAAAAAAAATGCTTCAAACCCGAGTCATCGGTGCGTCCAAACAAGACGCGCGTGGGACGCGCATATTAGTGTGTCGGACACGCGTCGTGTCAGCGTCAAACGCGCGTCCTGCGTCCAACGCGAGTCGGACGCGGACACGACTCCAAAAACGGAGCGTCCGTACAACCCAGGTCTCAGGTTTGGTGGGCCATCGTGTTTAAGTTGTGAGGGGGTTGTTTTTAGGGTGTCCAATGAGGCAGTACACCAAGAATTAATTATTGAAATATAAAAAATAAAATCCATGATCTTGATAAGGGCACCGATGAAGTGGTATGGGCCGTATTGAGACCATTGGGTAGAGTGTTCAGAAATTCCAGGCCTCCGTGCTATATCCAGTAAGACAAGGACCGGATTTCAAAAGTCATTTCAATGCAGCATAATTTTTACTCGACCGTTAGAAAACTTACCGTTACAGATCCGACTTTTTCCAAAACCCTTGGTTTTTAAATTTCAAAAGAAAAAACTAATCGAAATAGACATTTATCCCTCTCACTCTCTGCAAATCCTGTAAATCAAAGAACATTCATTGATTCACTTTACTTTTTTCTCTCTCTAAAACACATCTCTACTATACATCATCATGAAATCTGCAGCAAAAATGGCTCTTAGGTCTCTTGATAATGCCCTTCCAAACACACCAGAAAGACCTAAGAAAATTGCAAGAGTTTCAGTTCTTCCTGTATCTAAAAAACCCACTTCTGGTATCATTGTTAATGATGAAAACCAAGCTCCTGTTCCTGTATTTTCGGAACCCATAATCGATTACATTTCTTCCGAAGATCTAAGCCCCATTTCAGAGCCGGAATCTAAAATCAATGTAACCATCTAAATCTCTGTGTACAGATTTTCATTTTCAGTTGAATTTTTTTAATTCTTGGTGTTAATCTAATGTGTTGAATGTTTTAATTAGGGTCTGATGGATGGATTAGATTCGAAAGATTGGACGAAGGTTTGTGAGTCATTAAACGATGTTAGACGATTTGCTTTGTTTCATTCATCTATCTTGGTTCCAGTACTAGATAAAGTTATGCTGGTAATGGTGAAAGCAATGAAGAATCCGAGAAGTGCATTAGTTAAGACATCGATTATGGCAGCTTCTGATATTTTTAAGGCTTTCAGCGATAACTTGCTTGAATCCTCTACTTCAGATGCTTTGGATCAGCTGGTATGTTAATTACATTATTCACTATACCAACCACTTTGTTTCTGGCTCCGTAGATTTTTCTATCTCGATCTCTAATGAGATTGCTGAATGTTGTTATAGTTGCTGCAACTTTTGTTAAAAGCATCACAAGACAAGAAATTTGTGTGCGAAGAAGCCGAGAAATCGCTACGAATCATGGTGAAGTCGATTTCTCCAGTTCAGTTGCTTCATAAACTCCGGGTTTACAGTAGCCATAACAATCCTCGAGTTAGGGCTAAAGCAGCTGTTTCAATTTCTCATTCTGTATCAAGGATGGTATGTACTATGTGGGTAATCATTCAAAGTTGGTACAAATCGAAATGTTTTAATAAATTATGCATCTGATTGGACTCCTGTTTTGAATTTTCAGGATTTAGATGGAATGAAAGAGTTCGGATTGGGAAAGCTTATTCAAATTGGGGCAGATTTACTGAACGACAGGCTACCTGAAGCTCGAGAAGCTGCTCGTAAGACTATTACTTCGATTAATGATGCTTTTGTCCAAGATGAAGAACTCAAGGCTTCTGAATTATCGTTGAAAGAATCGTGGGAGAATTTCTGCCTTTCTAATTTGCAAACTATTCAAGCACAATCTTTGATTAAGATAATTTTTACTTAGTAACTAGTTGTACTGTAATTGAGGTTTTACATGAAAAACCTCATACCCAGTAGCTTTAGAAGAGTGTTTCGGTACATTTGAAGTGTTTCAAGTTTATAAAGTGGTTCTTGATTTATGAGTTCTCTTGCTTTTATTGATCGTCTTCTACTATCAAAATGACTGAATCTGCCGTTTGCCAGCCAAGTAACAGTCTGAAAAGACCAAAAATCATCCATATTGAATTATTACTTCCCAGATGGTCTTCTCAGAAAATTTGCTCCCCATCCTTCTTGAATCCTTTGTGGTTGTGAAAAATACTAGAACCACCCTACTATATATGGGTTCAATATATTGAAGCCCCACCAAATGGATGGATCATCCACTGTCAATTCCATACTTTCATAAAATGATATTACTAGGCTCGGAATATCAATATTTCTTCAGATCTAGCCCACAATTAATTATTAGGAATTTTAATAATGACAACACTGTCCTTTAGAATATATACAGAGGAATGTCATCGGTTTTATTTTCATTTTCATTTTCACTTTCTCTCTCTAGTTTCTGCTCTGAATAGTTTTAGGGTTTTCTGATCGTGTTTTACGAAGAAGAAGAAGAAGATTTTAGCTTCATCGATCTTAGCTGATGATGTTTTTGGATCTCTGCTGATGATATCCAATCGATTTAACATATCAATCACATAATCGACTTCAGTTGATTCGAAGATTTTCTCAGGTATTGATCTAATCGAGTTGTGTTTCAATCGGTTTACAGATTCAACACAAGTTCATCAACAAGCGTATAGATAAGTATCGTCTTCTACTAGTGATTATGCTTCGATTGAGAGATTTTAATTCGTTTATTTCAGAAACAAATTTGAGAAAAAAACTTTTCAAAACATAAATCTTTAGGCATTTTTTAATTAACTTAGATCTTAGATTTACATTCATCTAGTCTCTATGGTCATGTAGTTATTTTGAAGAATCTTTAACAAAATTTTCGGATCTGTTTTTCGTCAAAATCATTGTAACTCTCAATTTCAAGTTGCGATCTAAAAATTGATTAGAGATACGATATCAATGACTCATCATCTTTATTACCCGTAGATTTGATTGAATTTTATTCGCTTTTAATTTTCAATTTCATATGTTCTTGGGAGATATGAAATGGAAGTTGTTTTTGAATGGTGCCGGGAATGGATTGCAGAGCCTCTGTTAAGTCATTTCAAAGTTCAAAACCTAATTTCGACTTTCTTCTCTCTGTAAAATAATTCTTCTATACAAATTCATTGAAAATCGATGTTTCTTTGTGAAATTATGATTTCTATTCAATATTAATTCTATTTCTCAATTCCGGTGGTGTTGATTTTGTTGGTTTTATTTGTTTGTGTAAGGCGAGGAATAAAACTCACCTTGGATGAAGTAGCTTCTGCAATGATTCAGGGATACCAAATAAATTTCACAAGGCAAGATGTTGCTTCACTATGGTTTCTATGCAAGCAGGTAATTACTATCTATGTTCATACTTCTCAATCAGCACTTCTTGTGCAGAATGTTTTTTTCTATTTCATATTAGCATATTTTGTAATGAAATGGAACTGAAAGATAAGTCTAACCTCTTTTTTTTTCTCTAATTCGATCATAGTTGTAAGTTCTCTCTACCTAATTTTGGGGTGTCATTCAGTACTTTTCACTGCATCTATTTCTTTTTAGTATGCTTCAGTTCTTAGGGATTCTCAAGTTGTTGTTTATTACATTAAGCCCGGAAATATTACAATTAATGATTGCAGTGAGGATGTTATAGGTTAATCATTGTAAGATCAAACACATCAGAGGATGCTATAGCAGGTAATTCAAATACAGATGGATGTGTAACTCTCAGTTAGGTGTAAGACATTAGACATATCTTTGCATTATATGGATGCGTAACTCTCAGTTACACAAGCTAAGTGGATGTGTAACTTTTACTTACACATACTGATTGGATGTGTAACTTTTACTTACACATATGGATGCGTAACTCTCAGTTACACAAGCTAAATAGATGTGTAATTTCTAGATACACATGCTAATTAGCATGTGCAACTTTTACTTGCACATGCCAATTGAATGTGTAACTTCAGGTTACATAGATTTTACTTACATATAGTAATTAATTCAGGTTCTTGTGTTGGCGGAGTAGAAAGGGGGGACTTCAAATGCAATGATTTAGAACAAGAAGAGGATATCGAGGACGGAAATAATAATCCAAAGATGATGTGAGTATCTTGTACATTCTTAATCTTGATTTTTCCCATAATATGTTAAACAGATGGGTGTGACATCATGTTTTTTAGTTACAGCATGATGTTTGCTTACGGTAAACTCTATCATGTTTGCCATTACTTGGTTTACATCTTGTCCCATGATATCTTGTTTATATCTTCCACATACTAATTTTACAGGATATAAAGTCTATGTTTTATTGTATGGATGAAATTTAGCTTTTATTGTGTGTTGTTGCAAACTTATAAACTAGTATAATGGTATATGCAGTAGATTCATCTCTTTGATATGTCGGGGATGTTTGCTTCAAAGAATCTGCAGCCGAAAATCAGCTTAGCGTTTTTGATGCAGGTATACTCATTGGACTAAGGACTTTAAGATTAGGATTTAGCTTCAATAAAATAACTATATACAAAAATGCAGTACTTATATCTGGCTCAAGTTGGCCCAATTTATGTTACAACTATTATGCTAATATTCAGAGAGCCTGAATTTTGTTACAGATGTTGGTCGAATTGGAATAGGAATCTTCCATGATCTACTCATCCTCGAACTTGCAATGTTGTGTAGAAAAACAGGTTACATTGTTTTACTTTTCCCCATCAATTTGGTATCTATATCCGTTTTGTGGGTTTAGGGCTCGCATATGACATTTAGTTTTTGTCGAACTTGACAAAAAAAAAATCTTGGGTACCAGGTGCTGATCCAATATGTTTTGTGAGTTCAGCATGAGTACCGGTAACTTGTTTTGGGAGCTTGTAGTTGTACAAAGAGCAAGGCATAAATTCTTTGCTATACTCTTTCTTAAAATTTTTCTTTAGCTAGTTATTACAAAATCCTGATTTCTCATATGAAACAAGCAATTCTAGTCTTTATGGTCATAGGCATCTACTAACTTGATTCATTATCTTAGCTATCCCCCGAAACGTTGTTGATTTGTAGATTGTATATGCGCGTGTTGACAATTACGAGCACCGGAACAACTAGGATTGGCTTCAAAAATGTCCAAAGAACCTTTTAGACTATTAGTAAATCGACTACCTCTTCTTATTATTTTCTAGCATTGTACTTTGTCCAAATTAATTCATTACATGTCTTGTTTGGACTCTCTCATGGCTGATTGTTGATTTGATCATAGCTATTTTTCGAGTTTATTTCACTGGTTAGGGAGAACTTGCTGAGATTCAGGTAACTTCTATCTTTTTGTAATATATTGTTATAAATATATCAGTTTTGTGGCATGTTTATTTGACTCAACTCTTTGCTACTTAGATGTGTAACTCCTAGTTACACAAGATAAATTGATGTGTAATTTTTAGTTACACATACTAATTAGATGTGTAACTTATACTTACACATACTGATTGAAAGTGTATCCTAATTTGTCCATTTGTATGAGAAGTGTTCTAGCTGTTGTGGTACTGATATCATTTGCTTGTCATGTAAGTACTAAGAAGTCTGACCCCAAGGTGCTGGTTAACAAAGTTGCCAAGGCTGTCAAAGATGGAGCATTGGCAGTGTAACTACTAGTTACACATGCTAATTAAATGTGTAACTTCTAGATACACAAGCTAAATGAATGTGTATCTAATAGTTACACATACAAATTAGATGTGTAACTTATAGTTACACATGCTAAGTTGATGGGATATGCATATGTAACCTGATATGAATATGAGACTTATATCTGTTAATTCTTTATGTCTTTGTTTAGGTTGTTTTTGACTGTAAGCTAACTAGTTCGACCTGTTGTTATTGAGTAACATGATCATGTTGATTATACATGGGTGTGGATGTGTAACTGTTTATTACACATGACATGTGCATGAGTAACTCAAAATTACACATGCATTTTGTATGTGTACATGCTTGTTTTAGTAGTGTTTAGAGTATGGATGTGTAATTACTATTTACACATGTTAATTATGTTATTCATACATGATACAATTGTGCAGCCGAAGAGTCATGAAAATAGGGGTTCTGGTGGAGCAACAGTCCAAAAAACACAGTGAAGTATCACATTTTATGACGTTGCAGGAGTCGATGAGGCTAAAGAGTAGTTGGAAGATATTGTGGTATGCCTAAGAACTTTCTTTATTGGTTGGTAGACTGTAAAAGTAGTTACACTAGCATCTACTAGTTATATACCTTTCAAATTATTATGTTGCAATTTTCAGTTGATTAAGTGTTATTGAGTAGATTTTACTGTTTAAGAATCGCAAGTAGCTATGTGTGATGTCCTTTTTTCTAGCGTTAATGAAGAATATGCTATGAGTACACAAGGCATGTGGCTTGTGGTTAACAAGGCATGTGGTTACACAAGCCATATGGATGTGTAATTGCAGGTTACACAAGCCATATGCATGTGTAACTTTAGCTTACACGTGTTAATTATATGTGTAACTAATGATTACACATGCATAATCATGGATTTTGGGGTTTAACTAATGATTACCCATACATAACTATTGCTTGCATTCTCGCTTGGTTTTTCGTATGATGGAGTGCGTTCAGGTTGAATGATTACAGTATCTTGGTGCAGTGCGGTTAAGACAAAGGTAATGGAATAGAGGAAATGAAGTCATTGTGCTTGAGATTTGTACTCGAGTTGGTGTTGGTTGCGATTCATAGACATGGTTTCCGATGGAATTGATATGTGGTCAGTTATGGCCTGAGTCTGAGAACTCAATTATTGTAAATTATTTCTTGGATTTCGCTTTCCATATCTCTTGTTTTGATTCGTTTATTGTGTTCAAACAACCAATTACTATGATTGTAGTAATTGATGAACGTACAAATTATTGTAAATGAAAATTAAAGTAATACATGTATTTTATGATGAATAACTTGTAGATAACCTTACATATAGCATGTGTAATAAAAAGTTAAACATGCATGTGTAACTTCCGCGTACACATGTGTAACTACAGAGTACGCATCTATGTACAAGTGTAACTTTGCATTACACATTTTATATGAATGTGCAACTTTTGGATACACATGTCATATGCATGTGTAAGTTCTGTGTACACATCATGTTGGTGGTGGTCGGCAGTGGTGGCGGTGCCGCCGTCGGTAGTGGTTAGCGGTGGTGGTCGGAGGTGGTGGCCACCGGCTGTAGTGGTTGGAGGTGGTTGGAACATCATCACATAATATTTTAATAATTTTGGGCTTAAATTTAAATTTTATTTAATTATAGGCTTGACAATATGCATAAGGGTGTCAAGATCTTTTAATAATTTGGGGCCTAGATTTAAACTTCTTTTAATCAAGAGCCTCATATTATGGGTTATCCATGAGTTGGGCCTTAGCCTAATTCTCCCGGTAGTTCCGTGGGGATAAATCTGCATAAAATTATAATCTCCATCTCCAACAGGTTACAGGAGGATGTAATGCTCATTTCGGAGGCTTACATCCTCCTGTTTTTCTCGCGATGAGGTGCGGACTAAAAGAGTCCTTACTCGGACTTAAAGAGTCCTTACTCTTTAGACTGTCAATAGAACATCGTGTTATAGAGGTGTTTGTCAGGTGCATCAGCTGCTGCAGTACCTATCCTCCTTCCGATGTTCACGAGTGTTAACCAATAACTATCAGAAGGTATACAGGCGTACTTGTCAGGTGTACATGAGATCAGCCTCATGTTATTGCATTGAGTGTAACTTTGAATAAACATGTATTAAAAGTAAGAAAACAGAAACGTGATTTCTATTCATAAATCACAAGCCACCTATCTCAAATAATAAAAAACACAAACTAACATTAGTAAGAAAAATCAAACATATTTCCTTCCTTTTCTTCCCATGATACTATAGACTAGTACTACCATGCCAGAAACTACTGTAGCCGTACCACACTCGTGCAAAACGTTATTGCATAACCACAAACACTACCCACCACCTTAAATAACAAGATCTATCAGATCCAGAAATAACGAAACTCAAATAGATCTTACATTCACACCCTCACTGCTTCAACACAGCTTGATTTTAGTTTAACAAGGAGCAATGCCGTTATAAAAGTGGTCTTCTGCTTCCTTCAATTGTTCAATCCCATAAATTGTAAATCACCCACGGCCACGGCCGCCACCTGTTCAACAGATTAAAAGATACCATTAGATATTTTGCCAGGGACGATTTAAATGAACTGAGCAAGCCTATTAAAGTTAACAGCGAAGAGTTCTATGTAACTGTAATTCACAAAGAGAGGATCAACATACTGGTACTATAGAAAACAGATCAAAAAACATAATGGTATCAAAAGATTAACATTTTCTAAAATGGAAAAGACGTTAATATAATCTTTGCATTGAAGGATTATTTCACACAAATACAAGTTCAGTCTGAACAAGAAATTTCCTTTATATTCCGTGCCTTAAATTTTTATAGATAAGAAGTGGATCTTAACGATTATAGGACTGAAATAAATTAGGATCATGGACATAAAAAAGTACCATGCTGATAACAAATTCAGAACATGGTGAAATAGCATACTGCTACTGCTACTGCCACTGATTATGGACATAAAAAAATACAATGCTAATAACAAATTCATAACACGGTGAAATAACATACCTCTGCTGCCACCACTTTTGCTGCCAGGACCACCCCGGCCCCGGCCTCCACCCATACCTCTACCACCTCCATCATCAGAACCACGACCAATGCCTTTAGCTGGTCTCCCACCAGGACCATCTTCTCTACCTCTTCCTCGTCCTCTTCCTACGCCAGGTGGTTTCCTATCTGAACAAGTCAAACAATCATAAGATGCAATTAGCATTAGTACTATTGCTACATAAACCTGTATGAAAAAACTTTGCCAACTAGACAAACGTAAACTTATGAAGCTAGTTAGCAGGCTCATCTATGGGTTAGGAACCATATATAAGGATGTACAGATATTTAATTGAATCTTTGGCGAATCAGAAAAACATGGAAATGTACACATATGGCGACTTTTTAATACTTTTATTTTTTTCACGCAGTCTCCCCATACTCAACTTAAAAGAAAGCATAGAATACGAGACGAACCTGAGCGACTCTTGTTTGTTTCTTCCTGAACTTTATCGATCACCTGAACAATGAACAGAAAAAATGAGAAGGGTGATTACCATAGAGCTTAAGCAAACTGTGCATCAATACACACACACAAACACCAAGAAAGAAAGAAAGAAAGAAAGAAAGAAAGAAAATGAAACTGTGCCACTACCTATATCTCTCTTGGTAAAATTTTTATGGAGTTGACTCAAGATAAAGCATACCATGACTAACTATGTCCAGATGTTGGATAATGATGTACAGATTGTTAAGGTGGATAAAAAATCATCAGAGCACCAGTGTGCAAGAGATACCAAGAAAAAATCAACAGCCTTGGGGTTAATTAAATATTTTCGGATTTCTATCATGATCAAGGAGTATAAAAAGTCTGCCATCTCTTCATTACAGTGTCTAGGAGACATCCAAGCAAACATCAACAGTTTTGGGTTAGTGTTAAAATTTTGGGACTTCAAAAATGGCCAAAAGGAGCATCACTTGATTCTATTTTCCTAATTCAAAAGTCTTTTCTTCTTTATTTATGACTAGTGGCAAATGAAAAACACGTGAGTTTTGGCAATGATCATGACATCTAAAGCTCAAACAACTGCTACACAGATGAAATATCAACAGCTAAGTAGGCAAAACAGAGTTAGACAACGTTAAAAAGCATGCAACACTCATGTTATATTGTTCATTAGGTTGTAAAGTCTCATCAGAAATATTTCTGACAAAAGCATTAACTTCAAACTGTCTTAAACACTTCATAATAGATAATATGCTATTTATATAGAAAAAACTTGTAAAATACCTCATCTGGTACTCGAAGGTACTTAATCGTATTCCCACGAATGTAGCATTCAGGCATCCTCCAAAACCTATCTCCATCCTGTATTCAGAGTGTCTATCAGAGAGCATAATAAACTAGCAAAAAGGCAAAAAGATTTTATTTTATTTTATCTGTAAATAAGCAAAGAGAGATTTTCATGGTGAAACAACTTACTTTAGAAGTACAGATAACTTCCCGAAGATGAATATTCATCCAAGTATCACAATTCACCAAATGGCCATTATAGGTTTCGCCATTCTTCAACTCCACCAACTTGAACAAGTAAACCCAAAATAAAAAATTAACAAAAAGTAAACCAGAATTTACATACCAAACCACTATAACGGTATAACCTAATAATCGTTTGAAATCTTTTATATTACCATAGGATGCCCTTGGGCAGTCTTTAATAAAGAAAGAGGAAGCTGTACACAATCAAGCAAACACAAAATCAATCAGAGCCAGCAAATAAACCTTAAAAAACCCTAAATCAAAAGAAAAATCGAAAAGATACTTACCATCTTCACTCACGGTTAGAAAATCACAAAAATCTGAAACAAAACAATTATCGAATCAGAACAGAAAAGTCAGTACTGAAAACCCTAATTCTCAAATTTACCGGAAAAAACTGTTTACAAGAACAACACTGATTATTGACTTCGCCGAGTGAACATACCGATTTGATCTCTCAACTTCGAGATTTGAGAGGGGGGAACCGGGAGATCGGATTTGGGCGCAGTTTCTCTCTGAAAGAGAAGGTCTCAAGTCTCAGCGTACAGAGACGATGTGTATTTGAAGAAAGAAAGACTACTCTTCTTCTTTTTTTAAGTACGACGGGTGTTGGTCACCAACTCGTTTAGAGCGTCTGCAGCGGTACGACCAAAATCAAAGACCAAAGAGTAAAAAAAAAACCATATTTGGGTTTAATCCGCTGAGTGACGCAGTGGGAGGCAGACTAAATTTTGGTGGAGCGTAAACTTTACGAACGCCTAGTGTGGGGCGTGAAGTATATCAACGCCTGATGTGAGGTGGAGAGAATACGTACGCCTGGTACCGAAAAGTTAAAGAAAAAAAAAAAATGGGGCGTTGGTATAATCCGCGCCCCATATATGATTTCAAAATTTTTGAGTGGGGCGGAGTTATAGACCACGCCCCACAATAAACTTAAAAAAAAAAAAAAAAAAAATATGGGACGAAGGCTTAATTAACGTCTGGCGTGGGGCATTAAGTTTACGTACGCCCGTTGTGAGGCGTATACTTTACGAACGCCTGTGGTGGGGCGTAAATTATATCAACGCCCGACTAAAATTTGGTTTTGGTCTTGGTCGCAGACCAAATTTAGTCTGGAAATTTGGTATGGTCTTCGATTTAGTCTTTACTCCGTCCCACTACGCCTCTGCTGCAGACCAAATTTATACTCTTGGTCGTCCGCTGCAGACGCTCTTAGAGCGTAAAACTAAAGATTAAAAATTAAAAAAAAAATCATATTTGGGTTTAGTCTGTTGAGTGACGCAGTAGGAGGAAGACTAAATTTTTGGTGGAGCGTAAACTATACCAACGCCTGGTGTGGGGCGTGAAGTATACGTTCGCCTGATGTGGGGCGGAGGGTATAAATTCGCCTGGTGCGAAAATGTAAAAAAAAAAAAAAAAAAGGGTCGTTGGTATAAACCACGCCCCATATTTCCACTGCAATTTTTTGAGTGGGGCGTTGGTATAATCCACGCCCCACAATAAATTAGAAAAAAAAATGGGGCGGGGCATAAACCACGCCTGGTGTGGGGCGTTAACTATATCTGCGCTCGGTGTGGGGCGTTAACTATATCTGCGCTCGGTGTGGGGCGATAATTATATCTACGCTCGACTAAATTTGGGTTTTGGTCTTAGTCGGGGACCAAATTTATTCTGGAAATTTGGTATGGTCTGGTATTTGATCATTACTCCGTCCGTCCCACTACGTCTCTATTTCTAACCAAATTTTTAGTCTTGGTCGTCCGCTGCGGATGTTCTTAGTGTATGCATGTTTGCTTCCAGTGGGATTTAAGCCTGACATCTTTAGGGGCGACCCCAAAAGAATTAGGGGCGACATAAAATGACAAAATAGATTGAAAATACTTATATGTCTCTTCATAATCGGTAGTTTAGAAGAAAAAAATTATCTACCGATTGTGACTATGTTCTTCTCTTCCTAGCTTTGTTTTGAAAAATTCGAATTTAGGGCTATTACCATAATCGGGAGGCAATAAACATCATGAAACTACCGATTGCACAATCGGTAGGCAATAAACATATCATGAAACTACCGATTGTGAAAACAAAGAAATCCAAAATTCCATTGGTTTTTGAAAATTTCGAATTTGGGGCTACTACCATAATCGGGAGGCAATAAACATCATGAAACTACCGATTGTACAATCGGTAGGCAATAAACATATCATGAAACTACCGATTGAGAAAACAAAGAAATCCAAAATTCCATTGGTTTTTGAAAATTTCGAATTTGGGGCTACTACCATAATCGGGAGGCAATAAACATCATGAAACTACCGATTGTATAGTCGATAGGCAATAAACATATCATGAAACTACCGATTGTGAAAACAAAGAAATCCAAAATTCCTATTGGTTTTTGAAAATTTCGAATTTGGGTTACTACCATAATCGGGAGGCAATAAACATCATGAAACTACCGATTGTGAAAACAAAGAAATCTAAAATTCCTATTGGTTTTTGAAAATTACTACCATAATCGGGAGGCAATAAACATCATGAAACTACCGATTGTGAAAATTCCCAATCATGTGAAAATGGAATCTCCTCTACATAACAAATTTCTCCCGATTGTAGACTTAACTACCGATTATGGAGGGCATATTTGCCATTTTGAAAAATTTGAGATAAGGGGTGGCTTTGTTTTAGGTTTGGGTGACCTTTTTTGTCTTTTTGTGTCGCCCCTAATTCTTTAAGGGTCGCCCCTAAAGATGCCAGGGATTTAAGGTCAAGAGTTTGGTGTGCGAATACCTTTTTTTTTACGTGTTCCTAAGCACAAGGTTAAAAAATCGGTTTGACATATATTAGGTGATATGGCAAATGAGTTGTGACACTATGAGAAAACCACTGAGCCATAGAGTTTCTACCGATAGTTATTCACTAAAGTGTTGTCGATAATGATAATATCGTTGGCGAGTTAGTTTTCATCGCTCGATTTTCTTTATATCGCTCAACAACTATTTTATAACGGTCATTTCCCCCCTTTTTTCCTATATATACGCCCGTGTACTTCTTTAAATCACTCACACCTACTTCTACATATATTTTACCAATTTTTGTATTTGTATCCGCAATTTTAATTTTCATAATCATCAATGTCGTGAGATCCAATGAAGAGAGGAATGTTATTATGAATCAGTTGAGATTATATCAAGAAACACATCAAAGGAGGTTGCAAGAACTTGACGATGAGGAATCTGAAGATAATAAACTGATCGACACTCTGATGCTCGTACATTCGGTCCAAATACCTAGAGTTCTAGAGCCAAAAGAAGTATTCTCAAGAAGATATACGTATCAAGGGAGGGAATTTTACCACCAGAAGTTGATGCACGAATATTTTTTTCCTAAATCTGTGTACTCTGATCAAGATTTTCAACGTCGATTCCTCATGCCTCGGCACCTGGTGAAAAGGATTATTGAAGAGCTTTGTCGAGTAGAACCTCAATTCAATTATCAGTTTGATGCACTAAATATTAAAGGTCATAGTCCTGAACAAAAAGTTACTTCGGCTTTAAGGATTCTAGGTTATGGCAAACCAGTGGATGTGAATGATGAATACCTTCATATGGGTAAAAGAACTTCATTCACTTACCTTTCATTGTTTTGTGAAGTAATGATTAATAATTTTGGTCCAACATATTTACGAAAACCAACCGAGGAAGATGTTAGACAAATATTGAGAAAGAATAAGGATAGGGGATTCCCAGGAATGCTAGGTCGTCTTGATTGTATGCATTGGTTATGGCAAGGATGCCCTGCTTATTGGGCCGATCAATATAAGGGTCATTATCTGAAACTAACTGTTATCTTTGAAGCTGCTGCTTCTTATGATTGTTGGATATGGCTCGCTTTTTTTGGCATTTCGGGTTCACAAAATGATATTAATTTTTTGCACAAATCGTCTCTGTTTGAAAATATGAAGTATGGAATTTGTCCCCAAGTCCGTATTACAATCAGCAACCATAAATACACTCATGGGTATTATCTTGCGGATGGCATATACCCAAAATGGTCAACGTTGATTCAATGATACCGTCAGCCCCTGCCAATGCATTGGGCCATTCATACGGGCATTTTAAAGAACGTCAAGTGGCGTTGAGGAAGGATTAGGAACGCGAAAGTTCGCTATCATTTGTGGGCCATATCGTGGGTTAAGTCCTCATGAAATGCACAAGACCATGCTCACTTGCATAATTTTTCATAACATGGTAATTTAGGAAACCTGTCGCGATAAGGAGTGGACTAACTATGAAGATGAAGATCTTAGGCCTGAGATTCAACCACAAAGAGGCGTGTCTGCAAGAAATTATGTGCAAATGACTAATTACATTCAGAACCAGAATCTATATGAGAGTTTTAGAGAAGATCTGAGAGTAAATCTTTGGTCAGAGTACGTAATTATTAAGTTATGTATGTATTTTAGTTTAAATTGTTAATTTGTTTGTAGTTTGTTTTATTCAATATTAAGTTAATGAGTGAAACTTATTTAAGTAGACTGCAAGGACATTTCAAATTAATCAACTTTTCATTTCAAACTAATATTAAGTAGAATGCAACAACAACATTTCAAATTAAAATGCAACACTTCAAATTAAAACTTAAATTAATACATCAATTATCTAGAGGTTATATTACGTCGAACTCGTCATCTAAGTCATCCTCATCATCACCACCACCAGCTTGGTTGTTATTAAATCCAACTTGTTGTTCAATCTGTGTTTGAATCCTGTCAAATTCAATTTGTGTAATTTTTTTTGTTGGGGGTTCATAATTGAAGTGTCAGCTTGAAGAATGTTATGCTTGTCATAGTTGAAAATGTAGGGGTATCAAAATACACTACCAACGTTTTCGTAGGCAACATGTATGGAATAAACTCGAATACAATTTTGGGAGTTTAACTTAATGAATATGTTAGAGCATAGCTCGGTTGAACTCACCAAGTGTTGGTATGTCAAGTTTGGTTGTCATATTTTAGTATCAAAACTCATCTAAAGTCGCTTGATTAAATACTAGAGTCAACCTCGGTTAAGTTAGACTAGAAATTCTAGGAATATTGAGACATACAAGTATCACTCCGAAGACCTGAAGAATGTGAAGAAGTAACAAACTACAACAACGATATCATCCTTCCAGGTTAGTAATATTGACTTGAACTGTTTCATTCCTAACGTATATTTCAAGTCGTGCTATATTGAAAACATAAATGCGAAGCTGTATATAATGTACATATTGTATAATACTACAGTGATATGACATGATCATAATAGTATGATCATAATATTAAGAAATTATACTACGAAGTATAACGCTTATATTTTGAACTTCATAGATATGACATCGACATAATCTTGTATATAGTGTTATGATTATGTGAATGGGTCATGGAGAAGATTTCATCCTAGGAAATAATGTTTTACACTTGTTTAAAGGAAGTACATTCATGAACTTGTTTCGTGAATCGAAAGGGAAATCAATAGGCTTATTGGTCTGGCTATTCATTGCAAATATTTGGATGATCAATATGTGTGAGTTAGTAGAACCGATATTAACTCGGGTTATGTATCTTGGCATAACTAATCACAATGCCTAGACTTGTGATTTGATATGACCGATTTTGATAATTGGTGTAATCGATCCTATGTAATCACCATGTGATGGTATGATCGATCCTTGTAATTGGTCTGACCGATCATAAGTATTGTGTGGCCGATCCTTGAAATTGGTGTAACCGGTCCTGGTAACGGGTGTGGCCGATCACAAGTAAATACCATGTGTATATGGAACCGATCCTTGTAACTAGTATAACTGATTCTAGCGACTGGTGTGACCGATCACAAGTAATTCCATATTTAGGTATAACCGATCCTAGTGATTGGTATAACCGATTGAACCCATGTTTGTGATTTGATCAATCACATAGTAATCTTGGAATATAAGAAACTAATTCTAAACTTGTTTGGAAGTGTGGCATAACCGATTCCAAGAAAGCAAGTCCATGTAAATATGAAATCAGGATTTGCAATGAAAAGATGCCAACATACTTTGAACACGAGCAATAACTCTTATCATTTATTGTTCAAAGATATTCCTTGGTACTCAAGGTGATCCTGTGCAGAAATAAATTAAGAATCTTTTAATTAAGGTTTTTGGTTTCATATACTTTAATTACCAGCAATTAATGCATAGCTCTAGAGAATAAAAATTAGTAATGTGCATTTACTAATTGGAGATTTTCTATTGAGAGATTTCAGAAATATTGGACCAACATTTATTGGAATTATGAAAACCGAATTTGGGCATTTATAGCATATCTTGAGAATAATTTTGGTTTTGGAAATTCCTTGGTGTCCAAACATCCTTGGTCTTTAAATACCTAAGTTTGTATTTTTAGTAAACTATCCTAAGAGTCAGACAAACTTCATTTCTTGTTGTTTCTGGTGGAGTCGTCAATTCGGAGAGGAAAATATCCAAATTAGTTGAAATATCTTACGACCACTCGTTTAAAGATTTCCATGGGATCAAGAAGCTCTACGAGTACCGTTGGTGGGAAACTAGATAATTATAGTGTTATTAGTTTTCGATTGATTTTATTGACTAATGGTTGTTGAAACTTTGATTGCACCTCGTTTGTTTATGCTTGAAAATCTTCTCTTATGATATAAGATTCACTCAATCTAGATCAGAGTATCGACGAGATCTTTAGAACTGTTGTTAGATCTAAAGATATCTTTTGATAATCCATTGTTAACAGACTCCGTTCTGCGTATGATTGATCACAAGAGATTCAAGTAGTGTTGTGCAGGTTTTGAAGATAAAAGAAGATTTAAAGACGAAGAAGATTTCTTATTAGTTTTCGTATCTTGTGAATTATGTGCACAAACCTTGATCGGCTGGGATCCAACTAGAATCATTTTATCTTTGATAGGTCTGATTGATTAGTTGCATGAGATCGACACTCTCTATATTTCTCTTTGAGATTCATATTGACTGAGTGCGAATTTATACTTAACTATTTCGGTAGTTAAAGTTAGATTGATCTAACCAGACAAAGGAGTTTATTAGATTAAACATAAGAGCCTTTGTCAACGACTCATCTAAATCTTGTATCAAGATTGATTAAAGTGGTTACCAAACATATTCTTCCTTTGTTGTCTGGAATACGATCCAAAGGACTTGCTATTCTCATGCATGACTCTATAAGTCGAAGGCGCAGGGATACTGTGGGAACTAAGTAGCTAGGGGTAGTCTGCTTGGTCTCAACTATACGAAGTTGGTATTGGATTTTGTATAGCGTCTTAAATTTGAGAATTTTTAAAACTTGACTAGGTCCCGGAATTTTTCTGCATTTGCGGTTTCCTTGTTAACAAAATCTTGGTGTGTCTTTTACTTTGATTTTCCGCATTATAATTGTTTAATATAATAAAGTAAAATACACATATACGTTAACTTCGTATTACTTGATAGCGATTCTATAGAGTTTGATTATTACCGAACCTATTATCAAGAAGTATTGTCTCGATCTTGTATCCATAGTCAATCACACAAGTTATCTTGTCGTTGTATTTTCTCGATCACGTATCCATAGACAATCACACAGAGTGTGAACCGAATCGTCGTATTGTCTAGACTTATCACGTTCGGTATATGACTTATAGGTTGAAACAAAAAGATAATGGTGTATTTGGGTACCCTCGTATTTTCATAATCTCAATCAAGAAATTATACGAAGAGCATTGCTCGGTCGAACTCACAAATGTTGTTATATCAAGCTTGTTGTCTAATTTAGTTATCAAACTATATCTTGATTTCTAGTCTATAATTAGTTAAGTCTCGGTTTAGGATAGTGGTAGTTCAGAAATCAACCAGTCATCATTTGCGTTTTACCGTTTGAAGGAATAGATCAACCGAAGATTTTGGACAACTTCATCAACAAAAGGTGGGTGAAGACTGAACCACCTATTTCTCAAGTTATATTTACTTTTCTATCCTTGAGAAGTTTGTCACATAACTAATTAGACTAGCTTGCATAGACAAGAATTTCTAGTCGGGAACTAATTATTTAGTTTACGAATTTCTGGAAATATAATGAATACACTTAATGAACATTTGTTCATACTTGATCAATTTCGGTGGAGAATAATTTATTGTTCGAAACCAAATCATGATTCAAGTTTATCGTTCGAAAATAACATGGAATAGTGATATTTGTCATTGATGTTATTCGGGAATGTTTCGAATTGATTTAGAAAAATATAAAACTACCATATTCGGAATACAAGACAGTGTTATCAGTCTTACATGTACTCATACACGTAGCAGAGTAGCTATATATCGACTTTCAGATTTGTGTGATACGCATATTTGTATCCACATTATGGGAAAATCTTTTTGTTTCGTGACGTATACAACCCATATTGGAACTGTGGCAAGGAAACCGGGTTAAAGTATTCAAACAGGTATGCAAACCAATGAAGTTCTATGTTCTAGAGCCAGTTTAGTACCCAAACCGATACTTAAACTGAAATGGTTCATTGAACTCCGGAACCGGTAAAAATATTAAGTTTGCAAACCGGTACGTGAACTGAAAAAGTTCTGTCAACTTCAGAACTTAGTGTTACACCTAAGTTTGCAAACCGATACGTGAACTGAAAAAGTTCTATCAACTTCGAAACTCAGATTTGCTTATAAGTTTACAAACCGGCCCGCATACCATGACTCAGCCGATTCACGAATGACTCAAGTATTTGTACTTTGTGCATTTACCCAACTATGTCGATTATGATTCAATTGCGGTTAAAATATTTCTATGAGGTAATTTGCATTTGATCAATTCTTTATAAATACACTAGATTTTTTTTGATCACATAATTGTGACTCAAGATCAATGTCGTTATGTTCATGAAAATGAGTGTTAAGATTTTAAGTTCAAATCGGCTAGTTTCGGCTAATCATGTTGGACATAGTCTTTATACATAGTTCTGTTACGGTTTCCCTAACCAAGGTGTATATATTTTTTATGTGAATAAGATTTAAAGTTTTCATCTAACGATGAATACTGTTTGCTTGGTTCCAAAGCTACCTTAGCTTGAACCTAAAGCAACATGTGTTTTGAATGCATATATAAAGGAAACTCTTGTCAACTGGGATCTTTGAATCCTAACACTACTTTTTTATGTGTTCTAGTTGTATCTAGAGTCATCCTATCCAGAAACCCTTTTAGAGTTTAATGACTATCAAAGACTTCATTAGGATTCATGAAGCAAAGTCCAATTATCTTTTATCTTGATAACTTGTGTATCCTGACCTTGTTCGATTGTTGATTTATCACTTGAACAAGATAGATAGAAATCACAAAAAAAAAATTTGTCTCAAACTTTGTGATTCCGCAAGTTTTATACTTGTGAGGTGAATAATAATCTAGGATGCATTTCGGGTTGCATAAGTCCGGATTTTTAGGATAGCTATACTTCTGTCAAATTGCTATCGATTTACATCACCTTGATCCTACGTTTGATCTAATCATCCATTTCGATCGTAAATCAGGAAATAAATTATAGACTTAATCTGTAGGAGATAGATTTGGTTTAAAGTCTTCAATTAAGTTGAAGCAACTCTTAGTTGGTGCGACGTTATCTAAAGGAACCAATTGCGTAGAGTCTTGCTGGGATTCAAGAGGCGTAAGGAGTGCCACTGTACCTTAATCGTTGGATTTTTTTTAGGGATCAACTACATTTCAGACCGAAGTTAATTGGTAGTAGGCTAGTTTCTGTAGCGGCTTAATACAGTTTGGTGTTCAATTTGGACGAGGTCCCGGGGTTTTTCTGAATTTGCGGTTTCCTCGTTAACAAAATTTCTGGTGTCTGTGTTATTTATTTTTTCGCATTATATTGTTTATATTTATAATTGAAATATCATAGGTTGTGCGTTGATCAATCAGAGTAGATACGCCCGACTTAGTTTTGTTGGATACGACTTGATTGATCCTTGGATATTGGTATCTGGTATCGTCCAAGAACTCTCTTTGTAATTGGGTTCACGGATTCTAGACACTTTCCTTGGTTGAGTTTTTACTCTCGGAGTTGTGTTGAGTTTGTCCATTAAGATTGCCTACGAAAAATTTGGTGGTGTATTTTGGTACCCCATGTGTTTTCAATTGGTATCAGAGCAGGCAAACACGTTAATACCTAATTAAGTCTGTGTGTGAAGCAGTGTTTGACGTTATGGACATAGAAAAAATTCTCTTCCATGACTGATTTAATTAAATCTGTAGAAGAAATTCTTTCTAATCCTCCTCCAGGTTTAAAATCCCTTGAAATACTTTCAGGGCTTGATAAGGAATTTGAGAATCTTTCTCTTGATGTTGAGATAATTCTCCAGGAATAACAAGATTCTCTTGATAGGCTAAATCATGTTATAATGAATAATGTTCATGTTGAGGTTGACATTTATGTGTTGGTAAGTGAGTGTATTGCTCCCTTCTTGTGTAACATAAAGAGTTGCAAACTGGATGTGATACAAAAGGAGTGTAAGCCTCATCTAACCGAGAAAACCTTTTTGGAACATGACTCAATTAATTGGTCAAACTGTGATGCATCTTATCAAAATAATTATGTGTTGTTTTTTAGTGAAAACGTTAAGATGTCTCCCGACACCAAGAGAGTTGCCTTACGTAGTGATAAACGCTGTTTCCGGGCATTGTTATTACAAAATTGCAAAACAAGATAACAATGACACAATTTTTTTATTTTAAGTGTCTTTTTAAAGTCTTGCAAGGCTCTTAAGAATTCAGACTCTTGGTTTTTTCACAACTCATCTGGGTGTAAAAGCAGCCGGAAGGAAGTTCTCTCTTGGAGTCAAGCAATTGTGCTCTCATATTTCTATTAAAAAATATTTTAGAAATTGTTTGCGTGTTGAGCCTCGCTCCACAAAAATAATCTATTTAATGTCCTTCCACAACAATCTTTTGACGAGGTCTCATATTTTGGATGTTATTATTTGTGCTCTAAATATCCACTTGATTAAATTATAGAGATAAAAATAATTTCTCATGAATAAAGATAAATAACTAAACCTTTTAGCTCGTGACTTCACATGTGCGGTTCATGTATGGTGAACATGGACGCGAACCTGAATAGGTTGGAACTAGTACCAGAACTAGCAAAGTCGGTTCAGGTCCATGCACACTAAAAGAGAAATCAGTCATCTTGTTTTGATCATCACCCTTATCTCGACAGTTTGATAACTCTTTATGAAACCAAAGGGTTCGCAACCCATCAGTATCCAAAAATTCATTTCTCAACCATCTTGAATGATTTTGGTATCCTTAAACTCTTGAACTCTTTATGTTCAAGGGGTCTTCTCTTTTCTCTCATCCCATCACCGTTCCGGAGCTGCACCATTGACGACATTTCACAAACCCGGTAAGTTTTTCACCATATTTTTAAGAATTCCTTCAATTAAAAATGTATAGGAAAAGAACTCTTCGTTTTGAAATCGCAAGCTCTAGCAAACATGATGAAACTTATTTTGGTCCAAGCGTGCAAACCAAGTTCATCAAAAAAGCTGCTCGTGACATCTATAGAGAATATAAAACCAAAACTCTAATTATGGAAAGAATATATGATGCATCAAAACTAGAGGTAGAACACCTTCCTGGTTTTTTAAGTCATTATGAATGGGGTATAATTCTCCATCCTATGGGAACAACACACTTAGAAATGACGGCTTAATTTTATGCAAATTAACATGAGGCTGATGTTAGAGCACTGTTCGGTCAAACTCACAAGCGTTGCTGTCTCAAGCTTGTTTTTCAATGTTAGTGATCAAAACTATAAGTCTTGATTTCTAGTCTACTTATAGTAATGTCTCGGACTAGAATAGATTGTGTAGTTGAGCATTAGACTTCACAACGTTCATCATTTGAAGACGAAGAACTACTAAGGAGAGCTTGTGGAACTTCATCAACACAAGGTATGTGGAGACTGAAACTCATATATCACTTGGAAAGTCTATTTCTACTCTATCTCCTATATTGAGACAAAATTTGTATCACTATAGTATTCAATTATACACATTTGAGGTTGCGAGCTGAGTTTAACTCGCTTACATACTTCTCGAAATATGTTTTGGTAAGCTTTCGCTTCAACCAAGTTCATCTTATATTCTGGACGAAAGTCAAAATATGATCATGTGAAAATCGCCGAGTAACATCTTACATGGTTTGTGTGATACAATCATTTGGTGTAGACTTGGAATGTTTTGTTATGATTATTTTAATAACTTGAAAATTGCTTTGATGCTAATAGTGTGTGAAAACGGCTATTGTCATCCTCTAAGAATGTTTTAATGATTGAAATAGAGTTTAGAACACTTAACAAACATTGTATTATAAACATGTTATGCACTCCTGCATATATGTGATCCATGTCCGGGAACCATAGTATGCATACCCGTATGCGTACCTGTTGGTTTGAGAAGTCCGGGAACCTAAGTATCCGTACCCATATGTATGTTGGCATAAGGTTCATGTCCGGAAAATTCTGCTGGGTTTGGAGGTATGCGTACCTATTCGCATACTGGCGAAAACCAAACTTGGTCCCGCTACTTCAAGTATGCGTACCTGTTTGCATACTTGAGTGGTTAAAGTTCTAAAATCGGTTGTGACATGAGAAAATACATTTATATAATAAGGAATGCATTCTTTGCAAACCGTGGCTACAATGTTCATGAATTGATTCAAGTGAATCAAACCGCTTTTGCTTTAATTGTGTTCTTGTATACTTCTATGAGAATGTGGAGTGGCTGGCATGGTTGGCATGCATTGGCGCGGAGATGTGGCTGGCACGTGTGGAGCAGCTGGCATGGTTGGCATGCCTCGGCGGGGAGATGTAGCTGGCACGTCAAGCCATTGGCACATGTGGAGTGAATGGCATGGTTGGCATGCCTTGGCGCAGAGATGTGGCTAGCACGGCATGTCATTGGCACATGTGGAGCGGCTGGAATGGTTGGCATGCCTTGGCGCGGAGATGTGGCTGGCACGGCATGCCATTGGCATATGTGGAGCGGCTGGCATGGTTGGCATGCCTTGGCGCGGAGATGTGGCTGGCATGGCATGCCATTGGCACATGTGGTGTGGAAATTAGGGTTTGGCATATCGAAACCTAATTAGCATTAAAAGAAAAAGGTACTCTGGTAATCTTCTCGTGGACATATTAAAGGGTTCAATAAATGCGCTTAGTGGAGACATTATTACTCAAGTTCTGTTTTTCTTCAGAGTGACGTCACTGTATGACTAGGGTTTTACGATTTTAACCTTAAGCTAAAAACCACCATCAACAACCGTTAGATGAAATCTTTGAATCTTATTCACATAAACAAGATATACACTTTGGTTAGGTAAATTGTATTCGAATTGTGTACAATGACTATGTCCAACATGGTTATCCGAAACTAGCTGGTTTGAACTTAAAAGCTTAGCACTCATTTCGTGAACACAAAGACATTAATCTTGCATCACAATCATGTGATCAAATGAGTTTAGTGTTAATTAGAGAATTGATCAAATGCAAATTATCCCAGAGAAATAATTTAATCGCAATTGAATCATAATAGACATGGTAAATGCACAAAGTACTAATACTTGAGTAGTTCATGAATCGGCCGAGTCAAGGTTTGCGGACCGGTTTGCAAACTTACAAGAAAAACCGAGTTCCGGAGTTGATAAAAGTTTTTATCTGTTCACGTATTGGTTTGCAAACTTAGGTGCAACACTAAGTTCCGAAGTTGACAAAACTTTTTCATTTCATGTACCGGTTTGAAAACTTAAGACCTCACCAGTTCCGGAGTTCACATAACCTTTTCAGTTTATGTACCGGTTTGGGTACTAAACTGGTTCTAGAACATAAAACTGTATTGGTTCGTATACCAGTTTGAATACTTTAACCCGGTTCCCTTAATACAGTTCCAAAATGGTTCGCATATGAAAATAAAAAGACGAGGGTACCCAAATACACCACAATCTTTTTGTTCCAACCTATAAGTTCTTTACCAAGTGTGATTGTCTATGAAAAAAGTCGAGACAATACAACAACTTTGGTATTCACACTTTGTGTGATTGTCTATGGATACGAGATCGAGACAATATGACTACCAAAGTGTGATATTTGATAATAGGTTCGGACTTAACCAAACTATATAGGATCACTATCAAGTATATCAGAGTTAACGCAAAGTGTAATTTATTTTAAATTATATAAACAAATTGTTTGTACCCTTAATACTCTACACAAAAGAATAGGCTAATTTGGGCCAACCAAGCTCCTCCTATTGGCTAAGAAGGGTTCAATGGGCCTAGAGTTTTCCTTTGGTTAAGAAAAGTTTAGTTAACTAGGCCTTGCAAAGACTCCATATGCAAGCCCATAGGCAACAAACTAGGCCTCACTAGCAAACACTCAACTCACAAGCCCATGAGCAACAACTCCAAATTGGGCTAACAAGTTCCACACAAGCGTGCCTAGTTACCAACCAACAACCAACCAGTAAAAGCCACGTCAACACTCTTGCCACGTCAGCACCAGGTGCCACATCAGCAATACATGTTGTGCCACATCGGCAGTGCATGTTGTGCCACGTCAGCAGACAAGTCAGACGGTGACGTCATCCTGACGTCAGCAATCTGCTCTGATGTTGGAATCTCCGAAGAATATTCCGTTAAGTTATAACGCTGTCAGCATATTCCGTTAAAATATTAACGCCGTCGGCATTTTTCGTTAACCGCTAACGTCGTAAGAATATTCCATTCACTACATCAGCAGTGACGTCACCGAATGACGACACGATGATGTCAGATCTTCTTCACCGGCATCGGCGTCGTGACGGGAGCTGCAGCGTTGCCGGCGGCCAAGGCCGGTGGTTAAACTCGGCGATTATTTGGCTCTTAATCGGCGATTAACAGGGTTGAAGCGATTAGTCGGCGATTAATTTGGTGGATGATTAAGTGTATCGTGTTTCCGTCTAATTCCGTAGCCCTCGGGTCATTCCACCCCATTCTATTTTCCTAACGGATTTGAGATTTCTATGCCCCACTGTAGACTTAGCTTCTAGAGCTTTCCAGCAGGCATGCAAGGGCCAGTTATCCTAGAGCCATGCAGTCATCAAAGCTGGCCAGTAATCACATGAGGTATGCAGGACCAGTCAACGCAAGTTATGGCATGGAGGCATGCAAGGCCAATAATGACATGGAGGAATGCAGGGGCAGCTACTACATGAGGCATGCAGGGGCTGTTACTACAGGAGGCATGCAGGGGCCAGTTATGGCAATTGATATGGGCCATAAAGTCAAAGAATTAAAACGGAAATTCGCCACATATAAATGGACAGTTTTATAACCAAAATGGTAAACAATCTTCAATTCCAAAAATACATGTGAGAAAATCATATTCTGACTTTAGCATCAGAGGGTTTTTTGCAGGTACCCCCCTCCATCCATTATTCAATTGAAGATTGAAGCAGCGATCGATTCACAGCAACAACATCGTACAAAATTTATGTGTTTGGGGTAGAAGCAATTTTACCTTACAAACACAAATATAATTACGGAAAACAAAGGTAAATCACACAGCAAGATTGTGTTAACGAGGAAACTGCAAATGCAGAAAAACCCCGGGACCTAGTACAGAATTGAATACTCTCATAATTAAGCTGCTATACAAAATCTACACCAACTTCATATAGTTGAGACCAAGCAACTACCCCTAGTTCACTTAGTTTCCTCAGTATCCTTGCGCTTCCAACTTCGATGAGTCACGCACTGGTACAATTCCTTTGGATTGTATTCTAAACAGCAAAGGAACACCGAATCTATTTGGTAACAACTCTATTGATTCTTTTTAAGATAAAGATATCTCAAGTCATACGCAAAGGATCTTCGGTTTAATCTAATAAACTATTTTGCCTGATTAGATCAATTTATCCAATAACTACCAAAGTAGTTAAGTTTAGATTCGCAATCAATCAGTATAGATCTCAAAGAGATACTATAAAGTGACGCCGATCTAACACAACTAATCAATCGAATAAATTCGATTCTAGTTGAATCCCAGCCAATCAAGGTTTCTGCACACACAAAGATACGAAAACTAATTAAAAAAATTCTTCATATTCAAATCTTCTTTAATCTTCAATAATAACCTGCACAACACCACTTGAATCTCTTATGATCGATCACATATAGAATGGAGTCTGTTAGCAATAGATTATCACAAGATTGGTCTTTATATCTAATAACAGTTCTAAGGATCTCGTCGATACTTATATCTAGTTTGAGTGAATCTTATATCAGAAGAGTAGATTCTCAAGAATAAACAAACTAGGTGCAATCAAAGTTTAAAAACCGTTAGTCAATCAAATCAATCGAAAACTAATAACACTGCAATTATCTAGTTTCCCGCCAACGATACTCGTATAGCTTCTTGATCCCACATAAGTCTTTAAACGAGCGGTCATAAGAGATTTCACCTAATTAGGATACTTTCCTCTCCGATTAGACGGATCCACCAGAAAAAACAAGAAATGAAGTTTGCCTGGCTCTTAGGATAGTTTGCTAGAAATGCAAACTTAGGTATTTATAGACCAAGGATGTTTGGACATCAAGGAATTTCCAAAACCGAAAATATTCTCCAGATATGCAATGAATGGAACATTAGGTTGAAAAGACGAGGGTACCCAAACACACCACAATCTGTCCTCTTACCGAAAGTGATTGTCTATGGACAAAGTCGAGACAATACGAAAAATCAGTATTCACACTTTGTGTGATCTTCTATGGATACGAGATCGAGATAATACAACAATCAAAGTGTGATTACTTGATAATAGGTTCGGACTTAATCAAACTCTATAGGATCACTATCAAGTAATACAGAGTTAACGTTTGTGTATTTTACTTTTAATTATAATAAACAATTATAATTGCGAAAATTGAAAAGTAAAAGACACATCAAGATTTTGTTAACGAGGAAACCGTAAATGCAGAAAAACCCCAGGACCAAGTCAAGAATTGAATACTCTCATAATTAATCCGCTATACAAAATATAAACCAACTTCGTAGAGTTAAGACCAAGCAACTAAACCTAGTTCACTTAGTTTCTTCAGTATCCTTGCGCTTCCGACATTCAATAAGTGTACGCACTGGAACAATTCCTTTGGATCGTATTCCAAACAGTATAGGAACAACAAATTTGTTTGGTAACAACTCTATTGATTCTTTCAAGATAAAGATATCTCAAGTCATATGCAAAGGCTCTCCCGTTTAAACTAATAAACTCTTTTGCCTGGTTAGATCAATCCAACCTCTATTACCTAAGTAATAAGATTCGTATTTGTAACAATCAAAATAGAACTCAAGAGAACTATTAGGTGTTACTGATCTCGCGCAACTAATCAATCGAGTAAATCCGATTATAGTTGGATCCCAGTGATCAAGGTTTGTGCTAGACAAAAGATATGAGAAACCAATAAGAAATCTTCTTTGTCTTCAAATCTTTTTTAATCTTCAATTAAACCACCTGCACAACACCACTTGAATCTCTTGTGATCAATCACGCACAGAACGGAGTCTGTTAACAATGGATTATCACAAGATGTCTTTAGATCTACAAATAGTTCTAAAGATTCCGTCGAGACTTCGATCTAGTTTGAATGATTATTGTACCCAGGCCCTGGCAAAATCTCCACGCATGTTTTTTTCTTCAAAGTAGTAACTTCTATTTTGCTTTGTCATAGTTACCTCGAAAGTGGAAACAGTATAAAGAATTTCGTTAAGATGTCATCTGAGAGCAGTTATACCGCCGCATCGAGAAGTGCTAACAACTCCAAGCCGAACATAGATAACGAGTTTTTTGCGAAGTCTGCTACAGTTACAAGAACCCATCCCAAATTCGCGACAATTATTCTGACCAATTCAGAGAATGATGGAGAAGTGAAATCAGTATGTACATGGCGTATAATAAGGTTTTTCCTTCAGAAAAAAAGAGTATCTGGCTTCTCCCGTAGACTTCAAAATCTGTCATAGTCCATTGCGCTCTTATGACAAATGGATGAAGTTCATGATGAGCCGAGACCATGTAAGAGCTAATTTGACTGGGGCACAATTGTCATGGCTTTTGCAACACTTCAAATCAGAAAAGATTCTTCCGGATTGATTACTTTCATCTCCACACGGTGTCCGAAAACTCACACGGCTATATGTAGATGGGGTGAGATGACTATTTCTTTGGAAAGTGTAGCCGTTCTGTTGAGTCTTCCAATAATTGGGAAACTTGATATTGTCTTATCTGAGGAAGAAAAGGAATACATGCCACTCTGGTCACGAAAGAAACAAGATATGCTCGAAAGAATTATGAGGAAAAGTGCTTCTATAACTGGTGGGTGTCTGAGTGGTTCCCTGATGAGCCGGAGTTGAATCAAGTGTTGGATGATACAGTCCATGTTGCTGCATTTTTAGTTATGTGGTTATCTAGAAACATTTTTGATGATGGCTCTGGCAAGAAGGAGATAAGGCAGAAGCTCATCAAACTTGTTATCAAACTAGCAAAAGGCGTTGCTCTTCCCATCGGCAGTTTGTTTCTTGGCTCTTTATACACCCATCTGAACCACTTAGTAGCAGACATGTACGTCTCTAATGGGTACATGAAAGTAGACTCGTATGTTCATGTTTCCTTTCTCCAAGCATGGTTGTGGTAACATTTCAAAAGTTATGCTTCAAACCCGAAAACCTCATTTCCTGATACATATGGAGGTTCTAGGATACTCCGTTGGTTAGAGAGGTGTCCAAGGCCCGACTTAAAGCTCATTGATTTTATTGAAAACGCGAATGCAGTTAATGATCGGTTGTCAGCCGACACAAATATAATTTCACTTTCTTACTTAACTAAAATAAATGTAGTAGTGATAAGAAAGAGTTCGTATCCACATAGAGGCTTTCGTTGTCAATATGTTTCATTTTCCTAAAATAACAATTGGTGGGTTTTCTGATTTTTAATAAAAGCAAACTAAAATAAAAGCAAATAAAGAAATAAGCAAATCAAGTCAAACAATGAAATATATTGGTTAAGGATTCATCTTCATTCACAAACATGCTTTTTAACAATAAGTAGAATTGATATTTAATCTTTGATTTTATTAGAAGTCCTAGAATACCTTGATCGCAAGAATATCCCGCTAATTCCCTCTTGTCATCAACAAACACATTAAAAGATGCGAATGTGAATTCTACCTAGAAAGCAACCTAAAGTGTAAAAGCACAATTAAGTTTAACTCCCTAAGAGCACTAAGTTCTATGAAATAAGACTAATCAATGCAAACGAACGTGTAAAAGCGCTAACCCGTTTTAACAAAGGTTATGATCCACTTGTGACTACTAGGATGTATCACTACAAGCAATATTCACAACTATGCTACTTGCAATCAGAAATTATCACTTTTGCATATAATAACCCTAATCTAGCAATAGATATGAAAACAAACTCAACCGATTCGCGACTCGACTAAACAAGCTTTCAAATCATATAACAATATATATAGTGAATCTTAAGCAATAAAGCATGGAGACAAAACTAATTTATTGAACAAAACTCATACTTGGAAATCCAATTTGTTCCTTAAACAAAAGAGAGTTATCTAATCATATCAATGGAGTTCATAAACAAGAAGAAGCAATAAAACTATCATGTTGTCAAAACCCTAGGCAAAAGTAGAAGATATAAGATATATTTTTCTCTTTTATAGGTGTCCAAGTAGTAAATCACGTGCACCCCATTTCGTGTCGATCTGTTGCCAAAACTTAACCAAGTCTGGCTGTGTTGTTGAGCCCACAAGAAAAGCCCAGCCAAAATAGGGTTGTTTGAGTCAGCTCACCTGAATCGGCGGGTTAACTCGCCTGAATCGGTGCCTAGCCGAGTTATGGCTGTTTTTGTGTAGTTTCCCAGCCAACATTCATTCTTAACTCCTGCAATATTACCAGCTTCATCTCGGCCCATTCTGCACATAACCCAGCCAGTGAACCATTTCGTCAACACCCGCAGCTAGCCACAACATCAGTCTTCTGGTGCACCACCAAGACCTCCACTGCACCTGCTATCACCTGAGTTTATACATCAACCCCCATTTACCTGTAATTCTAGCTGCAATTGCTTCACTCTTGTCCGCCTCAGTTAGTCCACCAACTTCCTGAACCAGCACACATAACTGCCATTTCCAACTACACTACTGCTTTCAGTTCGATCCAGCTCATAACCACCACCAACTGAGCTTATGCCCTGCACAACCTACAGCATCTCAGCTACATGTCTTTCCGTGAGAACTAAAAACATCGGAGTTTCCAAACTCGTTCTCAACTGCGCCTATATCTCAGCTAAACCCAATTGCATACAAACCCAACTCCAATTCTCCAGCTTCTCATTAATCTCCATCTTCCCTGGGAACTCACTGCAACCCATATCTCCTCCATAACTCAGCCAACAACTTGAGCTCTTCATGTTTATCTTCTCAGCTACTCGCACCAGCTTGCATCTATCCCATTTCTTCCATTTCAGTCACCACCAGTGCCTCACTGCAGCTGCACTTCGCCTTACAGCACCAAAGACTCGGCTAACTCCATTCCACCAACTGCAGCCTCAATACCACCATTTGTCACTACTTGCTCTCCTAAGCCAAACAACAACTCTGCTCTTCCTTGTTCTTGGCAGCAGCTATTCCTCATCCCCATTTGCAATAATTTCGAAACCTCCACTCTGAAATCCAATTCAAACCCATTAACAACAACAGCTCCATTGTCATATTCAACTAAAAACCCATTTAAATCTTATCAATCGCATAAACCCCCATAACCAGAATCAAAAGAGAATTTCAGTCAACAACAACCTCCATTTCTTCCTTGAACTCGATCAACAATTCTTCTTCCTTCAATCGGCAACAGCGAACTCGTTATTGTTTAAATCTCGTCCCTGATTCCATAAACCATTCTGGCACCACCAATCTACATCATTTCTCCATATCCCTGCACAATTCCATTACCACACAGCAACACCATAACCTGACTCCAACTCACTTGCACATTGCGGTTCAGCTCGCCGCTTCCCCATAGCGCAGCCGTCTTGCAACTTTTCTCGAACTCTTCCCTGTATAGTCTACACCACATCGTCCTCCATCAATCACCTCAGCAACAACAGGCCATACCCGTCACTGCTTATTCTCTTTTTCATTCAGTGCCACGCTCAAACATTCCTAGCAGCAACAACTAACTCGAGTCTCTCCATAGTCCCTAACAGTCCCATTAATCCATTCCTGCACTCGAGATTTATATCAACCTTCAACAGCAACCACGAGCGTCATCCATTACCGCCAATAGCTCAACATTCATTCACATCCTCCAACCCTGCAGTCCTAGCAGCCTCCGCCTGCAATTTCATAACCTCTCTGCGTTACAACTTCCATGTCAGTAGCAATATACTTCCACAAGCTCAAACCAACTAAGTAACACCACCAGCTTCGGTGCCTGTAATTCAGTTCAAGCACAAAATATAACCCAAATGGTGCCATCTTCCTTTTCCCGGCCGAAAAGACTGACAAAACTCAGGGCAAACTTGGCAGAAGTAAACTGGTTCAGCCATTTTTACAAACATATGTTGTGTATGAAACTGGTAGCTCAGATATACTCATTCTGCCGTTGTATTCTCGGTCTCCAGTGAAGCTCTTAGAACCACCATCTCTTACTCTTCTTGGTTACATTCAAATGATTCAGCAAAATCCATGTCAGCAACCATTGTAACATCCCCGAAATCAGACACAGAAACACACACTTCAGCTGGATTTTTGTACATGAAAATCTATCCGAATATGCCTCAAATTCGAGCCAAGATTTACCCATTTCTCTTTCTCTGGTTTGGATTTAAACAGAGCTATTAATCTCAGCTCAATACACATCTCAATCTCCAACACTAATTTTACTGAATTTCTGTATCTCCATGGCTGCGCCTCCATTCTTCTCTCTCTTTTCATCTCTCTTTTAGTGCAAAATGATTGAGAATTGATTTCTCAATTTAGGGTGTAGGAATTAGGATTAGATAATCACACCCCACTCAATAGTAACCACCCCAGATTGAGTGTTAACATCGCACATCTTCTAGATAAGGGATAACCAAGTATGCATCCCCTTAACCTTGATAGGGCTCCGGATAATGTTCGCCCATAGAATTATGCTTTCGCCTTTCGTGCTCCAAATGAACGCCTTCTTCTTTGAATTCTTTCACCAACAGCATCCGTCTTCTATTTCTCATATTCACTTCTTCTCTTCAATGAGAGTCATCACTAAAGTTGTCATGCTTTTCAGACAAATGAATATGCATCACTAAATCCGACATACTTTTCAGACAGAGATGAAGAAATAAAAGCAAATAATAAGAAATAATCCGCCTCCAACACTTTTGCACATGAGATGAGACTTTCGCGCCGTTTTCTCTTCTTTTGTTCCAAATGACTCTAAAGTACCTAAATACTCAAAAACAAATATAAGATACATATTTTACAAGAAAACTAGCAGAGAAAGCATAAACAATAAATAAATATTACGGTGTTTTAGACACCTATCAAATTCCCCCATACTTAGACTTTGCTAGTCCTCGAGCAAATCAAACAAAATAATTCTAAAAGATACATACAACTCCGTCTCGTCGAGGCTACGGTCACTTTTAGCATAAATAACAAGCCTTTGAACCCCTAGGTGTCCCTAGTGGACGAGTTTTAGTCTCGTGAAGGTTTACAAGAGGTCTGCCTACAAAACCTATATTTCCAACTCCGTCTATTTGTGACAAATCAATGAACGAATCCAAAATGACTACAGGAGGATGTACCTTGGACAAATTCAATTCATAATTTAGTAAATAAAGCTTTAATTAGATAGTCGAACAAGCCACAATATCCGGAAACTAACAAACCACAATCACAATGAAAAGATTAAGAAGATGGATATAGATGTAGATGTTGGCAAATGTTCACAAGTGATCGATGTTTCCCATCTGTCTGAAGGTCACCGCCAAGATGAACCTATGCATCCTATTGGATTGAGTTATTGGTATGAATTCTAGTGTCAACACACTGGCATATACAAGGGAACCAGTGGTCAACAAACTTATTTCTACATCAACTCACTGGCATATACAAGGGAACCAGGAGTGACTTTATTCAACAATAATAATATTTTTCTTTTCTTTTCTTTTTCACTTTTTTTCTTTTCTTTTCGACAACATGATTAGATCTTTTGGATCCAAGCGCATGCTTCCTTGTCATCAAGTACGTGATAATTGCCTTGGATCATGCATTCCACGCTTGTTTAGGCGACGGAGACAGGGACAACGTTTCACACATACTACTTTATCCAAGTGTCATTTTATTCCGTTTGGTCTAATTGGTCGTTTTTTTTATATAGCAACTCAATCAATCTATTTCATCCTAGCAGTAATAACACGTCGATGTTTAGTGACCCACCAAAGCACTTAGAGAACAATAGATAAATATGGAAAAATAAAAATATAATGTGATATGGTGATATTTCGAGATATGGTAACAACTATCATGTTAATTGTGATTTTTGAGCTATGTTCGTCCCTTTTAGTTAATTGGTTCCTCAACTCCTGCAATCAAAATGGTTCCATCCACTAATGGTGTCATCCTAAAGGCACAAGTTTCTAGATTTCGGAGTTCAAAAAGCACTTTTTTTTTTCTTGGTTTTTCTTGGTTTTTCTATTTTTCTGATTTTTTTTCTATTTTTTTTATTTTTTACTAAAGGCATAAAACACACTAAAACAAACTATACAAACATATAAATGCTCCCCCACACTTAAACTTTACATTGTCCTCAATGTAAAATTGAATCATCCAAAGAAAGTTCAAGGTGGGAAATTCCGCAAATGATATGCAAAAACAAAGAAAATAAAGATAAAAGCAAATGCATAAAACTAAAAAGATAAAGGTAAAGATACAAAACCGGTGGGTTGCCTCCCACTTAGCGCTTGGTTTAAAGTCGTCAGCCCGACTTGCAAGACGAATTCCCCATACACCAATAATCTGAAAAGTTGTGGATCCTTCCATGTAACCTGTTTTGCAAATATTAGCTTCACACAAATATTAGTACAAGAAAATAGAATTGAAGGTATCGCCCCAAAGAAGTTTCCCCCACACTTATTCTTTTCTACACTTGGAAGTGTATAAAGAACATAAAAATCAGGGACTTCTATGGTTTCTTCTTTGCAAACATTCATAGTATGAGAATCAAAAGTTTCTAATGGTGGATATCGAGAAACAAAGTCATTTAACAATATTCTCGAAGCACATATATTCAAGCCAATAAGAGGTAAAGGAGAAGGATAAATAGGCAAAGGATTAGCCAAACCTTGCAACTCTTATATTATAGTATCCTCTTCATCCTTAGAAACTTCAAGTGAATTACTTACCTCTTGCACATCGTGGTCCTCTATTGAAACTTGCAACAATTCTTCATTCGTTTCTGCCTTAACCAAAGTCTCGACATCAACATATTCGTCACAATCTTTTGCATCCTCAATTGGGTCTTCCACAATATTGGTCAAATCGGTTTCATTCTCAACATTCTCCTCTTCGTTATTAGGCACATGCTCTACTATGGTGGATCCAAATTTCACCATGATGAATTTCTTTAGAACACTCAAAAATGCATCATCCTCAAGCTCCACCCTTTGAATAGGCTCTTGATCATTATTAAGATCAATACTTGAGTTATCTACATAAGTGCCATCATAGTCCCCTTCATGTTCATCTTGACCCCAAAAAGATTCTGCGGTACACCTTTGGGAAATGTCACCATGAGTTGGTTCAAGTGATGTATCTTCATAATTATCATCACTTTCATAGTTAACATAAGATCGGTTCTCACTGAATTTAGTGTTGCTAGTCTCAAACTCATCCTTTTGAATAGGTGAATGATCATTATTAAGATCAAGAGTTGAGTTAACTACACAATTATCAACAAAAGACCCCAAAGGTTGGCCTTTTTCAACATTAGCATCAATCAAATATTCATCACAAACCACAGGCACATTAGAATAATTATTGTTTTGAAAACAAAGTTCTTCTTCATACCTTTCTTCTTTGTATTGATCAATATCTCTTTGTAGGTTAGCAATACCTTCTCGAAGTTCTTGAAGTTGCTCGTTTGTAGCCTCTTTATCTTTTTGAAACTCTTGCCGTACAAAGTTGGAAAAGTTGTCTAACAAGTTAGAAACTTGTTGTTCACGAGCATAAGAATCCTCCAATCCTTGTGGTTGTTCACTCACGTACCCGCCATAAGGTTGTTGAGGAAAAACATAAGGTTCCATGGAATATTGGTCATAACCAATGAATTGGTTTTGATTACACCCCTGGAATTGGTAGTTGTCATATTGTTGAGGTTGTTGAAAACAGTATCCGTTGTTCCAATATGCTACATCCATGAGAAATAAGTACCTGAAACACGATTCTCAAAACAAGGTTAAAAACCAGAAAATAAAATAAAAAAACAAAAACCAAAAACAAGTGAAAATCGTTGCCTCCCCGGCAGCGGCGCCAAAATTTGATCGGTTGTCAGCCGACACAAATATAATTTCACTTTCTTACTTAACTAAAATAAATGTAGTAGTGATAAGAAAGAGTTCGTATCCACAGAGAGGCTTTCGTTGTCAATATGTTTCGGTTTCCTAAAATAACAATTGAGGGGTTTTCTGATTTTTAATAAAAGCAAACTAAAATAAAAGCAAATAAAGAAATAAGCAAATCAAATCAAACAATGAAAGATATTGGTTAATTAAGGATTCATCTTCATTCACAAACATGCTTTTTAATAATAAGTAGAATTGATATTTAATCTCTGATTTTATTAAAAGTCCTAGAATACCTTGATCGCAAGAATATCCCGCTAATTCCCTCTTGTCATCAACAAACACATTAAAAGATGCGAATGTGAATTCTACCTAGAAAGCAACCTAAAGTGTAAAAGCACAATTAAGTTTAACTCCCTAAGAGCACTAAGTTCTATGAAATAAGACTAATCAATGCAAACGAACGTGTAAAAGCACTAACCCGTTTTAACAAAGGTTATGATCCACTTGTGACTACTAGGATGTATCACTACAAGCAATATTCACAACTATGCTACTTGCAATCAGAAATTATCACTTTTGCGTATAATAACCCTAATCTAGCAATAGATATGAAAACAAACTCAACCGATTCGCGACTCGACTAAACAAGCTTTCAAATCATATAACAATATATATAGTGAATCTTAAGCAATAAAGCATGGAGACAAAACTAATTTATTGAACAAAACTCATGCTTGGAAATCCAATTTATTCCTTAACCAAAAGAGAGTTATCTAATCATATCAATGGAGTTCATAAACAAGAAGAAGCAATAAAATTATCATGTTGTCAAAACCCTAGGCAAAAGTAGAAGATATAAGATATATTTTTCTCTTTTATAGGTGTCCAAGTAGTAAATCACGTGCACCCCATTCTGTGTCGATCTGTTGCCAAAACTTAACCAAGTCTGGCTGTGTTGTTGAGCCCACCAGAAAAGCCCAGCCAAAACAGGTATGTTTGAGTCAGCTCACCTGAATCGGCGGGTTAACTCGCCTGAATCGATGCCCAGCCGAGTTATGGCTGTTTTTGTGTAGTTTCCCAGCCAACATTCATTCTTAACTCCTGCAATATTACCAGCTTCATCTCGGCCCATTCTGCACATAACCCAGCCAGTGAACCATTTCGTCAACACCCGCAGCTAGCCACAACATCATCGTCTTCCGTGCACCACCAAGACTTCCACTGCACCTGCTATCACCTGAGTTTATACATCAACCCCCATTTACCTGTAATTCCAGCTGCAATTGCTTCACTCTTGTCCGCCTCAGTTAGTCCACCAACTTCCTGAACCAGCACACAGAACTACCATCTCCAACTGCACCACTTCTTTCAGTTCGATCCAGCTCATAACCACCACCAACTGAGCTTATGCCCTGCACAACCTACAGTATCTCAGCTACATGTCTCTCCGTGAGAACTAAAAACATCGGAATTTCCAAACTCGTTCTCAACTGCGCCTATATCTCAGCTAAACCCAATCGCAGACAAACCCAACTCCAATTCTCTAGCTTCTCATTAATCTCCATCTTCCCTGGGAACTCACTGCAACCCATATCTCCTCCATAACTCAGCCAACAAATTGAGCTCTCCATGTTTATCTTCTCAGCTACTCGCACCAGCTTACATCTATCCCATTTCTTCCATTTCAGTCACCACCAGTGCCTCACTGCAGCTGCACTTCACCTTACAACACCAAAGACTCGGCTAACTCCATTCCACCAACTGCAGCCTCAATACCACCATTTGTCACTACTTGCTCTCCTAAGCCAAACAACAACTCTGCTCTTCATTGTTCTTGGCATCAGCTATTCCTCATCCCCATTTGCAACAATTTCGAAACCTCCACTCTGAAATCCAACTCAAACCCATTAACAACAACAGCTCCATTGTCAGATTCAACCAAAAACCCATTTAAATCTTATCAATCGCATAAACCCCCATCACCAGAACAAAATAGAATTTCAGTCAACAACAACCTCCATTTCTTCCTTGAACTTGAGCAACAATTCTTCTTCCTTCAATCGGCAACAGCGAACTCGTTGTTGTTTAAATCTCGTCCCTGATTCCACAAACCATTCTGGCACCACCAGTCTCCTTCATTTCTCCATATCCCTGCACAATTCCATTACCACACAACAACACCATAATCTGACTCCAGCTCACTTGCACACTGCGGTTCATCTCGCCTCTTCCCCATAGCGCAGCCGTCTTGCAACTTTTCTCGAACTCTTCCCTGTATAGTCTACACCACATCGTCCTCCATTAATCACCTCAGCAACAGCAGGCCATACCCGTCACTGCTTATTCTCTTTTTCATTCAGTGCCACGCTCAAACATTCCTAGCAGCAAAAACTAACTCGAGTCTCTCCATTGTCCCTAACAGTCCCATTAATCCATTCCTGCACTCGAGCTTTATCTCAACCTTCAACAATAACCACGAGCATCATCCATTACCGCCAATAGCTAAACATTCATTCACAGCCTCCAACCCTGCAGCCCTAGCAACCTTCACCTGCAATTTCATAACCTCTATGAGTTACAACTTCCATGTCAGTAGCAATATACTTCCACAAGCTCAAACCAACTAAGTAACACCACCAGCTTCGGTGCCTGTAATTCAGTTCAAGCACAAAATAGAACCCAAATGGTGCCATCTTCCTTTTCCCGGCCGAAAAGACTGACAAAACTCAGGGTAAACTTGGCAGAAGTAAACTGGTTCAGCCATTTTTACAAACATATGTTGTGTATGAAACTGGTAGCTCAGATATACTCATTCTGCCGTTATATTCTTGGTCTCCAGTGAAGCTCTTAGAACCACCATCTCTTACTCTTCTTGTTTGCATTCAAATGATTCAGCAAAATCCATGTCAGCAACCATTGTAACATCCCCGAAATCAGACACAGAAACACACACTTCATCTGGATTTTTGTACATGAAAATCTATCCGAATCTGCCTCAAATTCGAGCCAAGATTTACCCATTTCTCTTTCTCTTGTTTGGATTTAAACAGAGCTGTTAATCTCAGCTCAATACACATCTCAATCTCCAACACTAATTTTACTGAATTTCTGTATCTCCATGGATGCGCCTCCATTCTTCTCTCTCTTTTCATCTCTGTTTTAGTGCAAAATGATTGAGAATTGATTTCTCAATTTAGGGTGTAGGAATTAGGATTAGATAATCACACCCCACTCAATAGGAACCACCCCAGATTGAGTGTTAACATCGTACATCTTCTAGATAAGGGATAACCAAGTATGCATCCCCTTAACCTTGATAGGGCTCCGGATAATGTTCGCCCATAGAATGATGCTTTCGTCTTTCGTGCTCCAAATGAACGCCTTCTTCTTTGAATTCTTTCACCAACAGCATCCGTCTTCTATTTCTCATATTCACTTCTTCTCTTCAATGAGAGTCATCACTAAAGTTGTCATACTTTTCAGACAAATGAATATGCATCACTAAAGCCGACATACTTTTCAGACAGAGATGAAGAAATAAAAGCAAATAATAAGAAATAATCCGCCTCCAACACTTTTGCACATGAGATGAGACTTCCGCGCCGTTTTCTCTTCTTTTGTTCCAAATGACTCCAAAGTACCTAAATACTCAAAAACAAATATAAGATACATATTTTACAAGAAAACTAGCAGAGAAAGCATAAACAATAAATAAATATTACGGTGTTTTAGACACCTATCAGTTAACTTTCGTCCTTGGGCTCCGGTTAACACCTCCATAATTCAACGAGATACTTTTGCTTCCAAAGTGAACGTGATATTGCATTCTGCTGACGGGAATATGAACATTGGAGAAACTGTGTTCTTGCGAAGTTGCATACCTGGGTATGT
The DNA here is from genome assembly GCA_023529315.1 of Papaver bracteatum. NCBI lineage: Eukaryota > Viridiplantae > Streptophyta > Magnoliopsida > Ranunculales > Papaveraceae > Papaver > Papaver bracteatum. The sequence goes on along the minus strand of JAJJWX010000473.1, from coordinate 853,906 downwards.
GCCATCTTTTTTCAGAGGATCTTGTGGAGTAGTCTCTTAAAATATTAACAGGGATGCTCGACATATGGGCTTTGATCAGAGAGTCCCATTCCGTCGCCCACTGACAGCTCCAGATGAATTTTTATCCGCCATTTTTTATTGCAACATTTTTGTACCGGATAAAAGTCTCCCTTTCTTGCTCTCAGAACGAAAACCTGTGACGAATCCCAAATATAATGTCTTCTGGCAAGACGAGTTTCTCGCCATTCATCAGTTCATGCAGGATGTTATGACTAATCCACGTGGAAATTAAACCTACTTTTGCGGTTCTAGCAAAGCATAAATTGTTGAAATAGCTTCCTTCGGACAAGAGAAATTCTTCTAGCTCAGATGAAAATAATCCCCATGAAAGGGAGAAAAGGTCGAAAAATTATGCGGGTGGCATCCGATCGCAGTCGGCTCCAACAGCTCTTGTGACTTTGAGTTCTTCCAACATGCAAGTACGTATGATTTTCTTTCTGATTTGGCCGAATTGCATAAAAATTCTGAATTGTTCCCACTGAAAATATTTTTCCTTTTTTTTGACTCAGGGTATCAGCAAGACAAACGCCTTTACCATACTTGCACGTGGACAGGGAATGGTACCTTCTGAAGAAAAAATTGGTGATACTGAGCCTCTTGACATCGAAAAGGAGGGAGAAGAAGAAAAAAGCCCAGGATCATACGGGGATAGAAAAAGTACTTCAGAGTGCAGTAGGGAGCCTTCCTCCAGTCCCAGTGGGCCCATAGATGAGTCGGTGAGTTTCTCACACGTTTTCCTCTTGGGTTATTTATACGGAACAAATATTCAATTGGTGATATTTACAAGAAGAAGCCGCTTTTGAAGATAACCCCGAGATGGAGATTCATGGTGACGAAGATATAGCCGTGTCACCAACCTTGGAAAATGTACAAACTGGTAATTTGGAGATGGAGGTTGATCGTCGTGAGGATGCTGCTGTGTCTCCAATGGCGGAAAATGCTGTCATGGCGACGAACGCGATTGTTCCCAAAGAATCATTGCTAGTCGCATATCCAGCTGTTGGTGTTGTTTTCGATCCTCCATTTGAAGCTACTTTTAAGGGTCATGTGTTGATTGGATGATTCAGTGTGCCGGTGAAGTATGCAAAGTTGTATACCAAGATATGGCAGAAGTATGGGCACATTTCCACAACTAGTAAGATTGATAGGCATTTTGCATTGGTCAAGCTTGTGGAGGAAACTCTATCTTCAATTCATGACATGTGCGGCGTGACTAGACAAATTGTTCTTGGAGATATAGTCAAAAGATGGGAATTCCATCGGGATATGTATGCAAACTTTGAATTTAACGCCTCCTGGTTCTGTGAGGGATTTTCTGAGATCCAAAGGCTGCAGGCTGAAGCGGTTGATGGCCCTTCCGCGGATTTGATTAATCAACAGGAGGCAAAAGTCGAGAAGTTTTCCCAGGAGTTGAATCTGAAACATGCGGCCCTTCAAAGCATGAATGACATTTTCTCCAAGAAGAACGTGCCGTTGTTAGGCAATTTTCCTTGATATTTTTTTTTTTTTTTTTGAACTTCCTTTTCTTAGTTTTTTTTTTTTGAAAGGCAAAAGAAACTCCTAGTTTATGGTTTGGTTTTCTGGTTTTTGAATTTATAGATGATTGATTCTTATAAGAGTTTTTAGATTATTTTGGAATAATGGCCCTTTGATCAATCGATATGTCAAAATGTGAATTTCGAATGTAGGAAGCAAAGTCATTCGGGAAAATTGTTAAACCGTAAATGTTTCATGATAAATGGAAAGATATTAAATCTTGGAATGATTGGGTTATCGGCTTCCATTGTAAATGTGAAGATCGTGTAAACATTGCTTGACAAAACTTACTCACTTTAGGGTCTTTCACCAAAACTGAATCTTCAGGGAGTAAATCCGAGTCTTTATGTGACTCCCTCCTTGTCGCAAGAAGTCCCCAGTCAATATTTATTGTTTGTGGAACATATTTATGTCGATCCGCGGTAAGGCGGAAAATCTCTAGTCCCCGGACGTAATTCTCCTGAGTCTATCTTTTCTTAGACGATGCGTTTCGAAGCATTGCATTTTACTGGTACGATGATGGAATTGATAGTTAAAGTTGCAACCGAGAGATTAATCTCCCACTGTGGTCGCCAATTGTTTATGGGTGAAAACTTCTTCTGTCGGTTTTGGTAATTTTGGGTATGTGGATGAGAAACGAGTCTAGACCCTAAACAATGCACTGTACGGTAGTACTTTTGTTTCGAGAGATCAATCTGTACACGCCTGACCTAAACCAAGAAATGGTCATTCCAGGCTTGTTTCGGTCACAAAGTGAAGTAGAAGGGTTGGTCTTAGGGAGGGAAGCGAAGAAAGTGTTGAGACCAGAATCGTTGATTCTAAAGGTGTGGTTGTTTACTACTTGTATCATAAAATAGAACTGGCTAGCATAATGGAAAGGTATCAGGTGATTTCTGGATACTGTGTTGTTCTCTGACCAAAACTTGTTCTTTGGTGGAAATAGGTGAATCATATTTATACAAGTCATATTGAAACGTACCCTGGTCTCGTAGGAAGTGGAAACGATTGAGTGGTTATGATTTCATGATGAAGGAAGTGAATTCGTGTAACCTTCAGACATTATGTTTCCATGATGAAGAAAATGAATTTGTTTATACCGTTACTTTTCACCACCACTAATTGTCCCGCTTCATGACACTTTCTTGTAACGGGCGCATTGCACGCCGCATGGTGTAAACCGCCAGACCAATACCCAAATGAGCATCCCCCAGTTTGTGACATGTTTGATGTCTCGGGTGTTTTCGTGGAAAACATGTAGCAATTGGCTACTTGTGGCAAGTCAAAGTCAAGGGACTTACCACAGGAAAATAGCACATGATGCTATTAGGCTTCGTTTTGGATGGTCGCCTAAAACTTGCCATAGGTTTGTCAGTTTGGTGGCGAACTTCGATGGCTGAGATCGCGTCTCATGAAGGAGGGTAGTCGTTGATTATGGATACCTTGTGTTGACGCCTGATAATGGCGCTGGGGAATTTTGGTGTACGTCGGTGGTAATGTAGCATGGATGGCATGGCTCATGCATGCTAGTGACACGGTGGTGCAAGTGGCGCCTAACGTAGCCATGATCACTAAATTTAGGCGGCTGGTCGCCTGAAACTTGCCACAAGCCTGTCAGTTCAGTGGCGAACTTGGATGGCTGAGATTGTATCTCACGAGGAAGGATGGCCATTGATTATGGCCATATTTTGTTATATAGCAAAGTGGCGCCTGGTATAGCCATGACATAGCGACATGCTAGTGGTGTTGTGGCGTGGCCACTCCTGAGGCGTTGTAGCATGGCCAAAACTAGGATTTGGCTCTGTGGCCATAGTTAGGGCTTGGCGGTGTGGCCAAGGATAGGGTTTGGCGTCGTGGCCAAAGTCAGGGCTTGGTGGCCTGGCCAAGGCTAGGGGTGGGCGTCGTGGCCAAAGTTAGGGCTTGACGGCGTGGCCAAGGCTAGGATTTGGCGCTTTGGCCAAAGTTGGGGCTTGGTGGCGTGGCCAAGGCTGAAGTGGCTCGTGGCATGTTGTGGACTATGACCAAAAATTAGGGTTTCAGCCAATGTTACTGAATAAAAAGTCTTGTTATGATCATGAAATCCTAATTGGAGTCCTTTATGGCATTGGCCACGAATGGAAAACGGATTAGTACGTGGTGGCGCCATTTGTGGCACATTGGCATATTACTGATATGTGCTTGTGGCAGGGCGTGTTTGGCTTGCCAGTTTAGTATGGTGGCGCGGCAGGGTGCATTTGGCCTTTAATGTATGGTGGAAAGATTAGAGCGACTTGATTGGTCAAGAAAAGGGAGCGGCCAAACATAAGGAACGACCACACCTCTAGTGCTTGTAGCACATTTAAAGTGACCTGATTGGTCGACAGGAAGGGGAGGGCGAGCCAAGCATGGGCGCGGCTACACTTCTGGTGTTAGTGTGGCGACTTTAGAACAACCTGATTGGTCGATGTGAAATGGGGCCGACAAGTGTGAGCCCAGCCACAACTTATGTGTGTGTGGCGAGTTTAAAGCGATCTGATTGGTTGAGGAAAATAGGGCCGGTTTAGGATGGGGTGTGATCAATGGCCAGTGGTGCCAGCTGGCCTAAGGCATGGCCCCACCTCCCTTTGCTGCTGCGGCTCCCTGTTTTCTGATTTTGGGCAAGGTTTTTCCCCTACTAATCTATGGCGGTTTAATTTCCTAGTTTGCCTAGGCTTACTTTCGACATGCAAGTTCTGGTATATTGCGCAAGGCGCAAAAGTAATTGATTGAATCTTATGTGTTGACACAGAGTTCTTTAAGTTCATTACCAGATTGCAGCATGCTTTCTGATTGAATACCTATGCAAAGACCTTATCCTTGATATTTGAAAATTCGTGTTACTCTGCTGCGAGTGAGCACAAATTGTCATGCCATATCAACATTAAGGGTTCAGCCGGGGGAACATATCATAGAAAGCATTCAGAGAAACTTATATTAAGCGCAAGACGCCGAAATTTACAATACATCTGGGATGGTTGCTACATGCACCAGTCTGGATAAATTTCATGTAAATATATTGAGTGGCTCAATAAATATGCCAGTGGATAGGTTAATACTCATGGCTCTGTTTCCTTACAGAGTGACGTCACATCAGACGCAAGGTTTTACAATTTAACCCTAAGCTAAAAACCACCACCAACAATTGCATATTATGATCTTGCTCTATTTTATCGTATCAAGTACTATCTTCTCTAAGATTTTCTCCAGACTGATTCTCCAATAGGCAAGATAAAAAGTAGTCACAAACATCTTCATCTCATCGTTTGTGATTCCACGATATCTTGTTTCGCTTTTATATGATTAAGAGTATTGTGAGGTGATTGATAATACTAGACTGTTTGTGACGGGCTGGAAAATTATGCCTTTGGCGCGTTGTCGCGCAAGCCGTAGTCTCCCCCGGTGCGCCATGATGAAGCTACAATCCGAGCCTTAAAGCTAAGTAAATGCACGTTCATTTTCCCCCGCAAGCATGCTCGTGGAGCATGATGCAACTATTTAAGCTTCTACACCGTTCCAACTTACCCTTATGCCGCTAAGGGTTTATTAAGAAAACCAAAAACTTGCCTTTTGAGGCTCTAAACGATGGAATTTGGCTAAATTACGGTGACCATGTGGATATTTAGATCAACATGTCTTGATCTTTGGGCCGTTTCCCATCAAAATAGACTCCTCTTTAGCTAAATTACGCCACTCGGGTTTTTAGCCTATGTTGAACGCCTTGATAGGAAGCATGAGCATCCAAGGAATGGAATTCAACTAGCCTCATCAAGTATGGACACAATCATCTCTTGCGTCGAGCTACCGAGACAAATGATATGAGAGGCCAAAGTGCCGCAATCATCTCTAAATTAGATGATATGAGCGACAACGTCTTTGGACCTAATCTTGCCGCAACTCATTCATGGCCGCCTACGTACCCTTCCTTACTCTAAAGAGATCAAGCATAGACCGTAGTTCATCACGAAGGGACAAAAGCTTAAGCAAACTCATTTGCAAAGCCGTGGCTAAGCAATAATGGTAATGGCCTGGTCCGTATATGCCATTCCGCAAAGATGCACAATGATTATGCATCATCGGGTCCGCGGCATGGCATAATAATGCCTTCGCATCACATGCCCCATTGGAAAGGCTATGCAGCTATAAATGTGCCTTAGGCATCATTTATACTCTTCTGGCTAAGCTATGAAGCTTACTTGGCGTGTAGTCCGCATATGCACCTTCAACCAACTACCCCTCCCTATATATATTTATTTGACATTTTTACAACTTTGATTGGGGGAGCAAAAATCATTCATCAACTCCCACTTTTATTGTTCATGTGCAATGATTGCGTCACGTCGCAATGATTGTGTTCCGTCGCGATGATTGCGCTCATTCGCAATGATTGCGTATTAGCACAATGTTTGCGTAACACTCGTTCGGCTAACCCTCTCTGGCCTGATGCATAATGATTGTGCGATATTGGCTCTAGGCCAATAACCTCCATAATGTGCAATGATTACGCTGCTCGGGGCACTTCCATCTTGGTGTTAACCTAATTTCAGTACTGTTTGAATCAGAAACTGCGGTACTTGATGCAATCAAATCACTTAATTCAGGATTAACCACCATTCTTGTATCATCAATTTTCGTAGCAAAAAAATAAAATAATATACCCAAAACCGGTCCCGTTGGTAATTTGACTCGTGACCGATTTTATCCGTTTCTGCATTTTCACCCGCCGATTCAGGATTTGAAAGGAGGTTAGGAGAGTGAAAAGATTGAAGAATTGAATGCCAAGAGAGAGAGAGAGAATCCAGAGCTCCTAGATATATTTTGACTTTCACCTCTTTTCAATCCAAAACCCTCTGATTTTCACTTTCTGTCTCTCTCTTTAACAATTTCCAGTATAAAAAGAGAGATTTTGATACATTAGAATAATTAACTTACAGTATTATTGTTTTAATATCAATTTTAATTCTCTGATATTTCTTGCCCCAATTCTTCCTTTTTATTTTCTTTATCGTTTTCTCTTCTCTCTCTCTTCTGCAACAAAAATCGGATCGAAGGAGAAGAAGAGAGGGATCCCTAATCCAATCCAATCCAAAACCATGGTTGAAACTAGACGAAGTTCTGCTTCCTCTAAGAGATCTTTACCTTCTACTACATCAACTACTTCTTCATCTTCTCCTTCTCCTAACCCTCCCAACAAACGCTCAAAGGTTTCATCTTTTTCTAATTGGTTTTTCGAATTTTGTAATTCTACAAAGTTTTTATCTTTTTGTGAAGTGGATTAAAGGTTTCTTTCTGTTTTCGATTTTTGTTTGTTTTTGTTTTGTTTTGAAGGCTTCTGAAGGATCATCATCACAAGAAGAGGTACCGGCAACTTCACAACAACTTGCAAGCCAAGGTGGTTCTGAATCTCATGATGAAGAACTTCGTCAATCTGATCCCATTCTTGATCAAGATGCTGCTACAAAGGAATCAACAACTGTAGCTCCAGAACCAGCGGCGGTGGAGAAATCAGATGTTAACGGTGGAAATGGTGAAGGTGAGGAGGTTTCGCCTTTAATTTGGAGTATTAGATCTTGTTTTTATGATAAAAGGTTCCAACTTTGCATGTCAATTTTTCTAATTATTATGATTGTGATTTAAGGACCAACTGATATGGAGGTGGAGAAATCAACTAAGTCCGCTGTGGCAACGAAGAGAATTCCTCAGCGTTCGCAGAAATCAGCTTCTAAGATTCCATGGGGAAGACTTATATCTCAATGTTCTCAGGTAAGTGGTGCTGGCTTTATGAAAAATGTTTCATCTTTTCATGATTTTTTTTTTTCCTTCTGAAGCTCGAATCAAGTTTTGCATGTCTGTATCCTCCACTTTAGTGTTACTTATGTGTTTCACCAGAAAATGTGTTGCGTCAAATTAGGCTCCTATATGATTTTTAGCTATTGTTTAACATTTACTGTAGTGAAATTATGGCTAAGTACAGAGTATTTAATCTGGAGTCTGAATAGCTAGTTTTTTTGTCTTCCTTGAACAAAACAGAAATATCCAGTAGCAACCAGTCATAACAATTTAGCCCACCAACACAAACGTTGAATGCATCCTTCAGTACATAGAAGTGTAAGGAAAGGGTATAGACGTATAGTAAGGGAAGGAATTTCTTATACCAAGAGTACTTATACAAGCATTATGCTGTATGTAGTTCAGAAGTTCCAAACTAAACTAGGCTTGACAATAATGGTCTGTCTTCGTTTGTCACACAACTGGAGTTTTGATAAGAATGTTGAGTAAATATACTCACGATCAGGGAGTTTGGTCCCAAATAAATTTTGAAGTAAACGGCGCTGCTATGAAAACTAAATTCCCTAGAATTCATTTTGTTTGTTTTTGTATTTCAGCATCTAATGTTACGGAAGTTCATTTTGGTCTATTGAATGTTTCCCAATCCTTCTAAAATCATTGACTTCTGTAACAAAACTATTTTGACTATTTAGGCATATATTTTTTGTGGGTGTGAACTGCTCTTATTTGATTGTTGAGTGTTCTTTTTCATCATCTTGAGTTGGCGCTGAGCTGACAAATTTGTTAAATTTTTGCAGAATCCACACCAGCATATTTCAGGTACTCAATTCTCGATTGGTCAAAGTCGGACCTGCAATTTATGGCTGAGAGACCCAGCTGTCAGTCCAGTTTTGTGTAGGCTGAAACATGTAGAGGTATGTTGGATATCGAATGTCTGTTCGTAATTCATCTAACAGCTTTGCCAGTTGGCTTGGAGATGGAAGCAACAGAAGACAGAATTTTTTGTGACCCTGTAGTTGTCATGACTGGTTTATCTGAATGTTTATTTTAATGGTGCGCAGAGAGGAGGTTCATCTGTTGCCCAGCTAGAAGTCTTAGGGGGAGAGGGTGTTGTCCAAGTAAATGGGAAGATAATTGACAAAAATTCCAACGTGATCCTTAATGCTGGAGATGAGGTGGTGTTCAATTCATCTGGTAAACATGCTTATGTATCCTTTTATCCATAATTTTTTGGTGCAATTCACGAGGTAGGTGATGCATTCCCCCCGTTATTGAATAGATTCGCCTTCCCGTAGTTAAAGAGCCAAAATAATCTATCCCTTGTATGCCATACATTTCCTTAACCTCTTTATCAGATTTTCCAGCAACTCAAGACTGAGAGCATAACTAGTTCAGCCCTGCCTTCTTCGCTGGGCTTAGCAGAAGCACATGGTCTGCAGTTTGAAGCAAGGTCCAGAGACCCAGCTGTTGCTGGAGCATCAATATTAGCCTCTCTTTCAAATCTTAGAAAAGATTTATCGCTTCTTCCTCCTCCTACCCAAACCGGCGAGGATGCACAACAAGGTTTAGAAAGGCCTATACTACCATCTGGCTGTGAAGTGCCAGATGACGTTGAAACCAATTCTCCCGTTCATAAGAGCGGTTCTGAAAACAATGACACAGATGGTGTCTCTGTAAGTGAGAAGGATGCTCTTCTAGCTGCCGATCTTCCTGCTAATGAAAGCCTGAATTTGGATAACCTGCCCATGGGTGCTCGTATTGATATCGAAATTGGAAAGGTTCCTGGTTCAAATTATGATCTAAGGTCTCTACTGCGTATGCTGGCGGCTTCTGAATTTGATTTAAATGGGGGCATTTTCAAAAGTCTTGATGAGCACAGGGGACTTAGAGATCTCTTTAAGGATCCTGACTCAACCACGTTGTCCGCAACTAGATCCCAAGCATTTAAAGATAGTTTACAGCAGGGAATTCTCAGTGCTAGTGATATTGAAGTCTCTTTTGATAACTTCCCCTACTATCTGAGGTAAACTACTTTTTATTGTTAGCCTACTTGGTGACCATCTCTTGATTGCTACTTTGGATGTTAACGCCTAGTAAACATTAAGACAGTGCACCTTATTGTTCCATGTTAAAGACTGGGCACTTGTAGTTCATTGCCTGTTGCTAATCTTATAATTTTTAATGCTGTGTTTGGATGTATTGCCCAGTTTTACTTGGGTATCCGTGGATCCCAGGAAACAAGAATACTGGGAAGTTTGATACCGTTGTGTGCTCATCTGTCACCCCATGTGAGGAATCCTGGGTTCATAAATCACCTTACCTAGCTTTCTCATGACATGAATTTGTTAAAATTTTCTGACATGTCTCTGAGGAGGTAGGGTGGGACTTGGTGTGGAGGGTTTATTTCCAGCATTTTTCTAGGGATTCATAGGTGTCAAAACACACCCAGTAATAGTAGTATTCTCCATTAACAAAATCCGACGTTGCAACACACCATTGATTTGGCGCCTTTTATATCTTGAAATTTATGCATTACTCCTTTGATTACTTTCCTTTGCATCCTTTAGTGGGGTCTAAGATACATTAAGAAATATTTGCATGCCTCTTCGTTTATCGACTTTCTGGGCTAAGTATATCTGATTTTTGTATACCTCTGACATCTCAATTGTTGCAGTGAGACAACGAAGAACGTCTTAGTTGCATCCACATTTATAAATCTTAAGTGTAACGAATTTACAAAATACACTTCAGATCTTCCTACCATAAGCCCACGAATATTGTTATCTGGTCCTCCAGGTAAACTGCCTGTATTCCTTGTATTTCAAGAATTAGTGCTCATTATATGGTTTTCCTTTTGTGTTTCACGCCTGGGTTCTGACTTGGCTTGTTTTTAAATTTGAATTTCGTTCTATGGTAATTTCCTCGTGTAGGTTCTGACATATATCAAGAGACCTTGGCAAAGGCTCTGGCTAAACATTTTGGTGCTAGATTGCTCGTGGTTGATTCTCTCTTGTTGCCTGGTGTAAGCTTTACTAAATATATTTACTCTAGCTCTTGCCAGTTTTTATGTTTACATTGAGAAGTGTACCGACTTTATTTTACATCATGTAGTTAAGGAAGCTCTAGTTCATAACTCTCTTCACCAGCCTTCTGGAATAGAGAGTTGAAAACACAGCATATGTTTTATATGAAACCTGCACTAAACATTCGCTGCATGTTCATCCTAATTGCTTGTATTTATCTTAGGGTCAATCTCCGAAGGATACAGAATCCAGCAAAGAGAGTTCAAGATCAGAGAAATTGGTCGCAGTTAGTAAGCAAAGAACCTCACTTGTGGAATTACCCATACAGCTAAAGAGACCAGCTTCAAGTGTTGAGGCTGAAATTACTGGTGCATTTAGTTCTCAAACTCTGCCAAAGCAGGAGACGTCAACTGCATCATCTAAGAGCTATACATTTAAAACAGGCATGCCATTTTTCTCGTTACCTCGTCATTATTGTTAGCTTGACATGTATGTGTGTTCTTTCATCTATGAGGCTCTTATCTTAGCTGCATCAACATTTGGAAATTTCAGGCGATAGAGTAAGATATATGGGTACTCCACATTCTCCCGGCTATCCTCCTCTTCAGCCTCCTTCGAGGTATATGTACGTTTCTAGGAATGTTTACTTTTATAGGTGTGTTTAAAATATAAATGCTCTTCCAGATTGTCAGTTTTCTGTAAAATTAATCTTCAGCATAATTTTTTTTTTTTCTCTCTGCTCTTTCATTCCTCCGTAGATATAAATGTCCCTGTAACACCTCCGTAACTCTTTAGATGCAAGCAAATTAATTCGTAACTGGATGTGTTATATTATAGATAATTAATATTCTTCGTTGGGCCTTTTTAAGGTTACAGCTGGGACATGTCTTTTTGTGTAGATATTCAATTTTTTCAATTATATAGTCAGATGCAAGAGTTCATATACTTTGTGTGTATGTGCATCGACAGGGGTCCATCTTCTGGTTACCGAGGCAAAGTGGTTCTTGCGTTTGAAGAAAACGGATCTTCAAAGATTGGAGTTAGATTTGATAAATCAATTCCTGATGGTAACGATTTGGGTGGTCTTTGCGAAGAAGATCATGGATTCTTTTGTGCTGGTAATCACTAAAACTAATCAGCTTTTTACTCACAATTTTATTTAATGTTTTTTACCCCGTTAGTTCTGAATTGAGGTCTTTTAATGCATTATTATTTTGTAGCTGATGCGCTTCGGTTAGACAGTTCAGCAAATGATGATGTTGACAAACTTGCCATCAATGAACTGTTTGAGGTGAATTCTTATCTATCTTCTGAATAAAAATTAGACAAATGTTTTTCATTCTTTGTTTTTACATGGTTGTCGGACTGTTCTTGCCATGACAGGTTGCTTCAGCCGAGAGTAAAAATGGTCCTTTAATATTGTTACTGAAAGACGTAGAAAAGTCTATGGTAGGCATTCCTGAAGCGTATCAATCCATCAAGACTAAACTTGAGAATCTTCCTACAAATGTCGTTATAATTGGTTCACATACACAACTTGACAACCGTAAGGAGAAGGTAATAACATTGTTTTGATTTTATTGTGCTCAAGGAGCTATGATGCAGGAGCGTTGCTAGCCTAACCTCATCAAGCTACCTTATGGGTTAACTACGTTTGCTCTCTCTCTCTCTCTCTCTCTCTCTCTCAACTTTTGCAATTTACTGAATTCGCAGTCACATCCTGGTGGTCTTCTGTTTACAAAGTTTGGAAGCAACCAAACAGCTCTACTCGATTTCGCTTTTCCGGTACATTTTAACTTTTACTATGTTACTTATATTTTATGATAATCTTTATGATTGCCTGTATAACACACGTTGACAATCTTTTTTCCTAATGATGGTGTTAATCAATATTTCTTGGCTTTAAAGCTAAAGAGTCCTATGCTTCTGAATAAAGGCGGGACTCGCATAGTTTCAAAAAACGTATTTGGGCGCATCGATATAAAAACGCTTTAAAACATGCACTCATCAATATAAAAGCGCTTTACAACGTGGGCTTCAATATTAGGTCATATATCAGAGAAAAAAACGGGCTTTAAAGCCCAGGAATAAGTCGTGTCGTCTCCTTCTTTTTTTGTTCTCAAACTTACTAAGCCCCACAAAAAAAAGTCCAAAAATTAATAAAAAAGAAAGAGAACTAACAGCCACCTGTCTAGCCAAATGTTTCCTCTTCTATTCTACAGCTTCTTCTTCCTCTCCTTTGATGATTCAAGCATATACATTATTGGCTAGTGTTTTAAGATACCCGTAGGGTAGTAGAATAAGGAAGTACACTGTACACTATATGTTTAGTTGGCTAGTTAGTTTATTTGCTCCCTTAATCATGGATTTAGCATGCTGGTTTTTGGTTTTGTGTTATGAAGTTTCACATAGATATTTGTAAGTATTTATTTGTATATATTTTGTGAAGCTACGCTTCAATAACGTTTTGAAGCTGCGTTACGCTTTACTAGGAAGTGTCGCTTTACGCTTTTGTTTTTCGAAACCTTGGGGACTCATATTTGGACATCCTGGTCTGTGTAGGATAACTTTGGCAGGTTACACGAGAGAGGCAAAGAAATCTCAAAGACCACGAAGCAACTGGTTCGGCTTTTCCCAAACAGAGTCACCATACAATTACCACAGGTATATGTCTTAAATCCAACTCATACAGAAGCTGAATGTTTTATTATATCTTTGTTTCGAGGCCTTTATGTATCTGGTTTATCCTATGACAGGATGAGACCATGCTTCTAGATTGGAAACAACAGCTGGATCACGATATTGAAACTCTGAAGATAAAGTCAAATGCTGCTAGCATTCGTGCTGTATGTTTTAACGAACTGTATCAGAAAATATCAATGCCGCGAGCTTGCTCATAATTTTAACCTTTCTAATTCATGTTTTCAGGTTCTTACCCGGAATAAGTTGGAGTGCCCAGACCTTGAAACATTATCTATTAAAGATCAAACCCTAACTACTGAGAGTCAGTATCGATACCCACTTAATTTGAAACACTCAGGAAATTGTACTCATGTGCGTGTCTTTTTTCTGAATGCTACTTGTTTGATGTTGCAGGCGTGGACAAAATCGTTGGTTGGGCATTAAGTTATCATCTGATGCACAGTACTGATACTAATGTCAAAGATTCAAAACTTGTTATATCTGGCGAAAGGTTTAATATGTTCATCTCACCTTCTTTATTTCCTTGTATTAAAATTTGAGCCCAGCAGTCTAGTCTGTAAAGTGTCACTCTAACCTTGTTTTTCTGGCTACGAATATTGCAGCATTAAGTATGGACTTGACCTTCTTCAGGGACTCCAAAACGAAACCAAGAGTACAAAGAAATCACTAAAGGTGAAGTTAATATGCTCTTAATGGTTCTTTGCCAGTGCTTTATCTATTCCATCAACAATGATGTGCGAGCCTTTGTTTTGATATATTTTGGTTATCGTGTCTTGAGGATATTCAGGATGTAGTTACTGAGAACGAATTTGAGAAGAAACTTTTGGCTGATGTTATTCCACCAACTGATATTGGAGTCACTTTTGATGACATTGGAGCTTTGGAACATGTTAAGGACACACTGAAGGAACTAGTTATGCTTCCTCTACAAAGGCCAGAACTGTTCTGCAAAGGACAACTGACAAAGGTTTGATTACTTTTGAACTATCTTTCATAGTCAAATGTCTCACTTATTGGTATGCAAACTGTCAGATCATTTTTAGCTTGTCAATTTGAGTAGCATATTCATACACGTAATCAATGCTTTCCAGCCATGCAAGGGAATACTGCTATTTGGTCCTCCTGGTACTGGGAAAACAATGCTTGCAAAAGCTGTTGCAACCGAGGCTGGGGCGAATTTTATCAATATTTCAATGTCAAGCATTACTTCAAAGGTGCTGATACTACTTCAAGTCTCCACAACCAACCTTACTTTTCTAGGTTTCTTTTGAATTCTCATTTTGTGGTGGATTGTTCACAGTGGTTCGGCGAAGGAGAGAAATATGTCAAAGCAGTGTTCTCACTAGCTAGTAAAATAGCTCCAAGTGTTATCTTTGTCGATGAGGTATGTTGATTAGTTTTTGATGTTTCTCGTTAGATGTTCCTGCAGCATTCCTTTTTCAAAAAGATATTATAAGCTACCTTTTTTTTATATTAAATGAAACAGTGATTCCACAGTTTCTTTTCTCAAAAATTGCTTTAAGTTGGTCTTGTTTGGATTCTTCTCATATAGGTTGACAGCATGTTGGGTAGACGTGAAAATCCAGGGGAGCATGAGGCTATGCGCAAGATGAAAAATGAGTTTATGGTAAACTGGGACGGTTTGCGTACGAAGGACAAAGAACGTGTGCTTGTTCTTGCTGCTACCAATAGGCCATTTGACCTTGACGAAGCTGTTATAAGGAGGCTTCCTCGGAGGTAAACTCACCTGGACACTTACAGATTGAAGTGCTGTTTAAAAATAATCTTTCATTGGACTGTTCTGATGTGAAAATATTGTACACAGATTGATGGTGAATTTGCCAGATGCAGCTAACAGAGCAAAAATTCTGAAAGTCATAATGGCCAAAGAAGAGTTGTCCCCTGATGTTGATTTAGAAGCAGTGGCCAGTATGACTGATGGTTATTCTGGAAGTGACTTAAAGGTTGCTCTTTTTCACTTTGTTGCAGTCACAAGTATTAATCGTATCCATCTACGTAGCACATAAAGTGTCTAATATGTTACTTCTATTTTCAGAATCTTTGTGTGACTGCAGCTCATTGTCCCATACGAGAACTTTTGGAAAAGGAAAAGAAGGTTAGAACCAAGTTCTTAGAGTACAAGACATGGGCTAAACCGTTGTTATCACCATTTTTCTTATGTGTGTTTCTGTTGTTAGGTATGTCTGTTTCGTTCCATGTGTCTGAAACTTTGGCTGCTTTTACTTCTTTGCAGGAGAAAAAATTAGCTATGGCAGAGAACAAGCCATTGCCTGAATTGCACGGCAATGAAGACATCCGTTCCCTAAATATGGAGGATTTCAAATTCGCACATGAGCAGGTATGTTTTTCAGCTGTCTTCAAGCATTTTACTTTGATTGTGTCAAGCCCAGCTCCACCTGTATGATTAGCCTAAGAAAGTGCTAAAACACATGATACAGAAAAACATATACCTAAAATGTTAGCATACTGGTGTTTGGTCACTCTAAAATGTTCTGTATCTCCATTTCACCATACACACCGATCATTGGCGATGATGATTTCCATCACTGATCAATCATCCGTTTTTACCTCGTGGTTTACCATAGGCTGGTTTCCTTTGCGTATTTGGTTTTTCATTTGTAGGAATGTTGAATTCACTTGGATTGAGATCCGAAATGGTTGCTTGGAATAGGAAGATAGTAGGAGATATTGAGAGTTAAGCTGTTGAAATTTTGCTGTGTTTTCGACATAGGTCATTGGTTATAACACTGGTTTTTACTTTTTTATTAGGCTTTTCTAGTTATACAAAAGGGATCCGAAAAGGTTATTAAGAAGATAGCTGGGCTTGTATTTGTTAAAATATTAC
This sequence comes from Papaver bracteatum, assembly GCA_023529315.1. Taxonomy (NCBI): domain Eukaryota; kingdom Viridiplantae; phylum Streptophyta; class Magnoliopsida; order Ranunculales; family Papaveraceae; genus Papaver; species Papaver bracteatum. The sequence goes on along the minus strand of JAJJWX010000473.1, from coordinate 837,916 downwards.
TGTGTCATTGAGATAGGTCATTGGTTATAATGCGGGGTTTTAGGCTTTGGCTATGCAAAAAATCAAAATTTCACTGTAGTTGAACAAAAGTGAGTTACAGCTTAATAATAACCAACTAGGAAATAGTGTGTTGATTATGTTTAGTTTTTGAAAGTTCCATCCATCTGGTAAAACTTTGGCTGACACCATACCCGACGTTTGTGGTTGGGAGCTTGTGACTGCAATCCTACACACCAGGATGGGGATGACAACTCTCCTTTTTTTTACGGGTTCAATTAGACTGTCTTAAAAACGCGAAGAGTAAGGTACACTAGAGAATTTGAACAAACTATGGCAAGCTAGAAGGTTTTGAAGACTTGAGATTATATTAAGAGGTTGCAGGGATGGCATTGGATTAACTATTCTGTAATTGAAATAGATCATACATTTTAATTTTAAATGTTAATCAGTACTGTTAAACGTGAATTTGTACTTTTGATTTTAAACTTCAATACATACCTTGATTTTTTTTTTAAAATGTAGGTTTGCGCAAGTGTTTCGTCAGAGTCTTCAAATATGAATGAGCTCGTGCAATGGAATGACTTGTATGGAGAAGGTGGATCAAGGAAGAAAACATCACTCAGCTACTTCATGTAGAGGAGGTTGGGAAGGTAGAGTGAGTGAGAGAGAGAGAGGAATATAAATTTGTAAAGCCCAATTTTTGGTTGTTCCTTTTTTTGTGGGCGTCAGTTTCTCTTTGGTTCAGTTGAAAGCCCTCCCCAACTTTCCCCCTTTCTAAGATTAGGGACTGAAGTTACTGATGGGTGAACCTCTTCAGGTTCTAGTGTATCATAGTATAGGATGGTTGATCAGTGAATCTCATATTTATACTTGTTATTAAGTTAATTTATTAGTTAGATCTATACATAATCTAGCTTCTGTAAAACAGAAGCTATTTTGCTGCCTGTAAATACAGATAACGAACCAGACTAGCAAAAAATTATTTGGATACATTCCATGTACTCTGATCTTGCTTGCCTTTTCATGTGTGAGATCTTATGTGGCAATTCTGGCTGTGTAGTTTTCATGTGTTTAACTGGATCTTTGTTTAGATGTCAATGTAAATATAGTTTTACGTAGTTCTCATAATGATAGCAGGAACCGGCGTTCTATGTTGTACTACGCTGCTGTTATAATGTCAGGAAGTTGTGCTGGTAGACACTCCGTGCTAGTTATGATCTAAAGCATTGTCTTGCAAGCTGTTTGTTTGTTTATCTTTTTGAAATGAAAGGGTATTTTCAATCTCCTTGTTTTTGGGTGTGGTTTGTCTTGCAACATAATTTTAGTTTTCCTGGGTTGGTTTTTGTTGATTGTTTCCATGATTATTGTGTTCTCTAAATTTCAGACAGGATTTTTATTGGGACTTGATATTTGTTTTTAGCCTCTTAAAATTGGTTTTAGACATCATTTTATGGGTTAATCCCATCTCAAGGTTTTCAAATCCTCTTATTCTATCTAAACCAAGCTATAATCTAGTCTAAAACATAAATTTTTGTTCTTATTTCCTTAAGTTCTTAGAGCATTTCTTGGGGAATGAACAAACTTGGAGTTCGTTCATTTTGATCCCACTATGGAATGAACAAATATGAAAAATGGATGTTCAAATGAACAAATCTGATGGTTTGAACATCGAGATGGAACAACCACAGATGCGCGTTCTTTCCAAAAACGCTAGCGTTGGTGCCATTGACACCCGTGATTTTCTCAGTGATGCCGACGACTTTCTCAGTGACGCCCATAACTTTCCTGATTATTTTTACTAATTTTTAATTTTATTTTATCTCACTTCATCCTATTTTATCTCACCTAAATATTTTATTTTATTTTTCATCTTTATCCTACAAAACATTTTATATTAAAAAGAAATACTAGTGGGGACCTAGAAAACCAAATTTGTTCATTTTGCCTTGTTTTACCATAGTGGAGAAACGAGTTTGTTCATCCACGTGGCTGAACAAACTAAAAAAATTGTTCATTCCCATAGGAAATGCTCTTAATGGCAGGAGTCTCATATACCCATATGTTTTATTCTTTGTCGTACCCGGTTAACTGCTTGGATTTAGTAGCTCCTAATGTTTAGAGTAGCTTAATTGGGGGCCTCGGAAAATAATTAGGGGCCTCATCAAATGCTATACCCACTCTATTTATGTTAGATGTAGTGAAAATATTATTTTGCCCTTCATTAGTAATAAAATTTAAAACTCTATTCACCCTTAACCCCAGAATGTAGTGAAATTTTTTTTCTTTCTCACTCAACTATCTTCGGTTCTATTGACGACACGAAGAAGAAAAAAATTCAGTTACAGTTAAAGGGTCGTCAACCCGAAAATCCTAAAGCCCAACGATTTTTCATATACACTAGTGTGTAAGCCGTGCTACGCACCGGGGTCGGTGGGAGTGTGTGGCGGGGCTTCGCCCTGCTCTCGTAGTCCACATACATTAATTAGTAAAAAATTTCTTGATTAGTAAATTATTTTTTACTTAATAGAAAAAATTGGTGCCATTTGGTAATCAATATATTGTAGGAATATTCATTATAAAAATAATTCTTCTCATTATAAATTTTTTTAGACACATTCGTGTGGCAAGTATTACCAAGTACTTCTCATTATAAATCGTTATCTTATTTTGCAACTGATTATGATTAGTGAATTATGGTTTGCTGACTATTATGAAAAATTGTATTTGCGCACGAAATCAACAAATAATAATATGATTTATAATTCTCAAATGTCACAGCTAAAGCAATTAAGCAATACACGATCAACTGAAAAATAAAAAAACGTTAAAGAGAAGGATCCGCTCACATTGTAATTCTTACACTATCTTGCAATTTCTGCACCTATTTATTTATAGAATCCAAATGAGAATGCATTTAAAACTAACATTTCGATAGTATGTTTCACTTACAAAATTTTACATAAATACCAAAAATACGCACAATCTGAAATATATAACATTGCCATCTATCAATTTCAAAATTAACCGTTGATGGTTGTCAAAAATTAAATCGGTAGATGGTGGAATTTAAAATCTCGAAATGTAATAATTTTTGGTAGGAATATATTCTTATAAACTGAGCACAATGCGAGATGTTTAACAACGCCATCCATCACTTCGAGAATTAGCTGTAGAAAACAAACGTATGAAATTTAGCTTCAAAACATTGTTGTTTGGGTTTTCTAAAAAAATTGGTGCCAAAATAGGTAATGCCGAAATTGTGAGGGAGTGTAAGAATTTCAATCTGGATGTATTTAATTGGGTTAGAGTTGAGTACCCTTGTATTATAAGAAAATGAACTCAATGTCGTTGAGTTAGTTTATGGGTTCCAGTGAATATTGTGAGCACCAAATTAACCGGTATCCTTGAAATCAAAATTGCATAAATACTCTAACATAACCGACTATAATAGGGAAAAATTATAGATGGATCAAAAAAAGCCAAATAATAGAATTCAAGTCCCGCCCTAAAAACAATTCAGAAACTGGAAGTCCGGAATCTTGCAAATAACGCGAAAAATCTTGTAATAATATTGAATCCTTGAAGATCTGAAGGTGAGAACCTTCATCTGTATATGGAATGAACAACTGATTGAGTAGGCTTGGTTTCATCCCATCTATTTAAGTTCAAAGCTGTTTTAGTCCTTTAATATTTCTCGTCTGAGTTTCGTTTGGAAAAGCGGACACGTGGTAGCTCAAAGCCTCAAACATGCCAATAAGACCTCAATTCAGATGCATTTCAATTGAAAAAAACCGTTACTTTAACTTCTTCATCTAACCCAAACATGGAGATCCCTCAAAGTTCTTGTAAAAGTAAGCACTGAAGCTGGCAAACCCATTAGAGTTTATAATTCACAGTAGTATTATTCTTATATGACTAAAATTCAAGCATAATGTTTTACAATACACAACTGTTATTTCAATCAACTAAATATCAGTATACTAAAAAAATTATATATCAAGTAAGAAGAAAGACAGAACATAATAAAAAATCGAATAAAAAATATATTTTTGGACCATATGGTCTAGGGACAGTGCTGGACCATATGGTCTGTGAACGGTTTATGCTAATATTATTGAGCATCCAACAACGTGAATTGCATCAACACGTCCCAGGTCCAAGTGGTATAGGTACATGGTTTACTTTCTTTCTTCATACATGATGGTCATAGGTTCAAGGCTTGGTACCAAGAAGAAGAAAAAAACGTGAATTGCAAACTCAACTGAACACTCCATTGGATCAAATAATAAATAAATAATTCACTGCACCATTGCAAAAAAGAAAAAGAAAAAAAAAGTGTGTTGCAATCCGGTTTTATATTCTCTACCTTGATTGCAGGTATTTGTTGCATGTCTGAAATATAGAAATATGATAATTAACTTGTGTCAAAAATTATTTGAAAGTACGAAAATACAAATATTACCAGGAAAAGGACATATGAATTAATATGTCCCGGAAAGAATTGCCTAGCCGTCCTAATGCCATGGTACTCGTATATATTGACCACAATCCGTCTTTCCCAAGCTTAGTACGATATACGAATTTAAATTGCAAAGATTCATCACCATGAATGTGATTTTTAGAGATAATAGATGAATAATAGATTAGCTTACAATAACAAAAATACTTCCACGTTCTTTATTGTGTGCGTCGAACATTTGTTAGATGTTGTTTCTGCAAAGAGAAGAGAGGCATCAAAACTAATGGATGTGTTTGTATTATGTGCCAGATTAGTCGGTATATGAGTACCCTGACCCATACCTAGGTATCAAATAGAGACATATTATAACTTTATTAATAAAATTTCCCAATGTCTAGCAACTTGATCTATAAAATTTACAGTGTCCATAAACTGAGTTGCATGTACGATCATTAACAGAAACTTGTACACTTACATATTTTCTAATTTAAGGAAGAAGAAAAAGAACACACATCAGTTGGCGGTTGGCCCATGCATGATTCAAGTAAAGACACTCCCCCAATATACCTTTTGTATCAATGAAAGGTTCACATTTAAAATCTGATTGCACCTAGATATATCCCAAAATAAGGCATCCTAGGCTAATTATATACTTATATGACCTGCATTCCACATTTGTTTCTCCGTCACTCCTCGTTGGCCATGAAATAACATAGTGTGGATTTGTTTCTGTTGTACCTGACGTATATATAAAATTAATATCATAATAAGGATGGTGTCAAAATCTTGCAAGTAAAATGTCAGACACGTCCGACAATCCTTTCACAACAATTTTAGTTTGAACTAATGTCGTTTTGGAAGATAATATAACATTATTTTCTAAATCAAATTCAAGTGGCATGGTACCAACTTTGTCAAAAAAATAATAATCTTCCACGGTGAACTACTCGGCAACGATATTATGAATAACCATTCCTACATTAAAACTACATATGTGTGCTAAAAATTAAATACATCTGTAGAAAAATCAATAATCTGCGGCTTACAATTTAAAAGCAGGAACAGAAGACGCAAGGCTTGCATTTGCACATGCATCCAAACTTCATAGGAGAACTACATATATACTACCTTATGTTGTCGAGGAAAAATTTTCCACACTTAAAAGATCACTTGTAATGAGTAAAACGGTATATATACTTCGATACGAAAGATAGATAATGTTGGTCATACACGTTGGATTCTTCGGGTTGAGCAACAATCAAAACTAAAAAAATTTTATAGTGCAGTTAAACACAACAAAGAGAGGTTTATTCAAAGATTAAATAAAGGTATAGCATTCAAGAACTCCAACCTGCGGTTATTGTACTCTTTATATGCTCGAGAAAAAACATTTTCAAACTGATTGAAAACACCATTGGCAGGAATCCTTTTGTAATCTAATCCAAGGAGTCATCCGTAGTGGTACTTAAGCAATTTCCTGCAAAAATAGACAACATATTTTTGATTTTTTTATAAATGTATCCACCCTAACTTTTATTTCATCTCCTATTTGTTTCCGAATACACACAACTGAAACTTGGCGAAGCCTATTTTTTCTTATTACGCCCCTACTTGCTATAAGGAAGACCAATTTAGTTAGTGGGTATCGTTATGTGTATGTAGCAATTATCTACGTGCATTTATTTTTCTTAACAACACATTACCAAGGTTTACATTACCGTATGTATCTATGAATTGGTGAGTCAGAAATCCTATTGAAATCAGTGATCCATTAACCAAAAACAGTTTATAGTTTTTTTTTTTTTAGTTAACTCCAAATCCTTCTAGGATTATAGTTTGTTGAATTCGGTTTGGAATTGACTTGTAATAAGAGAGCAATAGTGTTTGAATGCATTAAGCGGGAATGAAAGTTGTCTACTTCGTTTTCTATTGAGTTCAAAGAAGTTTTAATGTACAAAAAGTTGGTGAATACAGTATATTGAGTTCTCTCAATGGTACGAGAACCTAGCATATAGGATGGGGAGGCTGATTATGTTGGAGTAGATTGACAAATGATAAAATCCAACATAAGCATTCAAAAAAGTGGTTGAATTCAAAACCATATTTCAAGTAATTAACAAATATATTTAAGTGAATCCTAATAGAATGTACCTCTTTCGTTTTCTCAAGACTGATAGACCCATTTATATCCACATCAACTGCATCAAATGGAACATTGACATTGGTTAGCTCATCTTCATCAAATGTGCTCGCCAATGCATGGAAAAGACAATAAATGCAAAATAAGAAGCCCCATCCATGACTTTATCAGATTCCAGGACCGAGATGCTCGTTTGCGTTAATTTTTTTTTTTTGAACCTGCTCTCCAAAAGATTCACATATGATATAGAAATTACTGTATTCTAAATTCATCTTCAATAGAAAAACTAATTAATCTATTCAAAAAGTTGCAGCATCACTTTTACTACACGGAACCGCAAAAGGTACTCCTAACCGAAAAATCGTAGACTTATCCCAGGAGAGTTTCTAAGAGGAGAACTTTTGGATAAGTATATGTGTCACAATAAAGGCTCCCGCAATAAGGATAATAACATAAGTATATCAACGTAAATATGAAATAATGATTTCAAATGTTAAAACAACTTAAGATGGAAAATACATAACACTGGTAAATAATGAGGAAAAGAGAACTCATTCCTTGGGTCCCCTTTATGGCTTGTTTCTGTCTTCCTCCAAAGATATATACCTTGAGTAAATCCAACCCATATATGCGCCATATCAATGTTTTTTTGTATCTTGAATGATGGAAACAGAGACAATTCCTGACCAGGTAAAATTTGTTTCATGCCACCAGGAATCCTAAGGACTCCTTGAAATCCAGAAATCGATGTATAGATGAATCAATAAAGGAAAAAACAATTCAATAATGTGAAATATGGAGATAACCAACTGAATAAAGCTTGAGTTTATGATTCCCTGAGAAACATAAACGGAGTAAGAAATATTAAATGGTTGAATGAGTAATGAAGTAAGGATGACGAGAACAACATCATATGTCCGTACAACTAAAACTTGGAAAGAGACAACTCAAAATCCAACTTACTTGGACAGAGTGACTTACTTTAATTTCTTGCTCATAATGCATATCATGGACTTTGGAATATTACTGGACACCATATTTGGTTGTTGAATTACCTTTTAGCATGATTACCCAAATTTTGGGACTATCACTTTGTGGCATATTCAGAAATCCAGATGCAACACACCCTTTAGAGATTCATAGCCCTAATACTACCTTCTAATTTTCATAAACTTAAATAATTTTGCAGCGTAGAATGCCCACCACATTGAAATTATAGCCACTCTCAATCCAAGTACTCCTTGCTTGCATACTCACTATCAATAGCAGTAAATCACATATTAGTTCATAATATATAACTCTAACACTAAATATCTAAGAATATCCATAACTATGTTAATTTTACAAAAAATCAAAAGGAAATATCAAGTACCAAGAATCATCATGCAATTTATAACTCTAATTACTTTTATACGTAGTGGCCTGACCTTTGTGTATACATACTCTTTCTGCAAATCACGGCAGTGTAATTGCATCATGGGAAATAGATTGTCTTAAATATTCATGTGGAAGGGTGGTGAAATCCTAACTGAATTGGGTTAGTATGTATTTGTCTAATCATAAAGGCCTTAAAGGAAACAATACTAGACAAAATCACACTAACTAAATGCAGTTATGTTATGTGGCAGCCATTGTAGCTGCGAGGCCATGGTAGGGATGAAAGACCAGCAGAAGTATATAGTTGAATTCAAAGATGACGTTCCCTACTTAAGCAAGAGCAAGACCAACATAAGTATACGAAGTTAAGGTGAAACCATAAAAAAATATTTAAACAGTATGTAGCACACAAAAATCCGATATCCAGTAATACTGGAAAACTAACTGGCATTTGGCAGGTCAATGTACATACTGATCCAAGGAAAATCAAAGGGAGAAAAGTCATCAAATGGATGAAAATATTATTAAGGTATATATACAACTATTAGTCTATCCATCTTACAAACACACTGAAACCACATATATACCACCTGGAATATTGTGCACAGAAATATAAGACATAAGCTCTCAAATTACCTTTCTAAAATCTCGACATATCTTTCTTTTCTTGCTTGTGTACCTATTCCTTTTTCCTTCTCATTCAACCAGATGGATCATTAGGTAGAAAATGAGTGGTATTAGTCATGAGTCTCTCATTTATATGCAATCACTGTTATTAGTTGTAACCTTGCGAAAGCACCGATATAATCAAATGCTCCACACACTTAAGGCCAGAACTTCAAAATAAAATAAACATGTAAAAAAACATTGAAATTTAACTTTATGTTTCCGGACTTTATACCAAACTACTAAAGACAAAAACAATGAGAACTTACCATGGATGATGTTATAGATTCAATCAGCAACATAAAAAAAAAGGTAAAAGCAACCAAAAAACATCCATACCAGAATGTTGATATGTGCACCAAACGTTGATATGTGCACCAAACGATTCCCATAACCTTGATTATATAAGTTGCTATGGACTTATTTGAATAAGCATGGAATGAATTTCTGGGAAAATTAAATCCCTGGCATATAAGCAAATGTTGGCCACACCTCCAAACCCTTTTTTCTTTAAAACTATGAATATGAGACTAAGAAATCATACCTGAAACTCCACGAAACTCCATGAATGAAGAAATCAATATTCATCTTCTTCAAGATCAATAACCTTCAACATATTTTGAAAATTTACCATTCAACCATATCCACATTTTTTTCGTTCCTGATATGCACCTATATGTGTGCATTATCACTTTATCAAAAATAAAACAATCAAATGATTGTACGTCCTCATAACATCATGAGTTCTGGAAACTACCTTGTTTTCATTATATTACAGCTTCTCAATCACTTCAAACATAGTCTTTATGTTTTCATACGGATTCTATTCATTCTCCAGGTCTACCTTACCAACAATAAATTAGAACACATGGGAATATACACTCATATATGCATAACAAAATGATCAAAAATTTACCCAAATGATCTTTCACATTTGTGCCAGTAATTACCACCACAGTAGGTACGTTCATAGAATCGTCTACGATGGCATCACTAATTACGTTCACTAAGTTATCCACATTGTTATTTTCATGGCAGTTCCCATGTAACCAAAAAATTAGCCCACATCACTAATCCACGAATACTTAATGAAAAAAATAAATCGTGGAAATTATAAGTGTATTGTACCTCTCATTCTCAATATAAATTTCCAGCATCAAAACATCACTATCACCAACTGATTTCATTACAGTGTTTGAGTCAGACTTTAACTTTCCAATAACATCTACAAAAAAGCATCCATTTACCTTATTTAAAGGAACTATGTATAATATGTAGTATTATCGTTTTTTCTGCTACCAACATTCTCAAGAGCCAGGAAATCGAAGATTTCGTGGGGAAATTCCATAAGAGCAACGTTAATCTTTTCTATTTTTGAAAACCTAATTAGCCACATCACATACTCATAAAAGAATATTCTATATCCAGTAGTTGGTTTGTCCTTCCTCGATTTTTTCCTAGATCAACTTCACATGATCCTTTCCCACTTTAGCATGCATCTGAGTACCCTGCAGTTGATATATGTGAAAAAACTGTTAGTCGAATGGAATCAACAACCTAAATACTCCATTACCATATGGCCAGGAGAACGATATAGCACATAAATGGAAAAGAACCAAAACTAAAGAACGACATTGAAGAAAATAAAAAATTATCTTGAAATTAAATGATTAAAACATAAAATTGATAGTTACAGTCAGAAAATCATACTAACATCTCAACTAAAGATCATGTAATGCCTGAAAAGACACACGAACATCCCCATTCTCTTTCATTCGATCAATTAAGCAGACGACAAATCTAAGATCAACTTAATAGGATGCCATCCCTGGCATTTAACTACTTTAAATAATGCAACAACACAACAAAATACACGACTAATTAAATTGAAGACAAAATAAGCATTTTCATTCACAACACCAAAGTTTACAGACCCAACAAAAGTACCAATTCAAGAGAAAAATTCATTCATAAGTTGACCACTAATATATCCATTTCACCTTAGATCAAGTAAAGACTTATGGTTTCCATCAAGCCACTAATATATTCATTTCATTAGGAGTTGGCCACTGTTATATCCATTTCATCAAGACACTGCTAATCTGCTATATCCATTTCATGTGCAGTAAGCAACTATACGTATGGATATAGAAAGTGCTAGTAAAATCATACTTTGCCATATGTATAGTAGGAGTCTATGGGTATGTCTTGTTTGGTGTTGTATCCTCTTTGTCGACTTACAAATAGACCTCTGCGAGTTCACATATATATAGAGAGATTTTCCCATGAATGGATACAAAAATTTGTTGCTTCAGATATGTTCAAGGTGGATGCAACTCAGTTTTGCACACTTCATTTTTTCCAATGGTGAAAAGTTCCTCGTTATCTCTCTCAAAAGGGAGCAACAGAAATTTACCCATTTCACATCACCAGTCAGTTAATGGGACGAATATTAAATAGTTTGGAAATAAAACTTCCATTGTTCCATAATATGCTATATATATATATATTATATATATAATATATAACTTATATAACTGCAGTAAGTCCCATCTGCGGGATATAACTGCATATGGGACTGCAGTAAGTCTTAGCATTTCCCCATGTACGTCCCAAGCTGCCTAATTTGAGAATAACTTATTAGAAAAAAAGAGAACATGTTAGTACGTTTTGTTTTTTGTTTTTTAGTAAACAACATGTAGCCTAGGAAAGTATCATTCTTTTGTACTAGACGACAGTGTCGTCGGTTTTAATCTCTATCTAGCGGTGGCTTAGGCACATGCTTAGGAATCCACAAAAATTAAGTATATATAGATATAGACTCGTGTATGAAATTGTGTTGGTTTCCATCGCAAGACCTTCCAATGGTTCTACAAAAGGGTTAGTCTATAGAAGTCTATAGAATATGGATCTCAAAATCTAGTCTAACTTGGTGACATATTAAGAAGAATATTTTATATGTACTCTTTCGAAGTTGAAGACATCTAGAAAGCCATTCTGGGGCGATTAATAAGCTTTCCTCGAGTACATCGAGTATATTAACGTTACAAAACTATAATTACATACCGTGTTTTCTTAACAACAATGTCAATGCAAGTACAATACAAACACATCCTTTTTAAGCTATAAAATGTACAGTAGGCTTAAGGTGTTCGGCTTTGGGGTCAAAGGAACGGTATTCTCGATCTTCTAAGTTTGAGAGTTTTCTTTGTAGCACTCAAGACCGTATTAGTTGGAGAAACTGTTATAATTCGACAATCAGTCACTAACCTTGTCAATCAGGATGAAGTAAGCATATTCCCCCATCATCATTATAAAGGAAAAGCATCACCTACTCACATTTTCCTGGAATTATGGTTGAGAGTTAGGGCGTAAACATTCTTTGAGTTTCGATAAATATATTAGGACCTGTACACCTAATATGAAAAAACTGAGAGAGTGCATTTTTATAGCTCATTAAATACAAATGAAAATACGTAGCAAAATAACTGCTAATTCAACAACAAAGCAAACTTAACATCAGGGCAAGTTGATAGTGATAGAAAAGTCACCAAAGGATTCACTTTCTCCAGTTGTGTTAGCGGTTAAAAAGATCACATAAAGGCACTGCATACCTCAAAGATTAGGGAGTAATTATTTCACATATTATCATGGATATCAATGCCCCATCATCATCATCATCATTTAAAGTACCATCCAAGACATCCATCTAGGTATTGCTTCCGCCATCAATTCCTTATCAGGCTGTATCTAAATCCTTTTGCACATTAAATAGGTTAGATAACAAATATGTAATAAGAAATCACTACTTAAAAACAATATTACAATGTCTTTAAATCTAAATTGCCAAATTCTTTGCCAGTTATCAAAGAAAATGTACTCATTTACATATTTACTCGTCTAACTTTGTCTACATTGAGTCACCCATCAACATCTTAGTTACCCCAATGCATTTACTAAGAAATAAATATTGTTTCAAATTAAAATTGCAAAATCAACCTGATGCAGTGGATTCAAAAAAAAAAAAAAAAAAAAAACAGTTGCATGAGAACAAAAAACTAATTGGAACTAATCTCCGCCAGCTGCATCCCCTCCAGGTGAGAATGACATAGAGCAAACAACAAAAGTTGGAGCCTGATTGATACATGTTAGAGTGAGAAGGGATAAACCTAAAATAATAATATGAATATGCTGAATAATAATACGAAGGACCCTTCTCTAATCTAAAATACCAATGCTTGCACATAATTTTGTCTATTGAGTTGTCCTATCCGGTTTGAGTTTGATGAATGGCATGTATACTGCTCCTTCAAGTGTGTATTAACCAAACATATATTCAATCTCAAACCAACAGAGAATCAGAAAAGAATAATAGGTAACACATTTCTTGTTAGGCTAGGCATTCAAAACTTGTTGCTTACTGATTTTCCTTCGCACCCATTGGGCATACGACTATAACTGAAGTTTCAAATCCAGCACCTCTGTATCTTGATCACTAAGAAATTCCTATGACTATTTCCTTAAATTTCTCACAGTTAGTATTATGCTTAATTATTGTTTTTGGAATTGCCAGCCATCTCCATCTTACTGAACCACTTGAATATGAGTTTCATATACATTCCTTGTAAAAAAATTAATAACCCCAAACTGGATTTTTATAGCTAAAAACAAAAAGTGGGAATGATTGTACCTTGCCAAGTCAGTTGGGTTTGGAGTTAATTAGCAGTAAAATTACCAAAGCATCCCTCCACCAGGAAAAATTACCCTCTTTTATGGCAGCAAAAGTGGTATTAAATCAAGGAACCGTTATGCATCTGATGGGATGGGATAAAGATTAGAGACAACAAAAAAACCACAAAATATCAAACCAACAAATCAAGAAAAATTGCTTATAAACACCTATATATATACGAATGCCATTGTTTTAGGCCATGTATAGAAGGAGGTTAGGTGACAAATCAAGAAGTAACAACTAAAAATGGTTCTTAAAGAAAATCAAGTCAGGGGGTAATTAAGAAAATAATTTTTTTTTATCCCCCGAACTATCAATGTTGCACAAACTTGCTGCTTAAAGAATCTTCCTGCCGTGACTTATAATTTCGCAACCCTTCCTGCAAAAGTTGTTACGAAGAAAAACCATTTCACTCTCAAAATTTGCATAAGAAAAACCATTTGCATACGAAATAAAAATAATTCCACATTGTTTCGAAGTCTCTATTCACAATATGTAGAAGAGAGGCATAACACAAATAATAGAAAAAAAAACTAAAATACGAATAGTAGAAAAAAAATAGATTTAAAACACGAATAATAGATTCACAATGATTATAAAGGTCATCATCAAAAATTTCTCCCACGTTCTTTCTTGAGTCTCTGCAAGGAGAAGAGATGCATCAGAGGCATAAAAAGACCAATGAAAACATAAGAACCAAATAAACCTTTGTCGATAGATTCCATAGAAAGAAAAATTGAAATCATCGTAAATTTGGAACCCATGAACTTGATCACCAAGAAAACTTCAAGAAATATTTTTTTTTTTCTTTTTTCGAAAATACTATTCTTTTGTCGCTAAATTTGGCATAAGATAGATTTGTTTCTCCCGCTGTGAAATTTAGCATGAGATAGATTTGTTTCTCTTCCAGACGTCATTGCCTGTTAGGAAACTAACATAAGAGTGGAACAATATCTAGTAAATATAGACTTAAAATAAGAATACAATTCCATACTTAAAATGCAAATCCATATTTAAATTGAAAAATTATACTTTTTTCAACCTAACTCAGGAGTCCCATATTTGTTTCTCAAAGTACATCTACGTTTATTTAGGAATTTTAGATTCTAAGATCTTGGTTCCCATATATATTTAGCTTAATTTGGAATGTAATTATATTCTTGCCTAAAATATATCAAACCAGTACAAATATATCAGCGCGATTATATTTTTCCTAAAATATATAACAAAACTAAACTAAAAAACACGTTATGAATATAGATTCAGCTAAAAAATCTATTTTTAACAGTTACCGTTCCACAGATCTGATGGTCCCGATTTTATTAAAAATATGTAAACACGATGTAAGAATATGAATAAAATATCAACCAATTAGGATCAAGGGTTTCGTCTACTCACAACATAAAAAGAGGGTGGACGCTACCGCTCGATTTGGAACATCAGATTGAATCAATTCGATTTAAAATTAACGGCCACGAAATGTAGGGGGTATAACTTGCCTTTCAGCCAATCAGGATCAAGGGTTTTGTTCACCGGCCAATGAGAGGGGAGGTTAGTGCAACTATCGACGTGGTGTGAGAGATGGTGTGGGGGTTTTAGGTTGTTTATGTAGAGACTATGAAAAATCGTTAGGATATATGAGGAGGGAGATAACGACCCTAATTCTGTTTTTTTTTTTTTGCTCTAAATTAGAATCGTTACCGAAACAAAGAAACATAAAACTATCCTTTGAGAACGACCTCATTTTAAAATTAACGACGGTGCCCAAGTAACAATCTAACGATCCTCTATGCCCAAGTAACAAGCTAACGACCCCAAGTACCAAGCTAACGACCCTTTGTGCCCAAGTAACAAGCTAACGACCCCATTGTAAAAATTAACGACTCCATGTGAACTTTGAGGGTCGTTAATATGTATATTTTTTGGATGACGACCCTTGTTAGAATCGTCAGTGTTCATCATATTACCATGACGATTTTTCATAACCTGCAAAATTTGCAGATTGGAGTCGTTTATTTATGTGCCAAATCACTGACGACTCATAAGGGTCATTAGTTTATTATACTATCGACCTAACGACTCTCACACTGAGCTGTTTAATAGTGACCATGAATCGACCACTTGGAGCACCATTCATGCGATTCGAAGAGTATATGAAGTTTACCTGATTGTTTTGAGCTTCGGGTTCTTCATATGGAGGATTGGTTCCTTCATTTTGAGCAATAGGATCTTCATTTGCATCATTTATCAAAGCTTCCTCTATTAACATCTCTTCATCAAACATCAAATCCATAGGATTGGTTGACACAATCTCACCATCAACACAATCATGTATGTTGTTTAAACCTTCACCAACATCACTTCCACCACTAGAATCACTCATTTCAAATAACCCTAAGTCCCCCCCCCCCAAAAAAAAAACTCACCTCCTTCTTCTCCACAACACAAAAACACAATTTTTCTTTTATCAATTTTTTCCCCTAAATCTGATTTTAATCTAACTAAACTAATTAACAACTAATCAACTCAATTAACACTAATGATTAGGGAGTAGTTTAGCCATTTAAAAAAAATTGGATAAGGGATAACTCCCAATTACCATTTCATGACTTTTTTTTTTCATGTAGCTAGGGGCCCCTAATTATTTTCCAGGGCCACCAATTAAGCCATGATGTTTAGTTGTGCAGGTTAACTGCTTGGATTTAGTAGCTCCTAATGTTTATTTGTGCAGGTCTGGTTAGTCTCTTCTCTTCTGCTATAGTTGTGCGTCTCAAAACCTATCTCACCTTTGTAATTAATTTTGGATAGTCCTCATCTTCCTTGAATCTGCTACTCTCTTTACGTTAATATTTTCTTATTCTTCTAGTTTATTATTTGAATTTACACTGCCTTCAAAGAAGTTTCTTTTCTCTTCATTCATGTGCTGTTTTTTTTTCTTTTTTTCTTTTGTATTTCTTCTACTCTAATCCCCTTCTCCCTGTTTTTCATATCATCCAGGATTAGGTAGTGTTGTACCAATCCCCTTCTCCTTGTTTTTCATATCATCCAGGATTAGGTAGTGTTGTTTTGACAAGATGAAGTGGCTATCTTGGAAGGTCCAGGGTATAGGATCACCTCTCATTGAGGACCACTTCCACTATCTTTTCTAGTATTACAATCCTGATATTTTGTTTTTAGCTGAGACAAAAGCCCCATTATCTCGGATAGATTTTTTTTTTAAATTCACAGTTTCATGACTGGGTTATTGTACCTTCCGTGAGAATAGGAAAAGGGTTAGCAATCGCCAGGCACAATAATATTGATATGCGGTTAATATCTTCAAGATTTAACGTGTCACTTTAAAATGAAACTAGGCGATATTGAGATTCTAATCACATGTGTCTACGAAGCCATTGATGCTGATGACAAAGTTGAATAATGGACATATATTTCAGACATAGCCCAACAAGTGAACAAACCTTGCGTCCTGATCGGGCACTTAAACGTCATTCTAGATACAGACAAAAATCAAGTGGGCAATAAGGAAAGCTCGAGCAGTAAATCTATCATTGTTCAAACAATTGACTCTATGGGATTACAAGATGCGGGATACGATGACGCTCCGTTCACCTGGTCAAACAACAGAAAAGGAGAAGCGAATATATGCGAAAGAATTGATATAGCTTTGATATCCTTTCTTTGGTCCCAGAATTTTCCGCACACCAAGGTAACTCACTTATAAAGATTTGGGTCAGATCATACACCTATTTTACTGGATTCCAACCCTGAAAAACTTAAAACACAAAAACCTTTTAGGTGTACTAGATTTTGGTTTTCCCATCCCACGTTACCTAAGGTAGTTAAAGCGACCTGGGATTTACATTCCAATAATTCGACAAATAAAAATATTTCTTTGAAACTTCAATTTTTATCCTTATATCTTGCTCATTGGAATTCTGACATATTTGGTAACATTCATAAAAATATTAAGAACTTAAACAACAAAATAGAGAGCATTCATCGATTGGGAAATATTTCAAGGGACATAGATAAGTTGAAAAATCTCCAAGCGGAATTAGGAAAATGGTACGAAATGAAAAATGATTTCTACCATTAGTTGTCTAGAGATAAATTTTTCAAGGAATATGACCAGAATACAGTGTACTTTCATGCCACTGCCTCCAATAGAAAAATATTAAATTCCATCAACTTACTTAGAGAACCTTCTGGTCTTTGGCTTTATGATAGGGACCAAATCAATTCTCTTCTGGTAAACCATTATACCCAAATAGGCACGTCCCAAATCAAAAATTATATTTTTGTTCTATCTAACATCATTAAGCCTTGTATCTCTGAAGCGGAAAACCTTTCACTCCTAGAAATTCTCACCAAAAATGAGATCTGGCTCACCTTATCTAATATGAATCAATGGGGCGCTACAGGACCCGACGGATTCCAACCAAGTTTTTTCAAAGCTAATTGGAAATTTTTTGGGTCAGATATTATTAACACAATCCAAGATTTCTTTACATATAGTATCCTTGATATAGATCTTAATTATTCCTTTATTACACTCATACCGAAAATTTCCACTCCGCAAATTCCGTGTGATTTCAGGCCCACAAGCTTAAGTAATACCATCAACAAATTAATTTCAAACATCCTAGCAAATATATTAAATCCCATCCTCAACAAATTAATATCTCCCAACCAATCAGCTTTTCTTCGTGGGAGACAAATCACATATAATATTAAAATTTCCCATGAGCTTATCCACTCAATGAAAATATCTAAAGCAATAAAAGGTTATTTGGCGCTTAAATTAGATCTCTCTAAGGCCTTTGATAGAGTGGAGTGGCCCTTCATTGAAAAAGCCCTTCTTAGCTTTGGCTTTAATGAAAATTGGGTTAACCTCATAATGCAATGTATCTCAACAACATCTTTCTCTATTCTTCTCAATGGCTCCCCTGGACCAAAATTCAATAACTCGAGAGGATTAAGACAAGGAGACCCTCTGTATATCTCCTTAGCTATTTCTCATATGCATGAAAATTCTATCTAGGCTACTAGATAAAGCGATTGGGGATAGGAAAATCTCTGGCCATCAAATCAACAAAAATGCTCCGAATATTTCACATCTCTTCTTTGCAAATGACTGTTTCTCATTCACAAAAGTTGATCCGGGGGAAGCAAAAAAATCTTTTAGATGTCTTATCCTTATTTTGAGATATCATAGGTCAAATGATAAACCTTCAAAAATCCAGTGTCTATTTTAACCCCAGAATTCACCCTAAACATGGAAAAATAATAGCCAGAATTCTTAAAGTCCCCCTCATGACAAAAAATGACAGATATCTCGGTACTCCCCTCTTTTTTGACAAGAATAGAAAGGAAAATTTTGATCCGCTTCTCCAGAAATATTATTCCACTCTGCAAGGCTGGAAATACAAACTTCTATCTCAGGCAGGAAGGACAGTTTTAATGAAATCCATTCTACAAGCCTTCTAAACTTACCAAATGCAGATGCTTTCTCTCCCGAAATAAACATTGGATCAATTGGATCGTATTCAAAGAAACTTCTGGTGGAACAAAGAAAGGCAAAAAAGACAAGGAGGGTTCATCAGATCTAGGAATAACATTTGCGAACCTATCTCTCAAGGTGGGTTAGGAATTAAAAACCCTCATAATTTTAAAATAACACTGCTCACAAAACTTGCCAGTCGACTAATAATAGAAAAATATCAATTATGGGTCCAACTTATTAAAAAGATATACTATCCAAATTCTTACCCTTTAGAGGCCTCTAGAATCTCGAATTTATCGTGGATTTGGACGAGCATCCAAAGAGATTTAGATTTGATTAAAGGAAATTTTGTCTGGCAAGTCAAAAATGGAAAACCAGCGAAAATATGGAAGACCGGTGGATTCCAAAATCGGAAAAAATCTCTCAGCCAACAAATCTTCAAGAACCGGCCCTAAAAATGGTTCAAGAGCTCATAACTGAAGAGAATAAATGGGACCAAGAAAAACTGAACAAATTCTTTAATCCAGAGGACATAGGAAAAATCCAAGCCATATTTCCAAGGAGACAGGAACAAGACAAAATCAGATATAAGCACCATCACTCAGGAATCTTTGCTAAAAATATTTATAATTATTTAGTTAGGAAAGATCAAGATGATGATTCTTTGATAGAATTTCCATGGGAAAAAATCTAGCAAATTCAGGCAATCCCGAGAATTAAATTATTTATTTGGAAAACTCAGAAAGCTTTGCCAACTTCTTCGAGACTTGGGGCCCATAACCTAGATATCGATCCACACTGTTAGATGTGCAATGCCCAAGTTCGGAAAACCGACAATCATCTATTCAGATCTTGTCCTTTCGCTAGAGCTATTTGGTTCTGCTTCTCTCTAGGAAATATAATATCGTCAAGAAATATTGTCTTGAATATTTCTTGGGTTAAGGGTTGGATCTCGTATCTAGAGTTGGCCTTTCTTGTGGAAAACATATCTACCATTATATGGTTTATCTGAAAACACAGATGTTCGGTTGTTTTTGAGAAAATAAACGCGGATCCAATTAAACTGATTGACCAGATAAATAGATTTCTGCACTTTATCCCCAATTTTTTTTAGAGGAAATTAACAACCAAAAGATGGCTTCGGTTAGAATCAAATGGTCAGAATTAAACACAAACTGGATAATCTTTATCGATGCTTCCTTTAAGAAAGAAGACCTTTCAATGGGATACACTTATATTCTATACTCAATGGACCATGAGTCCTTCATGCACATTTCAGTGGGATCGGAGAAGGCATCTTCGGCTTTTCACGCGGAATCAAAATCCTTTCTAAAGGTTGTTACTTGGTTAAAAAAGAATATATTGTCAAGCATTTCAATAGTTCTGATTGCAAATTAGTGGAAGACAATATCAACAAGGTAAGCACAGATTTCTCTTGGACAACAGAGAACACTTTGCAGGAAACCAAGACAATTTTGAAATATCTTCCTCAAGCTCAGTTAAAGTTTATAAAACGTAAATACAACTCAACAACGAACCACATAGCTAAAGAAGCAAAGATAAAAAGTCTTCAACATATGTCTACTAAACTACAACAAAAAATTCAGGAATCTAACATTTGTTCCAATATTCTTGATAACAACGAAATTGTAAATCTTTTGTACTATATTTGCTAGTCAATATATTTATATTTCCTATAAAAAAAATGCATAAAGCTTAGAGGTTATACTAAATTTTAAACAACCTCCCTGCTGCGAAATCAGGTCACCACGTCAAGACATGCAAAAAGCCCATGAGCCACCAAAAGGAGGGTTAATTAGGCTAGTAACCCGACACATGTCAAGTTTGGCCTAGTGTTTGACTATGAGGAGCAGGCGTAAGATAAAATTGTTTAAGCTAGTATCCATGTTTAAACAAGGTAATAACTAGCCTCTTGTAGTTAATTTTCACAAAATAAATAGCGTGATGAGAAAAAGTTTAGTGGACCATTACAACCTCTATCTGCAAATATATATCTCTTATATTTGAAGAATTTTAGAATATAAAATAATTCATATATGTCTGCACTCTATACTTTGTGATTGGTTAGAAAATTTCATTGCAGATTGTCGCCCGCAAAATAACATTTTTGTACCGCGAATTTGACAGCTTCAACATAAAATGTCATATGAGTTTTATTTTTTTAAGCATGTTGAATGATATGTTTTTCTTCCAGTCTCGTGTTTAAAGGAATGTATGTTTAATTTTGTGTCACATGGAGTTGTTGTGTCAGTCTCTCACTATTTTTTGTATGGTCAAAGTCCTTTAACAAAGCTAAGAGTGTGCGTCTACAATTGACATAAGAAAGATAGGAGGTCTATATCAGAACATAGAACTCGAGTTTACCTTGGAACAAGTTTCCAAGGGATGAGAAACATTGTTACAAGTACTAGGTTGAAAAGGAAAAATACAAGCCGTCAGGATAGAGCTGAAAATGGAAATAAAGCATCCATATATGTTGGTTACCTTCAAAGGTTCCCACATGAACCGATTCTTTAGCGTAACTTTCCACAATGACATGCGTGAGTTGTAATTCTATTGCATTTTTCACGAAAACCAAAATGGCCTTGGTTACAGCTTCCTATGGAGAGTAGACTTCAAAAGTGATGACATCATAAAATGAGGCTCTATCAGCAGAGTCACGCATTACGTAGCCTGCACCATTATCCGAAGAAATAGGTTTGAACACACCATTATTATTATTACATTTAGTTCAACTAGGATGGGGAGACATCTAGTTTACAAAAATAATCACATTCATGATATGTCTAGGAGTGGAAATGGGGTTTACAAAGATAAGCATGGATCTAGCTTTAACTCTAGCAATAACATCACCAAGATTTTATATTTTTGTTACTAAAGGTCAGGTTATTTATACTACTCTAGATAGGCCGCACAAGAGTCAATATGCATTCTAGATTGGAGAAGAGTTCTAGGACCTTGGGCATTTTTAGCATCTTTCTAGATAAAGATATTGATACGATGCGGGACTCTAATTTTCCAAATGCACTTTAAAATATTGTTGCTTGGGGAAGGTCTAGGATCTCCGAGACCCAAGTAGGTAAATTTATAAATAAATTTTCCATTCCTTGAAAGCTTCTAATCCCTCATGTCAGGAATGCAGAATTGTCTAGGGGAATGGTGACAATCTTATCTACAAAAGAATTATTAAAGTCAATGTTTAACCTGGACAAGTTCCAAGATCTGTATCCTGATCAACAAAGTAAGAGATTTACAAACTGGGATTCTGGGGGACAAAAGGGATATGATTATCAGGTCATAAAGTTGGGATCCAATTATCACACCAAGGATCAATGAGGTTACCATCTACCATAATACATGAGATGAAGGGTTTGATAAGCTACTTAACGGTATGGAGACATCTCCAAGTCCAAGAGAAAATAAAGGGGCATTTAACATTCAAGAAATAAGAGTTAGGGAAATGTATAGCCTTGAGAGTAGCGCTTAAAATAAAATCATGGTTCTCCATCAGGTTCCAAGCATTCTTAGTCAATATAACAAGATTATTTAACTCGGTCTTCCTAAAACCCAACCCACCCTCACTTCTGGGGGAGAAAAGGATATCCCATCCAAGCAGATGCAATTTCATATCTTTAGGGTTCAAGGTTTCTCCCTACCAAAATTTAACAAATGAGAATCTATTTTCCTACAAATAGCTTTTGGGATAAGGAAAGTAACCATTTGGTAAATGAGAATGGTTTGACCAACATTCTTGACTAGAGAAGTTCTGGCCGCTTGAGTAATAATTTATCGTAGCAGGATTTAATTCTAGCATCAAAAGATTACAATATACTCATATGGGTTTGGATTTTGGACTTCTGAAAAATGATGAGAGTACCAAGATATTTCTTATCTAAGTTATGGGTGTGGATATTCAGGATGGAGGACAACTGGTTGATCACATGAATAAGTATCTATTTACTAAAGATAATACCATATTTATCAAAGTTGATTTCTTTCCCAGATGTAAAGCAGTACTTATGAAGATAACATTTAAGGGTTTAAAAATATTGAATAGTAGCTTTAGAAAACAACAAACAATCATCAACAAACAAGTGAATGATGGTTGAGGCATTCCTACAGGACTTTATACCTTGCACAAACTCAAGACTAGTAAGTTCATCAGTGTATGAAGGCAAAGCTTCAGAGTAAAGGATGTAGAGATAGGGAGAGAAAGGATCTCCCTGTCTAAGTCTTTTCTCAGGTTTTATCAGACTAGTAGGGACACAATTAATGAGAACAAAATAAAAGAACGTGTTAGAGCATTGCTCGGTCGAAATCGCATGCGTTGCTATCTGTATGCGTGTCGTAACCACAACAAATTAATTAATACTTTACTACCTAATTAACAAGTAGTATAGGGTAGTCAAGATCGATCCCACGAGGAGCACGAGATTCTAGTTGTAAAATTGTCACACAAAAGGGGGGTATTGGTTAAGAATTTAAGAAAGTAAATAAAATAAACAAAGCAATTAAAAGTGTAAATTGAAATCAATAAGAGAGAGTATATCAAGGAATCCTTCTTCGCTGCAAAACAATGATTAAAGTTATGTTCTTTTCCACTTATTATTAGTCGTAGATTATCACCAACCGTAGGTATAGCAGCTAGATCAGTGCTAACCCCAAAATCCCTTATTTCACCGGATACGGAAGTTCTCTCCTACCGGATTCTATTCACCAAACAACCTAGTAGTAGATCACCCAAGATGTAATTTAGTTAAACGCATTAAGATTCATGAATTTATTAGGTTGAGATTAGTAGTTAAACTCTTAGATCAAGGTCCACTTGCTAACGTTGTTTTTACACACAATTGCTTCACGGAATCCCTCCGCAAGGTCTTGTGTTTTCTACTTATGTAAATAGTCAAGAAACGATTAGTTATCCCCTAACTTTCACTAGCTTTAGATTAATTAACAAATCAATTTAGTTGGCCACCCAGACGACCTATCAATCAAGCATAAACACTAATATTAGTAAAAAAAATCGATAATCATATGCAAAACTTCAAAGTAGAATTGAAACAAAACTCAAACCATATATTAAGAACTAGGAATTCATCTTCAATCAATAAGAAAATTAGCTACTCATAATTTGGAGTTCACACAATAATAATAATAATTAAGGAAGAAAGAAAACTTATTGAAAAGATGATGGTTGCTCCTTCCTCCAATCCTTGTGCACTTTAACTCCTTCTCCAAAGTAAATGTGTGTAAAAAGTTGTAGAGAACTCCTTTATTTATAGGCTTCAATACTCTCCATATCTTTGTAGGAAAAGAATCCTCATTCCAAAAGAACACCACTTTCCCAATTTGAGCCATATTCCAATTTCTAGTCCAATTCTCCAAAACTTCCAAGTTTTCATCCAATTCCCAATTCTAAGTCTTCACACACAAGAGAGAAGTCCATACAAAATTCTGTATTTTTGCTCGCCGGAAAAATGTGTTTTTGGCCGGAAATAAGTCGGAATTCGCCGCCGCCGGC
Organism: Papaver bracteatum; assembly: GCA_023529315.1. Lineage (NCBI taxonomy): Eukaryota > Viridiplantae > Streptophyta > Magnoliopsida > Ranunculales > Papaveraceae > Papaver > Papaver bracteatum. The sequence continues at coordinate 813,497 of JAJJWX010000473.1, read as the reverse complement.
CACCTGAAAATTCTCCCCGGTGACAGAATATTCCGTCAGTCCACCGTTAGGACTAACGGTCAAAGGTTAGTCAAGGGTCAAGGTCAAGGGACTGAGTTAGAACGATTCAGAACCGAGTCAGCTGGCTAACTCGGCTGACTAGTTCTGACCAAGCCACTTGCACAGAACCAAATTGTTCACGGCCAAGATGGCCATACTTCCCTTGCACCATCTTTGCACTTCACAGCTGCAACTGCCATCATCCACAACACCCCATTTCTTTGCTGGTTCATAAATTCAGCTTCACCAGCCTTCATCTTTATTACATGCACTGCACAAACTAAATTGCCTATACCATCTTCCCAATCCAAACACTTCCCTGTAATGCAACACCAACAGCATCACCTTGCAATGCAACTCCAACTGACCAACAAACCCTTACTTCAGTGCACCATCTCCTCCTTGTCCATTCCATTGCAGCACCACCTTTCTTTCCCTACGTTTCTCAGAACAACATCTTCTGTGAAATAACATCTGCAACACCACCATAACTCAGTACCCTCTTCTCTGAAAATCATTAAATCATTCCCTTGTCTCAATTTGATCTACCACTGCTATTCTTGAATCCATCTCTTCCCATCAATAGCAGCAACCTCCAACATCTCCTTCTAACTGCAACAGCTCAACCTAACATACATCTATACATTTCCATACCCATTTGCTGCTCTGTCACTGCAATAGACTCCAATTCTTCCTCCTCTGCGACATCTGTTGCTTCTATTTCCCCCATAAAGCAATTCTACCGCCATCAGAGACCACCACCATTCTTACCCTGTCTTGATTTCTGTCCATAAACCCATTACAACCACACAACACCCATTCTCGATTCAAACATCACCAGCATTCAGCAAACCCTAACAGCAACAACAGATTTCTTCCAATCTCTCCCTGTAATTTTCGTAGCTAAATCCAACTCAAATCCATGAACCAGCGTCGTTCTTACAACAACATCAACAATTTAATCGAACGGAACCCATTTCTGAAACATCAATCCCATCTGCTTTGGTTGTAGTTTGATTCAACGCTGCTCAGAAATCAATTTCAATAGTAGCAGCAACACAAATTTCTACCCTCAGTTCAATTCCATAAATCGATCTATACCCAGTTCTTAATTCTTCCTCATCTCCGTAACACAGCAGATCTCCTCACTCAGAACATTGTTTTCAATTTCTCTGCATCTCTCGGTTACACAGTAGCCAATGCTTCTCCTTCTCAATTTCATGAATGATTGAATGAAAAATCATTGAACGAGAGAGATATTTCTCGTTTTTAGGGTTATGAACATGGGACGATATTTGCACCCAATATAGTCACCCATTGATAATTACAGCCTCTAATAAATGATAAGGGGTACCCTATATGACAACCCCTTAACCATAGCTGGTTTGTGTTTAGTACACTTCCAAGAAGAGTTGCCCCTTAACCATTACCGGGCTCCAGATAGTGCTCGTCCTATGAAATGACAATTCTGCCATTTATGCTCAATTTTGGTGATTTCTTCCTCTTTTCCTTCGTGTGACTCCAGAGTACCTGATAACTCAAAAACACGCGTAAAATACATAATTTACAAGAAAAAATAGCAAAGAAATCATAACTACTAGATAGTAAATTAAGGTGTATTCTACACCTATCAAATTCCCCCACACTTAGACTTTGCTAGTCCTCGAGCAAATCAAAACTTACAACTTCAAAGCGTTCTAGTGTCCCAAGCATCCAAAGAGTTATGAGGACATAGAGTTTCTGCATGCTAGTAATAAGAAGTTAGAAATACTAAAGAACATATTCTCATTCTTAAATGTTGAGTGAGAAATAACCACACCATAATGAGAGAACACGTGTTTGAGAAACGATCAATAAGCATTTCGCCTCGACTTCTGCCTCACCAAAAAGGGTTTTATGATAATTGCACTCAAAAAGATGGTTTTTTATGGGTCTCACATGTGTGCAGGTAGGAATGAAAAGAGAATTCCTGCAACACGTTGAATGGTAGGACGGATAACTTCCGAAATTTTGAAAAACCCACATCTTTTAACATTTTGAAAAACCATTTCTAACGATCTCTAAGAAAGGAAATCAACCACTTATATCGAGGATGAGATTACTTACTTACCTTCACATCCGATTTCCAATTATGATAACACCACTCTCACGACATCCAATAGAAACGTCTTCCTCTCCTCGTCTTCATCTTCTTGGTCTTCGGCTTCAACTATTAATGATAAACTTTCGAACTTCATAAATCCTTGACAATTTGTAACCTTTTTCCTTAAAATCCATGTCGCTTGAAACTTCCTTATATATTTTTCCTTCCCCACGGCTTATTCAAAACAAAAAAATAATAGATATTTCTCTTGTCTCATATATATATATATATTTTTTTTTCTTTTCTTTTCTTTTTCATTTTTTTTTTAAATTTTTTTTTAGACAAGAGAAACACAATACAAATCAAAAGTGAAAAATAAAATAAACCATGGTCGTGGAAAAGTACTTTACCGCTTGATTCTTCACAACTTGTATCGTCTCGAAATCATAACCTTCAATAATTTTCACCTTTTGCTTTTCTTCGCTCTTGTAAATAAGTCTTAATACTTGGATATGGAATTACCTCATTGCATTTTAAGCCTTCAACATGTATGTAAAATCTGCTCATTGTATGTTGCTTTACTTGGATATAAAATTTTTCTCTTTTTCTTGTTCCATTGTTGCTTGCAAACCTTGAACCTTTTCAACTTTCCTTGTAGATTTTGATGTCGCTCCTTGTTGATAATTGTGATGTTTCTATGGACCCGTTGTTGTCGAGCGAGAGAATGGTGCTAACTGCAAATCGAACTACAAGAAGGAGGCTTTCATCCATAGACGTCACCCTCATGATTGACAAAAATTAGCACTCAATAGATCAAAATAGTGCTAAAATTGGGTAGCTCACCATTCTACCCGGAATTAACATACGGTGACACACACTCAAAAGAAGCTCTTTAGTAAAGGAAGAATTTTTGGTCGGTGCCTCACATGATATGAAAATGGGTAGTCTCCACTAATGATTGATCAACAACTCTAATAATGCATTCTTCTCTGCTCCTAATTTGCATCACCGACATGATTAAATCCATTATTTAACACTCTAACAAGAAACAAATCGAACATAGTTCCCTAACATTTCCAAGTTCAATTATGTCGGTCAGAATTCTCTATGTAATCATACCTAGAAGCATGCTAGTGACTCTAAAGTCTCTAAAAGTTGAAAGTTTTATGCAAAAAATTCTCTTTTTTTTTATGCAAAAATATATGCTTAGCCACTCCCCCACACTTAAACCTTACATTGTCCTCAATGTAATTGAATCGTCCAAGTAAAGTCAAGGTGGGAAATCCTAATATGATATGGAACAAGAAAAATAAACACACAAAACAAAAAGAAAATAAAAACAAAAGGATAAGAAATACAAAACCGGTGGGTTGCCTCCCACTTAGCGCTTGTTTTAAAGTCGACGTCCCGACATAGCTCTTGCTTCACATTACTCCTCTAGAGGGAGCACATCTTCAAATGGAAGTTCATCCACATTCACATAGGCGATGTTCTCATAGTATGGCTTCAATCTATGGCCGTTGACTTTGGAAACCGAGTTATCTCTAAGACTAGTGATTTCAACTGCACCATAAGAAAAAACATTAGTAGCAACATATGGTCCAATCCAACGAGACCTTAATTTTCCAGGAAATAGTTTAAGGCGAGAATGAAATAAAATGACTTTTTCCCCCACAACAAAACTTTTCCGAGAAATCATCTTGTCATGAAAAAGCTTGGTCTTTTCCTTGTAAATCCGGGCACTCTCGTAAGCATCATTACGAATCTCCTCTAGCTCATTTAGTTGTAACTTTCTTTGTTTCCCCGCTTCATCATACTCCATGTTGAATTTCTTTATCGCCCAATAAGCCTTATGTTCAAGTTCAACTGGAAGATGACAAGCTTTGCCATAAACCAACCGATATGGAGACATACCAATCGGTGTCTTGTACGCCGTTCTATACGCCCAAAGTGCACCATTTATCTTAAAGCTCCAATCTTTCCTTGTGGTATTCACCGTTTTTTCAAGAATGGACTTGATTTCACGGTTTGAGATTTCCGCTTGTCCACTAGTTTGTGGATGGTAAGGCGTACCAATCTTGTGTGTTATGTTGTACTTCTTGAGGAGAGCGTGGAAAGACTTCTTGAAATGTGAGCCTCCATCGCTTATCACCACTCTTGGTGTGCCATGCCTAGTGAATATGTTTTCTCTTACAAAATCACAAACAACTTGAGAATCATTAGTTTTGGTGGCTCTAGCCTCCACCCATTTAGAAACATAATCTACGGCAAGAAGTATATAAAAATTTCCATTTGAATTGACAAAAGGGCCCATAAAATCAATTCCCCACACATCAAAAATCTCTACGGCGAGAATTGGTGTGAGTGGCATTTGATTTCGAGCACCTAGATTTCCCGTTCTTTGACATCTATCACACGATTTACAAAAAACATATGAATCTTCAAACAAGGTGGGCCAATAAAATCCACTTTCAAGAACTTTGAGAGCGGTACATTTAGAACCAAAATGGCCACCACAAGCAAAAGTATGACAAAAGGAGAGAATAGATTGAAATTCGGAGTTAGGTACGCACCTTCGTATGATTTGATCAACGCCATATTTCCATAAGTATGGTTCATCCCACACATATTGCTTGGATATCTTCTTAAGCTTCATCTTTTGGAAGTTAGACATTGTGCTAGGTTCCTTCCTTGTCACCAAATAATTCACTATATCCGCATACCAAGGTGTTGATTCTTCCACGGAGAAAAGTTGTTCGTCCGGAAAGCGGCCTTGTAATGGAAGTTCTTCTTGAGAAATAACAAGTCTACTAAGATGATCCGCAACGGTATTCTCCACACCTTTATTATCTCGAATTTCTATGTTGAACTCTTGTAGTAATAGGATCCACCTGATTAGTCTTGGCTTAGCTTCTTTCTTCTTTATTAAGTATCTAAGTGTCGCATGATCGGAAAACACAATAACCTTTGTATCCACCAATTATGATCGAAAATTTTCCAATGAAAATACTATAGCCAATAACTCCTTTTCCGTGGTAGAATAGTTGATTTGTGCATCATTAAGGGTCCTAGATGCATAATATATAACATGGGACAACTTGTCCACTCTTTGACCCAAAACGGCTCCAACCGCATAATCACTAGCATCACACATTAGTTCAAATGGAAGATTCCAATCCAGTGACTTGATAATTGGCGCACTTGTCAACATTGCCTTCAATTTGTCAAAAGCATCCTTGCATTCCTTGTTGAAGTCAAAAGGTACCTCCTTTTGTAGTAACTTGCACATCGGCATGGAGATTTTGGAGAAATCCTTGATAAACCGCCTATAGAAACCTGCATGGCCAAGAAAAGAACGAACTTCCCTCACCGAAGTGGGATATTGTAAGTTTCTTATTAAATCTATCTTTGACTTGTCCACTTCGAGCCCTTGAGAGGACACAATGTGACCAAGTACTATGCCATGGTTTACCATAAAATGACATTTCTCCCAATTAAGAACAAGGTTAGTGTCTATGCATCGTTTAAGAACTAGTTCAAGGTTATCTAAACAAATATCAAAAGAATTGCCATAAACACTAAAGTCGTCCATAAATACCTCAATAATGCGCTCCACGTAATCCGAGAATATACTCACCATGCATCTTTGGAAAGTAGCTGGTGCATTGCAAAGACCAAACGACATCCATCTATACGCAAACGTTCCAAACGGACAAGTAAAAGTGGTCTTCTCTTGGTCCTTCGGTGCAATAACAAGTTGATTGTATCCCGAATAACCATCCAAGAAACAATAATAATAATGACCCGCTAACCGCTCCAACATTTGATCAATGAAAGGTAAAGGAAAGTGATCCTTTCGGGTTGCGGAATTAAGCTTCCTATAATCAATGCACACTCTCCAACCGGTTTGAAATCTTGTAGGAACAAGTTCATCGTCTTGATTTCGAACAACAGAAACACCGGACTTCTTTGGAACCACTTGTACCGGACTAACCCATTTGCTATCGGAGATTGGGTAAATTACCCCCGCACTTAGCAATTTGAGTATCTATTTCTTCACAACCTCCATCATGGGAGGATTAAGCCTACGTTGAGCATCACATACCGGCTTCACGTTCTCTTCCATTAGAATCCTATGCATGCATATGGATGGACTAATGCCCTTGATATCCGCAATGGTCCACCCAATAGCCGTTTTGTACTCTTTCAAGACTCTAAGAAAACGGTCTTCTTGTACCGGTGTGAGGTTCTTTGAAATAATCACCGGAAGCTCATCTCCATCTCCCAAAAATGCATACTTCAAATGGTCCGGAAGTGGCTTCAACTCTAGTTTAGGTGCCTTCACAATAGATGGTACAAGTAATTTATCATTCACGGGTAAAGAAATATAGGAAACATTACCCTTAGCTTCTTTTAATGCCGTCAAGGCACCACATGTCTCCACCAATTCCGTGGAAATTTCAACATCCAAGTTAGACACGCCGTGGATGTCCAATTCAATGCTCTTTTGCAACACCACATCAAGTTCGTCCTCTCGATTCAATTCCACCATTTGTTGCACTAATGAACTAACCACATCAATAGAGTAAACGGAATGCACATCACTTGGGTAGCGCATGGCTTCAAATATGTTGAAGTGTATTACTTCCTTGTCGAATTCCATAGTGAGTGTACCATTGTCCACATCAATCTTCGTCTTTGCGGTCTTCATAAATGGCCTCCCAAGAAGTATAGAAGTATACGACCGATTCTCATTGTTGTCCATATCCACGACAAAGAAATCCACCGGAAAAATTAACTCATTCACTTGCACTAGAATGTCTTCTACAAGTCCCTTTGGATAGATGTTAGACTTGTTTGCTAGTTGGATAATAACTCTTGTCTCTTTCAATGGTCCAAGATTCAAGGAGTCATAAATATCGGCCGACATCACACTAATGGAAGCTCCCAAGTCAAGTAAAGCATGTTCAAACCTTTTCTTACCAATAGTAATTGGCACCGTGAAACCACCGGGATCCGTGCACTTTGTAGGCATCTTCTTTAAAAGCATAGCCGATGCACTCTCGCCAACTTTAGTAATTTCATTATCAAGCAACCTATCCTTATTTGTGCATAATTCCTTCATGAAATTTGCATACCTTGGCATTGTCCTTATGGCCTCGATGAATGGAATGTTGATTTCGATCTTCTTGAAGATATCCATGAGTGCCTTGTCTTGAGCTTCCTTCTTGGACTTAGCAAAACGACTAGGAAAAGGAGGTGGAGTAGTGAAAGTAGGAACCGGTTCCTTGGATTGGGCGGTTGGTGTTGAAGTCTCCATTGGTTCGGCATCCTCCTTCTCTTTGACTACCTCTTCACTAGCTTCTTCATGACGAGTTGGACTCTCCACTTGTCTTCCACTTCTTAAAGTAACCACACTAACATTCTCTCTTGGATTCACAATTGGTTACGAAGGAAGCTTTGTGGATGCTTGAGCTTTCATTAAGTTCATATCGGTCGCCAATTGTCCCATTTGAGTTTGTAAATCCTTGATTGCCGAATCGGTCTTTTGTTGGGTTTGTTGTAACATAGAAGTGAGACCTTGCATGCTTTGCATTATCACATTCAACTTGTCATTATTCGAAGAATCTTGCTCCTTGACTTGTTGTGGTTGGAATTGTTGTTGTTGAGGTTGGAAACGTGATTGTTGGAATCCACCCTATTGCGCATATGGATTAGGAGCCGCCGCTTGCTTGTTTGCATAGCTAAAGTTGGGATGATCCTTCCAACCGGGATTGTAATTATTTGAGTATGGATCGTACCTTGGCCTTTGATTTGGATATAAAGCATTTACTTGTTCGGTTTCATCATCCAGAATAATTACCGCGGCCAACCGTTGCACTACTCTCTCTATGTTGTTTAACAGTTGATCGGATTGTAAAGACGAGTCACTAACCTCATGCACCAACTTAACCATTGAATCACCTCTTGCATAGAATTGTTGTGAGTTTGCCGCCATACTTTCAATCAACTCGGTAGCTTTGGCCACCGTCTTGTTCACTAGTGCACCACCACCGGCGGCGTCAAGAAGATATTAATCACTTGTTTGGAGACCTTCATAGAAGTATTGGATTATCATGGCGTCACTAAATTGATGGTGTGGACAACTTGCCACCAATCTCTTGTATCGATCCCAACATTCATATAATGACTCTCCCACATGTTGCTTTATCCCACAAATTTCTTTGCGAATTTGAGTAGCCTTTGATGCGGGAAAATATCTCTCGAGGAAAAGTTTCTTCATCCCATTCCATGTTGTGATACTTCCGTAAGGCAAATAATATAACCATTCCTTAGCATTGCTCGCCAAAGAGAACGGAAAATCTTTCAACATTGCTCCATCCACATTAATATTCGGTGGAAGCATGGCCGTGACTATGGTGTTGAAGTCCATAAGATGTTTGTTTGGGTCTTCATTCACCATGCCGTGGAACTTTGGTAATTCTCTAATCAACCCCGACTTGATCTCGAAAGTTGAGTTAGTTTGGATACACCATTGTTGTGTATCGAGCTTGTGAGAAGCTAGGTCCTTGAGTGTATGATCACCCATTGCCTCTTCTTCTATGTCCGAATCTGCGAATTCACTTGATGTAGAACGAGGAAGCGGAGTGTTAACCGCTCGAATAAAGTCCTTTAGTTGAGTGTCGGATCGAAGATGTATTCCAATTGGACTCGGTCTTCCCCCTTGAAGCATTCACCAAAGATATAGCACCTACAACAAGGTTCACAAAACTAAGTTAGATACGGTATAGAATCTAACAAAGCAAGAATAAAGCAAAAAGAAAAATAAAAACAACTAAAATCGTCCGTTGCTCCCCGGCAACGGCGCCAAAATTTGTATGCGTGTCGTAACCACAATAAATTAATTAATAATTTACTACCTAATTAACAAGTAATATAGGGTAGTCAAGATCGATCCCACGAGGAGCACGAGATTCTAGTTGTAAAATTTTCACACAAAAGGGGGGTATTGGTTAAGAATTTAAGAAAGTAAATAAAATAAACAAAGCAATTAAAAGTGTAAATTGAAATCAATAAGAGAGTAGATCAAGGAGTCCTTCTTCGCTGCAAAACAATGATTAAAGTTATGTTCTTTTCTACTTCTTATTAGTCATAGATTATCACCAACCGTAGGTATAGCAGCTAGATCAGTGCTAACCCCAAAATCCCTTATTTCACCGGATACGGAAGTTCTCGCCTACCGGATTCTATTCACCAAACCACCTAGTAGTAGATCACCCAAGATGTAATTTAGTTAAACGCATTAAGATTCATGAATTTATTAGGTTGATATTAGTAGTTAAACTCTTAGATCAAGGTCCACTTGATAACGTTGTTTTTACACACAATTGCTCCACGGTATCCCTCCGCAAGGTCTTGTGTTTTCTACTTATGTAAATAGTCAATAAACGATTACTTATCCCCTAACTTTCACTAGCTTTAGATTAATTAACAAATCAATTTAGTTGGCCACCCAAACGACCTATCAATCAAGCATAAACACTAATATTAGTAAAAACAATCGATAATCATATGAAAAACTTCAAATTAGAATTGAAACAAAACTCAAACCATATATTAAGAACTAGGAATTCATCCTCAATCAATAAGAAAATTAGCTACTCATAATTTGGAGTTCACACAATAATAATAATAATTAAGGAAGAAAGAAAACTTATTGAAAAGATGATGGTTGCTCCTTCCTCCAATCCTTGTGCACTTTAACTCCTTCTCCAAAGTAGATGTGTGTAAAAAGTTGTAGAGAACTCCTTTATTTATAGGCTTCAATACTCTCTATATCTTTGTAGGAAAAGAATCCTCATTCCAAAAGAACACCACTTTCCCAATTTGAGCCATAAGACAAATTTCTAGTCCAATTCTCCAAAACATCCAAGTTTTCATCCAATTCCCAATTCTAAGTTTTCACACACATGAGAGAAGTCCATACAAAATTCTGTATTTTTGCTCGCCGGAAAACTGTGTTTTTGGCCGGAATTCGTCGCCGCCGGCCACCAGAAAATTCTCCCCGGTGACAGAATATTCCGTCAGTCCACCGTTAGGACTAACAGTCAAAGGTCAAACTTAATGGTCAAAGGTTAGTCAAGGGTCAAGGTCAAGGGACTGAGTTAGAACGAGTCAGAACCGAGTCAGCTGGCTAACTCGGCTGACTAGTTCTGATCAAGCCACTTGCACAGAACCAAATTGTTCACGGCCAAGATGGCCATACTTCCCTTGCACCATCTTTGCACTTCACAGCTGCAACTGCCATCATCCACAACACCCCATTTCTTTGCTGGTTCATAAATTCAGCTTCACCAGCCTTCATCTTTATTCCATGCACTGCACAAACTAAATTGCCTATACCATCTTCCCAATCCAAACACTTCCCTGTAATGCAACACCAACAGCATCACCTTGCAATGCAACTCCAACTGACCAACAAACCCTTACTTCAGTGCACCATCTCATCCTTGTACATTCCATTGCATCACCACCTTTATTTCCCTGCGTTTCTCAGAACAACAACAACTTCTGTGAAATAGCATCTGCAACATCACCATAACTCAGTATCCTCTTCTCTGAAAATCATTAAATCATTCCCTTGTCTCAATTTGATCTACCACTGCTATTCTTGAATCCATCTCTTCCCATCAATAGCATCAACCTCCAACATCTCCTTCTAACTGCAACATCTCAACCTAACATACATCTATACATTTCCATACCCATTTGCTGCTCTTTCACTGCAACATACTCCAATTCTTCCTCCTCTGCGACATCTGTTGCTTCTATTTCCCCCATAAAATAATTCTACCGCCATCAGAGACCACCACCATTCTTACCCTGTCTTGATTTCTGGACAGAAACCCATTACAACCACACAACACCCATTCTCGATTCAAACATCACCAGCGTTCAGCAAGCCCTAACAACAACAACAAATTTCTTCCATTATATCCCTGTAATTTCCGTAGCTAAATCCAACTCAAATCCATGAACCAGTGCCGTTCTTACAGAAACATCAACAATTTAATCGAACGTAACCCATTTCTGAAACATTAATCCCATCTGCTTTGGTTGCAGTTTGATTCCAACGCTGCTCAAAAATCAATTTCAACAGTAGCAGCAACACAAATTTCTACCCTCAGTTCAATTCCATAAATCGATCTATACCCAGTTCTTAATTCTTCCTCATCTCCGTAACACATCAGATCTCCTCACTCAGAACATTGTTTTCAATTTCTCTGCATCTCTCGGTTACACAGTAGCCACTGATTCTCCTTCTCAATTTCATGAATGATTGAATGAAAAATCATTGAACGAGAGAGATATTTCTCGTTTTTAGGGTTATGAACATGGGACGATATTTGCACCTAAGAATAGTTTCCCCTTAACCATTACCGGGCTCCAGATAGTGCTCGTCCTATGAAATGACAATTCTGCCCTTTATGCTCAATATTGGTGATTTCTTCCTCTTTTCCTTCGTGTGACTCCAGAGTACCTGATAACTCAAAAACACGCGTAAAATACATAATTTACAAGAAAAAATAGCAAAGAAAGCATAACTACTAGATAGTAAATTAAGGTGTATTCTACACCTATCACTATCTCAATCATGTTTGTCAATGTTAGTGATCAAAACTATAAGTCTTGATTTCTAGTCTACTATAGCTAATGTCTCGGACTATGATAGAAAGTGTAGTTGAGATCAAGAACTCCATGGCAATCATCATAGAAGACGAAGGACTACTCAAGGAACTGGTGGATCTTCATCGACTAAAAGTTATGTGGATACTTGAACTTATCTATCACTCAAAAGTCTATTTATCTCATATCTTGAGACAAAAGTCGTTTTTCTATATAGACTTAGATTATACACATTTGGTATTTCGAGCCGAGTATACCTCGCTAGTCTATTTAATGAAATATGTGTTGGGAAAGCTTTCGATTTAGCCAAGTTCATCTTTACCTAGTGACGAAAGTCATGTTAAGTTTCAATCACTTTGAAAATTGCTCTGACGAAAAATGGTTTGTGAATAACAACTATATAACGTCCTTTGAGAATGTTTCAATGATTGAAATGAGAGTTTAGACTATATAACCATTGGAGAATATAATTATTATTGTGGAAACACATATATATATATATATATATAAGTCCTTATTCCTTGAACCAAAGTTTGCGAACTTTGTTAATCAAGAGAACCGGAGAAGTGTGTGAGCTAAGTCCGCGAACTCAGTCCGCGAACTGGAAAAGTTCTCAAACCCGAAAATTTCTGTTGGAGTTTGTGCACTCCATCCGGGAACTTAAGTTCACGAACCCAGCCCGCGAACTTGAGTAGGTTATGTCTAAAAACGATATTTGTGAACTTATCTTTATAAACTAAGGGATGTTATTGCAAACTGTGGCTATATAGTTCATGAACCGATTCGAGTGAATCAAATTGTTTTTGCTTTGATTGTGTCTTATATAGTACATGAGATTTCCTTGCAATTGAACAACTCACTAAATAGTTCATTTGAGTCATTTGAACTAGTTATGGTGAATAAGAATATGGTTCATATGAAAGTTATCATATGGCTAACCATTTGGTTAACTATTGTTGAACCAACTAATGTACAAGTTTGGGTACGGTTACACAAGCCTACAAACGTGCATTTCATGTGTGTATAACAAGATATATTTTCGATCTAACGGTTGATAAGTATTAGCTTGAATCTAATAAGATTTTTATTTGTGAATATTGAATGCTTTGTTACCAAGCTAACATTGATTTCAAACCCTAATTTGAAAGACTATATAAGGGAGAACTCTAGAAACTGGGAAACCTAATCCCCACATATTCTGTGTGATACTAGTTGTGTTAAGATAAAGTCGATTCTCCTTTAACCTTTGGTTTCTTCTTCTAAACCAGGTTAACGACTTAAAGACTTCATTGGGATTGTGAAGCCAGACCGATACTACTTTTCCTGTAGTTGTGTGATCTAATCTTGTTGTTTCTATCATACAAGTACAATTGTAATAATTGGATTGAGATTTCTATCTCCGATAGGCAAGATAAAAAGTAATCACAAACATCTTCGTCCCATCGTTTGTGATTCCACAATATCTTTTTTCGTGTGTCGATTAAGACTATTATGAGGTGATTGATAATACTGAGCTGTTCTTCATGAATATAAGTCTGGTTTATCAATTGGTTCATGTTCACCTTGATTTATCAAAAGACATAACAAAACTCGTAGGTATATTCGTGGGAAACGGATTTATCTATTACCGCATACTTTTCTGTGTGATACAGATTTGTTTATTAAAGTCTTCGACTTTGGGTCGTAGCAAATCTTTGTTGTGGGTGAGATCAGCTAAGGGAATCAAGTACATAGTATCTCACTGGGATCAGAGACGTAGGAGCATAACTGTGCCTTGGATCAGTGTGAGATTGATTGGGGGTTCAACTACAGTCCAAACCAAAGTTAGTTTGGAGTATCTAGTGTCTGTAGCGGCATAATACTGTGTATGTTTAATCTGGACTAGGTCTCGGGTTTTTTTTGCATTTGCGGTTTCCTCATTAAATTTTTTTTGGTGTTTGTGTTATTTCTTTTCCGCATTATCTTTGTTATATAATTGAAATAATACAGGTTATCCGTTGTTCAATCAATTAGAATATCCGACCTTTTGGTTGTTGATTTGAATTGATTGACACTTGGATATTGGTATTTGGTACCATCCAAGTTATCTCTCTTGTATTTATATTGAGACTCGCAGTTTGCTTGAGTAAGATTTAAATCGAGAGATAGAGATATAAACTCTTTGATATACTTTTCTGTTGATTGAGTCTGACTGTCTAGTTGATTCTCATAAAAAGTATATTGGAGTTTGTCCATACAGATTGCTAATCGAAATATTGGGTGTGGTTGTTAGACCCCAGCCTTTTCAGAATGTATCAATGCATTGGATAATTAGGGAAATCTAATTCTCCCACATATTAAGTTTCCTAAGCACATTCTCCAGAAAATTCCACTCTAGTTTATCATAAGTTTCAAACATATCAAGTTTAATAGCAACCATACCCTCTATTCCTTGATAATGATTGACTGGGAAACTACCTCATTAGCAAGAAGGATATTATTAGAGATACTTCTTTTAGGAACAAAAGTACTTTGGTTTCGGGAAATAAGGCCATCCATGAAGGGTTTTAATTTATCATCAAGGATTTTAGACAATACTTTATAGGCAAAGTTGTAAAGGCCAACATGTCTATATTGAGAAACTAACTCAGTCATGGGAACTTTGGGATAAAGGGTATATTAGTATATGGTTAAGAAATTCAGCCATATGGAAATTTCAAAAATAATTTTGCTTCAATGATAGAGTCTCAAATAGTATCCCGATATTTTTTATAAGAAAGGCATGTAAGTCGATCAGACCCTGAAGCTTCCTTACCTCCAATATGAAAACCATCATTCTTAATATTTTCAGGGGAATGAAAAACATTGAGAATATTATTATTAACTAAAAAGAAACTGGAGGAGAGGCCTGGAATAATTTCATCTTGAAAAATTTGAGGGTTGCAAGAGTAGATGGTTTTAAAATAGTCAACAAAGGAAGATCCAATGTTATTTATATCAATTAGAATATCACTTGAACTATCTTTTGATCTAACTAATAACATTTCTTTTCCTCTTAAAAAGGGTGATCCTATGGAAATATGGGGTATTTGTATCCCCCTTCCAAGAGCAATACCTCCCTAGATTTATCTTTCTAATATAACTCCTCTAAAGAATACAGGAGACCAAGTCTAGCTCTAATCCAAGAAATAACAGATCAGTTGGATGGGTCAGCATACTGAATTCCAACAAGGTCATCCCTAATGGTAAACATACTGGTTTGAATATTACCAAAAGAGGTTTTATTCGACTCTCTCAGGATTTGTTTTGGTAAGCATAAGTCTAGTTTTAAGTTTGTAAGCAGGAGATCTAACCACATTAATCGTCCAGAAATTAACTATGATATCTAATATGGCCATAAAATGAAAACTAACATGCATACAGTTACCATCCTTATTGAAGCCAATATACATATGACAATGATCAGATGTGTCTGTGGGAAGATTGTTAACATAAAGTATAGGAAACAACACTTCAACATTTTGGTTTATAAGATGTCTATCAAGTCTTTTAAGATTAAAACACAACCATTTTTCATGTTAGACCAAGAAAACCTAGGACTAGAAAAAACATAGTCAAAAACAGAATAAAAGTTTATAAGGTTTTTAAAGTCCTCATCATGAACTTCAAGCCCACCACTTATATCTTCATATCCTAGTAGGGATCACTACTGGTTATATGAGGTAGATAACATTGACTAGACCAAAAAGCATCATTAAGAGTCAGGTTTGGTTCTCCATACACAAAGTGAACATGACAGAGTTTTGAGTGTATAATGTCATTAGTAGTAATATAGACCTATGGAACTTGAGGAAATAATGTTGAGGTCCAACTCTTGCTTCCAATCCAAAATCAAGTAGTGAGAAAGAAGACTAGAGAACCCCAGAACTTGATTTTTTGACAAGTGGAACCCTCCTGGAGAATGAGAATGCGAAAGCAAAACTAGAAAAGAGATTAAAACACGTTTTTTCCCTTGATGGAAATCTATTTAGAAGAAATTACTACCAGAGGCCGTTAATATTCCTTGATAATGAAGAAGTAACCCAGGTCGTGAAACTCAACCATAACGGAGAGCACTAAGAAAAGGCAAGGAAAGGCTATTTACTCAAATCTACGAGGCCAAGTATTACTGGCCTATAATGAAATGCGATACTACGCGTTATGTTAAAAAATATGAGCAATTTCAACTACATGGCAACCTGATTCACGTACCTTATACGATTCTCTAGAGTATATGTACCCCATGGCCATTCCATAATTGGGGGATAAACATCATAGGACCAATAAATCCAAAATCTTTGAAGCAATATGAATTCATCATGATGACATCGGAATATTTGACTAAATGGGTGGAAACAATACCCTTAAAGAGCACCACTGGCAAAATAATTTTTGCATTCGTAGAATCGCACATATTTTACGCTTTAGAATACTAATGCACCTCATCTTCGATAATATATCACTTTTTGTCAACTCTCATGTCAAATAACTAACGACAGCTTTCCGAATCAAACATAAAACTTCAACGCCGTACTATGTACAAGGCAACGGAAAAGCATACTAATAAGACATTGTTAAGAATTCTTAGTAGGAATCTATGCCATAATAAAATACTCTGGCATGAAGATATCCCTATGGCACTATGTGCATATAGAATTACAAAACTTACTCCTACTACTATTGATCTGTATATCTTGGCCATGTTAGAGCATAGCTCGGTTGAACCCACCAAGTGTTGGTTTGTCAAGTTTGGTTATCATATTTTAGTGAGCCAAAACTCATTTAAGAAGTCGCTTGATTTAAATGTACTAGAGTCAACTTCGTATAGGTTGTACTAGAAAGTCTAGGAATATGATACATACAAGTATTACTCGAAGACCTGAAGAACGTGAAGAAGTAACGAGCTACAACGACGACATCATCCTTCCTTTTGGGGTTAGTAATATTGACTTGAACTGTTTCATTCCTACCATATCTTTTAAGTCATGCTATATTGAAAACATAATTGCGAAGCTGTGAATGAATATTTTACTCTAGTATTGAGACATGGTCATATGATCATAGTATTAAGGAATTAGATTACGAAGTATAACGATTATCTTTTGAACTTCGTAGATATGACATCGACATAATCGTATGGATGCTATTATGATTATGTGTATGGGTAAAGGTGAAGATTTCATCATAGGAAACGATATTTTACATTTTTTTTAAGGAAGTACATTCATGAACTTGTTTTATAAATCGAAAAGGATATCGCTAGGCTTATTGGTATTGTTATTCATTGCATATCTTTGGATTACCAATATGTGTGAGATGGTAGAACCAATCATAACTTGTTATGTATCTTGGTATAACTAATCAAAATGCTTGACTTATGATTTGGTATGACTAGTTTTGTTTAATTAGTATAACCGATCCTAAGTAATCAGCTGAGATGGTATGATCGATTTTTGTAATTGGTGTGACCTATTCTAGTAATTGGTGTGACCGATCACAAAATAGTTGTGTAACTGATCTTTGTAATTTGTGTAACCGGTCCTAGTAATTGGTGTAACCGATCATGGTAATTGGTGGAACCGATCCTAGTAACTGGTGTGACCGATCACAAGGAATACCATGAGTATATCATAACCCGGTGCTGGTAATTGACGGAACCGATCCTAGTATAACTGATGTAACCGGTCCTTTTAACTTGTGTGACCGATCACAAGTATTCCATATTAAGGTATAACCGATCCTAGTGATTGGTATAACCGATTGAACCCATGAATGTGATTTGATATTTGATCAATCACATAGTTATCTTGGAATATAGATGAACCAATTCTAAACTTGTTTGGAAGTGTGGTATAATCGATTCCAAGATTGTAAATATGAAAGATAATTTACAAATAAAAGATGTCAACATACTTTGAACACAAACAATACCTCTTATCTTTTATTGTTCAAAGATATTCCTTAATTACTCAAGGAGATCCCGGTCTGAAATAAATGAAGAATCTTTTAATTAAGGTTGTTAGTTTTATATGCTTTAGTTACCAACAATTAAATGCATATATTTAGAGAATAAAAATTGGTAATGTGCATTTACTAATTAGAGATTTTTTATTGACAGATTTCGAAAAATATTGGACAAAGCATTTCTTGGAATTATGAAAACCTATTGGGCATTTATTGCATATCTTGAGAATACTTTCGGTTTTGGAAATTCCTTGGTATCCAAACACCCTTGGTCTATGAATACCTAAGTTTTCATTTCTAGAAAACTATCCTAAGAGCCAGGCAAACTTCATATTTTTGTTGTTTCTGATGGAGTCGTCTATTCGGAGAGGAAAGTACCATAATTAGGCAAAATCTCTCATGACTGCTCGTTTAAAGACTTTTGTGGGATCAAGAAGATCTACGAGTACCGTTGGTGGGAAACTAGATAATTGTAGTTTATTAGTTTTCGATTGATTTGATTGACTAACGGTTGTTGAAATTTTATTGCACCTAGTTTGTCTATTCATGAGAATCTTCTCTTCTGATATAAAATTCACTCAAACTAGATCGAAGTGTTGACATGATCTTTAGAACTGTTTTTAGATCTAAAGACATCTTGTGATAATCCATTGATAACAGACTCCGTTCTGTGTGTGATTGATCACAAGAGATTCAAGTGGTATTGTGCAGGTTTTAATTGAAGATTAAAGAAGATTTTAAGACGAAGAAGATTTCTTACTAGTTTCTCATATCTTTGTGTAGCATAAACCTTGATCGGCTGGGATCCAACTAAAATCGGATTTATTCGATTGATTAGTTGCGTGAGATCGGTAACACCTAATAGTTCTCTTGAGATCTATTTTGATTGTTACAAATCCGAATCTTATTACTTAGGTAATAGAGATTGGATTGATCTAACCAGGGAATGGAGTTTATTAGTTTAAACATAAGAGCCTTTGCATATGACTTGAGATATCTTTATCTGGAAAGAATCAAGAGAGTTGTTAGCAAACAGATTTGTTGTTCCTTTACTGTTTGGAATACGATTCGAAAGAATTGTTCCAGTGTGTGCACTTATTGAATGTCGGAAGTGCATGGATACTGAAGAAACCAAGTGAACTAGGTTTAGTTATTTGGTCTCAACTATAAGAAGTTTGGTTTAGATTTTGTATATCGGCTTAATTCTGAGAGTATTCAGCTCTGGACTAGGTCCTGAGGTTTTTCTACATTTGCAGTTTCCTCGTTAACAAAATCTTGCTGTGTCTTTTACTTTTCTATTTCCGCAATTTTTATTATTTATTATAATTAAAAGTAAAATACACAAACGTTAACTATGCTTTACTTGATAGTGATCATATAGAGTTTGGTTAAGTTCGAACCTATTATCAAGTAATCACACTTTGATTTTTGTATTGTCTCGATCTCGTATCCATAGACGATCACACAAAGTGTGAATACCGATTTGTTATATTGTCTCGACTTTGTCTATAGACAATTAATTTCCGTAAGAGGACTTATAGGTGGATAATTTAAAGATTGTGGTGTATTTGAGTACCCTCGTCTTTTCAATCCCCGCTCAAGAGTATTGTAAACTAGCAGCATCAACAATAATATTTTCAACTAGCAGCGCCAACATGGATACCAGACGGATCATTAATTTAGATAATATAGACGAGCGATATGACACAATAACAAAACAAGCACAAAAATACAGAAATCGGTTAGCCAAGGGAATTTAAGGATGGTGACATGGTGCAGGCCATTGCTCCACGCGTTCAAAGAAATGCCAGTGCCTTAAAAATTTGCACCAAATTCTGAAGGACCTTTCCGGGTTTACAATGTAGGAGGTTTCGAATATTACAAGATAGCACACGAGGATGGTACCTCAATTGAAGGGAGACAAAATACCATAGTCAATGAAATATGGATAAAGAAGTTCCATGTGCAAGAAAAGGATTATACAACTAGTAATTTGTATGCACAATTTCTCTACAAGTCAAAATACAAATTGGTGATTCAAAATGGGGGATGAAATTCTTCATAACAAACAAACAACCGCGCTAGATAGAATCCATACAAAAGTGTGAGCCAAGGCTCAAACAACACCAGATGGGTACTGTCTCTAAGAAGGGCGAAAGATGATCTTTTTTTTATACGAAAAAGAGAGCAAAGGCACCTAGAAAGAATGCCTACCCCCGGTTACATCCGTTGTGATGCCTGTGCTAACACTAGCAACATGATCAATTCTCAAAATATAGGTACTGTTATTACAGGAATTCATATCATAATGATTTGGAGGAATTTGTAAAGCATGCATGATAGTAGACAAATTCTTTCCTCTCCATATAGAGTCAGTGAAGAGAGACGACTGTCTGGCCAGTCTGGCTAAGTTAATTGCTACGTAGTTTTGTTGAGCAGTTACTCTAGAGAGCTTCCCTAGAACAAAATCAATTGGGTGGCTTTTGGTGTTGTTGCCTTGTTGATGTGTGATTTGACCTTTGAATCTTTATTGGACTTCCCATTGGTATTGAGCTTTTATGGATTATAGAGTATCTTCAGACTCAGCAGCAAAGGTGATGTTAGCTTGCTGCATTGTTTTTCCCCATGTGAGGGCTAGTTGAGCTCCTCTGCTTGACCTTTCTGCTCTGCTGATTTCAGTAGTAAAGTCCTTGTAGTTTCTGGTTCCCATACATTGACCTGAATAGGACATAGCAACAAGAGAGTAGTTAGTATAATATTGAGCATCACTAATATCCTGGTAGAGATCAGCTAGATCAACATGCATGCTAATAATGATTCCAAATTTATCAGATATATGTCTGTGTTGACTATGGTCCTCTTGAGAATAGTTGGTATTGTTGAACTAATAATAATAAATATTATTCATGATATGCCCTGGTTTGTGATGGATCCTGGAATGACTATATATGTGTTGTGTAATATCTTGAGCAGTGGCATTGGCTGTTGGGGAAATCTTTCTGAAGACCCAATCACATCTTGCTTTCCATATGAACCAGCATATGGTAGCAAAGGTTTCATTCCATCTAGCATTTATGTTGTCTGCATGGAACCAGGTGTTTAGCCAATCATGAAAATAATGGAAGTTGGTGAAGAGGATATGGTGTTCTCCAAACAGCTTTTTCCAAACTTCAGAGGTAGCAGAGCAGGATAATAGAACATGTGTTATATCTTCTACTCCATTCTTGCAGTGAGAGCATATTGAATCAATGTAATTCAGGATGCTAGCTGTCTTGGCATTGGTGGGGAGAATACTATGAGCACATTTCCAGATGAATAAATGGGTTGCAGGGTTGGTATCAAGCCCCCAGATTTTACTCCAGGGAGCTATTTGAATATCCATAACATATTTCTCTTGTATCTTCTTGTCATATAGGGATTTGACAGAAAAAAATTTGTTGGTGGTGAGGGGCCATTCAACTTCATCCTGCTCAGTTTGGTAATGAGGTGTTTGAAGAATGAGGACTTGGATTTCAGGTGTGAACCATTAGTTTAGAATGTTGGTGTCCCAATACCTATAGGTGTTGAAAAGTTGGTTGACATTTTTGAGGTTTTCAGGACAAAGGGTAGGTTTTATGAGTCTTCTAGAGTAATTGTTAATCCATCTGTCATTCTAAATATGTATTTTGAAACCATTTCCCACCCTCCAAAGAGTGGGAAATGGTTTGGTTTCTAAACTTATGACTTCAGTGTTGGGGTAATGAGAAGCCTTCATGGTGCTGCTCCATAGAGAATCTGGTTCTGAGATTAGTCTCCAAGCAATCTTAGTAAGCATATCCATGTTGAAAATTTCCATATTCTTGAAACCCATACCTCCCAGATCTTTGGGTTTGTTAACAACATCCCAAGCAAAATAGTACACTCCTTTGGATTTGTCTTATTCTTTATTCCAGAAGAAGTCTCTTTGAATTGCATTGATCTCCTTGCAAGTAGCCTTTGGGATTTTGAAGTAGTTTATCTGGTATATGCTAGTTGTGGAGGTTACTGAATGTATCATTGTCATCTTCCTAGCATTTGAGAGATTTGTCTTCCATCCATCAAATCTGAATTTAAGTTTGTCAACACATGGCTTGAAAGCTTGGACCTTGCTCCTGGTAGTGAAGAGAGGGGATCCAAGTTATTTATCAGATGTGTTAATCCTTTGAACCTTCATAGTGTTACTTATATTGTTAGCAATATCTGGAGCAGTGTTTTTGCTGAAGAAGATGCCAGATTTTGAGAAGTTTATTAGCTGGCTTGAAGATTTTCCAAACTCCTTGAAGATTTGTATGAGATTGTTGCATTCCTGTATATTAGCTTTGCAGAATATCATGTAGTCATCAGCAAAGAGGAGATGATTAATTGCTGGAGCATCCTTACAAATTTTGACTCCATGTAGTTGTTGTTGGGTCTTATCATGTGTAAGATATCTGGAGAGGGATTCCATGCAGAAGAGAAATAAATATGGGGATAAAGGGTCCCCTTGCCTTAGGCCCCTAGAAGGTTTGAAGAATTTCCATGGAGATCCATTGACTAGAACAACCATGCTAGTGGTGGAGATACATTGATGAATTAGGTTGCACCAATGAGAGCTGAATCCCATTTGGGAAAGAACTTGGAGGATAAATTCCCAGTTTACTTTGTCAAAGGCTTTTGCCATATCTATCTTTATACCCATTATACCATTGCCTCCTTTTTTCACCTTCTGGTATTCATATGGTGAATGATTTCATGGGCTATGGCTATATTATCAGAGATTTGCCTTCCATGAATAAAGGAAGATTGAAATGGGGATATTAGTTTGGGTAGAAGAGGTTTTAGTCTCTAGGAAATAATTTAAGAAATGATTTTGTAGGTTGTATTACAAAGGGAGATAGGTCTGAATTGAGCAGGTGTGGTAGGTTTTTCAGTCTTGGGAATGAGGGATATGAAAGTGGAGTTCATCTCCTTGAGGATGTGTCCAGTTGTGAAAAAACTCTGAACCATGTGAATAATGTCTTCCCCCACAATTTCCCAGTTAGGTTGAAAGAAGTTTGGGGGAAAGCCATTGGGACCCGGGGCTTTATCTCCATCCATAATAAAGAGAATGTTTTTGATTTCCAAATATTCAGGAGTTCTGATGAGAGTATGATTCTCCTGGTCAGTAATGGTAGTGGGTATTAGCTGGAGGATGAAAGGGTTAATGTGAATGGGTTCAGCAGTGGCCATATTGCCAAAGTGGCTTGTGAATGTGTTGGTGATTTCTGCATTGTCTTGTATCCAAGAGCCATCTTCTTTTTGTATGGAATCAATCATGTTTCTTCTGTATATTTTCTTGGCAACAATGTGAAAGTAGCCTGTATTTATATCTCCCAGTTTGATGTGTTGATCTCTGCTTTTAGTCTTCTAGAAGGCTTCTTGAACATGATGCCAGTGGTCAACTTGTAGTCTTGCTGCTTTGAGCTTAACACCTCTAGTTGGTTTAAACTGATTTTTAGTTAACCAATCCAAATGTTGTATACTTTTTTATAGATTAGTCTTTATGTTGCCATAAACTTCTTTGTTCCATTTCTTCAGCCTGACTTTTATGTCCCTTAGTTTCCTTACTATTTTTATAGCTAAAGAACCTTTATGAGTTGTTTTCCAGCAGTCAGCTATGATGTTCTTACAGTCTTCATGATTGAGCCATGAGCCAAAGAATCTGAAGGTAATTTGGCCATGTTTCCAATTTGGGTTGGTATTGAGGATGATTGGGTTGTAGTCAGAACCGATGGAAGTGAGGTTTGAGATGGTGGTATTGGGTTGGTTGTCTATCCAAGCTTGTCCTTTGTCCAGTCTTTGTTCAGTGAGTTGATGACCAGTTCTTTTGTTTGTCCAGGTGAAAGGACATTCAGTGTAGCTCAGATCAGTTAGATTAGCTTCTTCAATCTTTCTCAGGAAAGTATCAGCTTCAGTTTGATTAATCAGGCGTTGACTAAATTTCTCATGTTCATGCAGAACAAAGTTACAATCCCTCATGATCAACCAAGGTAGAGTGTTAGTAGCATAAGTATTTTCAATCATGTTCCATGAATGAAGTTTATCATTAGTAGTAAAGGGGCTGCCATAATAACCAGTAAAAATCCAAGGGTCTCCATGCATAGGTTTAATGGTGGAATTAATGTGATAGTCAGAAAAGTCTTCAATAGTGACATCCAAATTGGTTTTCCAAGCAAGAACAAGACCTCCAACAGTTTTGGCTTTGCCTTTTGGTTCAATAAACCAAAAATTTGTGACTCCGATGTTTCCTAGGATTTTCTTTAGATTTATAGATTGTTGTTTGGTCTCAGAAACAAAAAAGATCTCAGGGTTATGTTTATTTAGCATGTTGTTTAGATATCTAATGGTGTCAGCTTGTGCTAAACCTTGACAGTTCCAAGCTATGATTGAATAAAATTGTCAAAAGTATGATATAATAGGGTAAGAGAAGATAATGATTATGTATCCTAAACTTGAACATGTTGTCCTAGCTTTGTAGTTCTCTGAAATCCAGAATTCAATCCTCATAATTAAAGTGATAAGAATATTGAATTCAACTTGGAGTTTGTTGTGCATTACCTGGTTGGTTTCAGATGTGGTAGCTCCCTCCAGATTACTAGTAGTATTGTTTGACATTTGATCTTCATCCATTGGGGAGTGTTGAGTATTGCTCCTCTTGGCTGATTGATGTTCATTCCATTGCATCTCCTGATACTCCGACTGGCTAGAAAAGTTGTGAATTTTCCATTTTGGATCAACCAATTGAGGATGATGTTCAACATCGACGGCTTTTCAGATTCAGCTCACTTCTTCTCCTTTCCCATAAGAGTTTTTTCTGTTTGTTGTGCTCTTCCATCATCTTTTTTTGTATGTCAGCTATAGAAGTGGTGTTTTAGAATTCATTATCAGCAATTTGGTGTTGGAGAATGTTATTAGTTTTTGGGAAGATGGTTGTGGGATCTAGAGTTTCCTCTAATTCTGGTGAGATTGACACCGTAGTGAAGCACTTTCTTGCAGCATCTTTGGTGTTTTTTTTCTTTTTTTCTTGAGAATTTTTGCTTATGTGATTCTCTAACAGCTTCTTGTGATTTTTCTGACAAGTTATGGCATCATGATTGGTAGTTGGAATGTTTCCTTTGATAGGTTTGTTTAAACCTGCTTGAAAAATCAGTTATTGGGGTGGACCATCCAATTCTTCACAATGGTTTCTAGGAGAGACTGTTGTTGCGCTTTCCTCATCTTAAACGCTAAATCTTCTTCTCCAGCTTTATCAGAGTAATAATGGATGATGGGTGGTTTTTTGGGGCTTATGGGTGGAGTGATAGTTTTGTTGGATGAAGAGGGCGTGGTGGGAGTTGAAGGAAAAATGTTACCAGAGATAGAAGTATACTTATTAGTTGAAGTTGGTTGAGTTTTTCCTTTTTCTTCAGTGCACAAAGGACCAGGATGATCAAGAATTCTGCAAATTTTACAGAAGGCTACACCATTTAGAGCATAAGCTAATTCAAGCCAGTGGGATGTATTTTCATCTTCATAAGCATCAATGCCATACTTTAGAGCCTTAGTAACATCGATAGTGATTTGAACTTCCATATTTTTCTCATCATCATCTCTTCCATAAGCTTTCTTAGAACCTTGGTAGATTCCTGCTGGTCCAATCAAGTTTCTTATATCAGGAACGATATGAGTTGGAATTATTTTGACTAGAGCCCAGATACAGACTTTGTAGAAATTTACTTCATCAATGAAGTCTGGTCCTTCTTGTGGCACCTCAGTTAAGACAATGAGCTTGTCAAAAATTCTTCTTGTTCCCCCTTTCCTGAAAACCTTATAATCTTCATTACTAGTTAACCTGATTTGATAGTAATTTCTTCTTTTTTTCCATAGTGAAATTTCAGCATTTCTTTGTAATTCCCAGTTGTTATTGATGAATCTTGATATTTCTCTTGTTTTAAATGATATTCTGCTGCACAATCTCATAATGAAGACTCATTTCCAGTCTATCTTCTTCTTTGGTAGAATGTTAGCCTTGTTTACAAACACTTTTGGGAATAAGTCTTATGGTATGTTTAAGGATGAGTTCATTTGTTTAACAAGGTTTTCTAGACTTTCAGAGCTTTTGGTTCCTGAGGAAGAAGCCATAAAAGTGTATAGACTGGTTTTGGTATGAGGGTGTTTGTGAAAGAGGCATATATGAAGTATGGTTTTAAATTTTGGTATGGGTTGTAAGCTGTTCTGATCAACTTTAATTTGAATTTTGAATTTTGAATTGAATTTTGACATTTTGAAGATAGTACAATTTGTTTTTTTTTGTTACAGTTGGTTTTTTTTTTTTTTTTTTTTTTTGAGGAAGGAAGGATATATTGAAAGAGAAAAAATGGTAATTACAATGGTGGAAACGAAAAGAGTCCAAAAAATAACACCTAGAAGACCTTAATTACATATGAATTATGTCTTCCCAGTGGAATAAAATCTGGTTCATTGAGAAATCCTTAAAAGTTTCTGTATTAGAGCTCCAGATATGAATATGAAGTAAGATGGAAATAACTAGATCGTCCTTATCCCTAGCCCTTCCACCATGAACACGTCTGTTTCTTTCTAGCCAAATTTCCCAACTTAGAGCAAGTGGGATAAGATGCCAAATCACTTTAATTCGTTTAGAAACCTTGTCCAATCTCCAGCTCAAAAATAAGCTCTGTAAGTCCTTCGTCATCACCCATTTAACTTTCAGAGAGTCTATAAGCAGCGACCAAATAGACCCTGCCCAGGTACAATGGATGAAAATGTGCTCTTGTGTCTCAACCTCGGCTAAGCAGAAAGGACACAAAGTGGTGTTTACCTCAACTCCTCTTCTATGAAGCATAATCCTCGTCAGAATTGATTGATGAAAAGAATCCCATATAAGAAATGTCACCTTTGGTGGTGCCAAACAACTTTGCGCCACTCTATAGAATTCCCAATCCTGATCATACAGCTGGTTATTATGAGGAGGGATGAACCCAGCAGAGTCTGTATTACAGGATGGTGACCAAGCATAGGTCCAAGGTTGATAGCAAAGAGGAACCCATCCAGTCTTGAGGTTGATGTGGCTTTGAACTACTAACAATCTAAAGGAGCATAGCCTGTAAAATTTTCTACACCAACACCAATCTCATAATACAAGTAATAAATGTAAAAGTAAAGAATAAATTGGGAAAATTCGGTATCCAATTTCTGAAAGGCTTGACCTTTGGTCAAATTTTTATCCTTACAGGTCTTAGGTGAGGTGAAAGTGTACTCTAAGTCGGGATAGTGACCGATGCTTTGTATTCTAGTTGGGATCAACATATGATTCCATTTGGTTTGTTTTATGGTTAGGGGATTGAGTTTGAGTGTGAGATGTGAGGTGTTCATCATACGGTAGGTCAACCTAGTAGACTTACTGATGAAGATGATATAAGAAATGTACTTTAAGATTCTAGTAGTTTTGGACTGCAGAGTAATAGTGACAAAAGTAATGAGGGTTATGTAGCTTACCTGGTTGAAGACAAAGATTGTACCATATTCATATGCAAGCCCCTTGCTCCAACATGTTGTGTTCCATTCCTTTTAGTTTGTACGCAATTCCGCAGGTAAGGATTCGAATGTGCCAAATATGATCAAAATATCTGTTAGGTGTTTGGGTGTTGTGAGAAATCATGAGAGGATGTAAGGAAAGTTCTTGTTTCAAAAATATTGGGATTCTAAGAACTATGAGAAACCCATTATGGTGATGATTTGGAGTAGGTATCTGCGGGTCGGTAAATGGTTTCGGATCCATGGGGCGGGTAATCTGAACTGGTAGACCAAATTTCAACTTGTTGCCAAATGTCTGCTTCCGCCCCTGCATAGCCAATAGTTTGGGCTTGCGTTCAATAGGTCTCTGCATGTGATGACTAGGTAAGAGATTCTCCGAGATCTCCCTAATCTGATATCGAAGAGAGGGGATGGATGGGTAAGATGCGTTAACTGTTGGGATTCTCATCCTTAGCGCCTTAAGAGAGGAGAGCAGTTCTGTTTTCCTATTCATCAACTCTGTAACTTCCCCTTTCCATTTTCCATTTTCACATAGCAATTTCCAGAGACTACAAAAATGTCGAAGCGGGATCAAGCATACATGGATTATTTGAGTCATGTTGATCAACCTGCGATGTCTACTAATCGAGATGCCAGAGAAAATCCATGCTGCAATAGGTCCATGATTGATGTGCATGGGATGCATGTAAGGGTTTTTGGTAATCTTGTGATGGTTTTTGGTTTCTGGGTATTGATAGTAGAATTTATATCTAGAATTAGAACAATTTCTAGATGCAAAGATGGTATTGATCTGAATTTCTTTAATTATCTGAATTGGCAGGTGGTAGAAATAGATAGTGATGATGAGACCTTGCCTGGAATGAAAGCAGATTCTGAGAGAGTTAAGCATGTACAGCAAGTAGGATCAGCAATGCATGACCACTCCAAGGCTGAAGTGTTTAGTTCTCAGATGCCCCAACTCCAGGCTGCTAAGGAGGGCTGGGTGGTGTATGCTGTTCACCCTGACAAAGGGAAATTAATCATTAGGGAGGGTGTTATTCTTGTAGGAAAGGAGAAGATCGTGAGTGTGGGTTCCAATCAAGGATTCTATTCTGCACCCGTTCCTGCTGTTGTTAAGGCCAAAATTAGAGAGAATGATCAACTTGGCCATCCCAGTGACACTGTAGTCTTCCCCAATTGTCTCATGTTGGCACAAGAGATGCAGAAATTGGTAGAGGCTGCTTATGATCTCTCCCTCTTTGGCCCTGGTGAGATGACTGCTTCCAGTGATGTTCCAGCTAATGTTGTTTTGCTAGTTCCTACATCCAGAGGTAATTTGTTTGTGTCTAGGCTGAAGACTGCGCCATAAATCAGTGGAATTGGCAATGATAGTATGGATGAACTTATATTTCTAGTTTAAGAAAGTGAATTTGTAGATAATGTTTTTTGGGGTTTGATACTTTGTGTGTTTTGGAGACCAAGTAGAAATAACATTTTGTGGTATGGTATGTATCTGTCGGTATTTTGGATTTTGATTAGGTGACTAATGGTGGTATGAATGGAGATGGTGTTTATCTTGGTTGTTAAGTAACTAAGGATATGTTGGCTTAGTTTGTTGTGTATGATTGGGTGGTCTGATTGTTTAATTTTGGTTCTGCTATTGAAAAACTGAGAGAGAAAGGTCTCAGTGGAGAGTTCGATGAGGTTGCATATATAATGATGTGTTAAATTATGAGGTTTATGATTGTTCCAGGGTAGATAAAGGTGATTTTCCACCTGGTAGTATGGGTTTGATTTGTGACATTGTAATAAAACAGAAAGTGAATACTAGGGTGAATTAGAAAGCATAGAGATTCCTTACCATAATCATAGAGAGGTAAATGTCTATCAGTGTTAGCAGCATACATGTTCCAGGCAGCATAAGACCTTACAGGTGCAACCAATAGGAACCTCAAGTACTCTAAGGTTTTCCATCTCCATTGATTACCATAGAAACCCTGAAAACTGAAGCTCAGGGTAATCATATAATTAGAATTTGGGAACTCATAACTGGAGAAGTGAACTGTTAGGACATGAGAAGCTAAAAACTTTGAAACCAAATCAGAGTGAAGAAGCAGTATAGAGTTTAGGCTGGAGGAGGGTGAGATTGTGATTGTTGTGTGTCTTTGATTTTCTGGACTACTAGATCTTCTTGTACTCCCAGTAATTGGGTTGAGGCGTTTATGTGATTTGAAAGATTTGTGGGATTTATGTGATTTGAGTGATTTCGATGATCCAATACCATAAGTATCCTTTGTGAATGTGAGATTGCAGCTTGAGTTGTGGTGATTGTGATGAATGCAGTTGAATTGACAGGGTAGAGTGACTGATTTGTGCTTCATTGAAATTCCGGTTATAACATCCGGCCACTTTCAGGCGAAAATAGACCGTTAAGAATACCTTTGGGGGAAGAAGACAAGCGAGAACCGGGAGAGAGTTAAGCCGCCGGCGTGAAATCAGGCGAGGATAGAGGAGAGAGGGTAGAGCACATAGTTGCTTCACAACGCTGCCTATTTTTAAAGTTTTTGATTAGTATTTGGGCGAAAGATGATAAAAATGTATTGTAATTACGATGTAAGTTCACAGCTCATCATATGCCGAACTAGACTAACAGAAAACATGTGCGCCAAACCTGATTCTTACAAATGGTGTGAGCCCAAGACTCAGAAAGAACCAATTAGGAACCAGTGTTAAGAAGATAATCATGCTGAAGGTTTTCTTCCACGACACGAGAATGTAAAGTTCTCAAAACACCGGCTAAAGAAGATTACATTGATGCATGTGCGTTAAGCCTAATTTCTACGAAAAATGTGTGTCCACGACCTAGATAAAAATCGACGCTAAGAAGTGTAAGACAAGATTTGACCCTACAAAAGGTGCGACAAACAAGAAAAGAGAGGAAAATACCCAGACATGGCTGTAGAAATCAAGGTTTGAGGACGGTCTATTCTTTGTCATTAATTGTTATGGAGTAAGGTCCATGTTCTTATCCGTTCGTGAATGTTTATCACACATGGTCTGGCAGAGATTTAGATAATTTCTTACTAGTTCGTTAGTAAGAGGACCAACTCTACAAAGAAGAAAAAAAGATTAAAGTCGCCACCTAACTAAGGGGATTCAGGACCCTTATAACTAGTTTGAATTCTTTCAGGAAGAACAAAACCAGTTATGACTTTCATGTTTATGGTATGCTATCAGAGAGTCTGGGTAAGGAGATTCTAGTACGGGATGGGAAGGTGTTAGGCACCCATCAGCCGCCCAATCGTAAGATTGGCCTCTACTTCATGATTAATGGGGAAATGTTTATAATTTATTTTTTACCAATACTTATATGTGCAGGATTTTGATACCGAAATTTATTAGAAATTGAGAAAAGATTTTCATGCATTAACTATTTATAATATATAATTAATGAAAACTTTATTATTATTTTTATATTATATATATAAATTTATTATGGGTCTCATGTGGGTAGGAATTCCGCTTTAAACCCACACTTCGATTCATCCCACTTGAAAAATTAATAATAAAACATAAATATTTTTATGTAATGTAAAGAGTAGCTGCGGTGTTACTACGAAATGGAAAACCATTTCGTTCCCGTATGACTACATAATTTACCGAAGAGATAGGAAATTAGTATACCTGAACTATGATACCTAAACTTGAAAAGGATTCTTACGATGATTTCTTGATTCTGTTAAGTATGAAGAAAGTAATTAAAGTACTAGCAATTTAATGCTAATATTTTAAGAACTTAAAGACGATACTTAATTTGATATTTCTACTTATTTTATTTTTTTTGGGTTTTCTGGAAATAAACTAGAAATGTATAGGATAATAATAACTATTATATATGAAGAAAATTGGATTTCTCTTTGATTAAACGACCAAATACATAGAGTTTCTCACAGGAGTAATAAAAGGAGAATTAAAGAAAAAAAAAGTGTTTTTAGAAGTGGTATTTCTCTTGGAAATTAATCCTTAAAGAAGGAGTGATTCTTATGAGAAAATGTTATGTTTTGAAGTATGCGTTCAATTTCCTATTTATAGTTTTGGAACCCCGACATCCTTCCTTTTTTTCTTGCGCCGAATCCGGAGAATCCTGCGAGAAGAAAGAAAAAATTGTCCTTTGCAAATAAATTTTTTTCTTTTCAAAAGATATGTGGGTCCCACCAAAGAAAAATGATTTTTCTTCCAACATTTTCTTACTCCCATGTGATGTAGGTCCCACTTGATTTTTTTTCTTTAACTAATATTGACAAATTCTTCCATGAGACACGTATTTGAAGAATTAGTCCTACTAACTAATGTCTTGGTGATGATAAGGGGATGATGAAAAGTGGTCGCCCTCTTAACGTCTTCTGTTTTGCTCGTAACTTTTGCATACGAACTCCAAATGACTCTGTTCTTTCACCATTGACTTTGAATTTTTCTCCTCTTTAACGTGATAGCAAGAATTCCCAGGTTTGGAAAGATAATGAAATGGGTAGGAGCCGTGCTTGTGGGCTTGACTGGGTAGATCTTGTGGGATTGAGAGCTTGTGGGCTTGATTGGGTAGAGCTTGTGGGATTTATTGGGTAGAGATTGTGGGATTGATTTAAAGGATATGTAAATCCTTAATTGCTTCACAAAGAATTTCTCTTGTATTCGGCTCCGAAGTACAATACTGATATTTTCCATGGAAGGTGCGGAATTGGGGTGTAAACAGTTTCCCCTCTTTGAGAGTAACTGTTTTCGGTTAACGAACAAAGCCCTAAACACCCTTTCGCACCCTATCTTTTCCAAGAGGTGATTTTGATGAGTTGATGAAGAAATTCTGACGTTGGACGGGTTTGCCCCAGTTAAGCTTGTCAGCTCCATTTTCCTGATGTTTTTGAACCTTTGCGGTTGATTCAGTTGGATTGCCCTTTGTTCGAGCCGATTGAAATAGTTGAAAAGGTTGATGAAGAAATATACTAACATTGGCTGTGTCTGCCCCAGTTGAGCTTGTCGGTTCTTTCACATTCTGAAAGTGCATCTTCTTGGCTTCCGTTCCACACTTTGTCTTGACATGACTTGCTTTTCTTTCACGAGACGATTCTGATAAAGTATTTTTTCCCAAAACTTCTTGAGGAAGTAATTACCCCTTTTTTTTATAAGATAGGGGATAAACTTTTCTTTAGGTATGAAACTCCTTCTCTTTTCTTCAATATGTCGTCTAGGCAGCTGGCTATCATTATTCCTGATCCTCCGAATTTGCCTACGTTGCGTAGAAGACGAAGAGTTGGGGTTCTATATGATGTGGATAATCACGTTTCTGCAAGAATCCGAGAATACCCTGTAAGTTTCTTTGTTGATCAAAATTTCGTTCTTCGTTTTCCATGTTTTCTTTTATTATTTCTCAACCATTGCTTTCTTTCACAGAATTACACTTGGGCGCGTTTTCGTGGAGGGACCACTGGCATAGTAGAATGGTGGATGGTGCTGAGATGATGCAAAGGTGTACGTCATCTTGCACAACAGATCGATTGGTTCGACTTTATTGAAGCTTTGGCACTGTTCCATGATGGTGAGAATGATTTAATCGTGGCAGAGCGATGGTGGGGTGATACTAATTCATTTCACCTGCCACATTGTGAGTTAACCATCACTCCTCTGGATTTATACATGATTACT
The DNA here is from genome assembly GCA_023529315.1 of Papaver bracteatum. Classification (NCBI taxonomy): domain Eukaryota; kingdom Viridiplantae; phylum Streptophyta; class Magnoliopsida; order Ranunculales; family Papaveraceae; genus Papaver; species Papaver bracteatum. The sequence goes on along the minus strand of JAJJWX010000473.1, from coordinate 780,460 downwards.
GGCATCCGTGTGGGAGTAGGAGCTCCTGTTCCGTTGGGTGTAAACGTGATAGAGGAGAATATCCGAAACATGTTGGGACCACATTGTGGGGATATCTTCCCTAAAAATTGGTACGTCAGCTTAGCTGGCTTGAAGACGCATTTCTCGGTCCCTGAGCTGGATCTCGCGGCTAATGCTTCGAAATATGATGCTAAAGTTATTACGGTTACCAGAGCTTTCCTGATTTTCATTGCGGGTCATACCTTACTTGACTCTTCTGGTGGCTATATCAAATCTGGCTACTTGGCAGCATTTTATGACCTTGACTTGGTGAATTTTTACGATTGGGGAAGTTGTGCGATGGCGCGACTTTACACCTATCTTTCTCAAGCAACATGCCTTCAAACAAAAGCCTTATGTGGATTCTGGACCATCTTGAATGTGAGTATATTTCTCCTTGCTTCAGGCTGAACGATCTTGGACCCCCTTTTTAATACCCATACTTTTTCTTTGCAACAATATTGGTGTTATGAGTATTTTCCCCTTAGTCATCCTCCTTTTGATACAAGCTCCTCCAATAGTCAAACATTTCCTCGAATGGATAAATGGAAAGGTACACTTCGAATCCACTCAACTGCATATACACTCCTTTGTTTGGAGGGAGCGACAGTTGAATCTGTAAAAAACCTTTTTTTTAACTAATATATATATATATATACTTCCATTTTGATCGTAGATTTGCTGGGACCCTTGGAAGGATTATCTGATTCGGCGTGATCAAAGAGCCATTCATGCCATGTCGTCTAGCATGCTTCGGTACTTGTTACGTGGCCCATATTACTGTGCTTGGTATCTTGGTGACAGATTTGGGAGACAAATTAGTCAACCAGATGCTATACCTCGTTTTCCTCCTCCCGACGTTACATGTTTTCCTTATGCATCGTTTAGCGATATGAACGAGATTTCACGCCAATTGCAACGTTCCTATGAAGATTTAGTTGATTGTGGAGTGAATTTTGAATCATATTGGAGATCGGTTTCTTTAGGTCCACCTCTTGTTATCCAATCTTGCCGAGAGAATCTTGTAGTGGGTGACTCGGGTTTTTCCCCTCGTCCATTATTGATGGGATCTTCAAGCAATGCTCCTTCTCAACAAGTTTCATTAATGGGTTTCGGTCATCTTCTTCCAACATGGGATTTTCAAATACCTATCTTGGGGACTTAAAATGTGGTTCCAATTAAAGGTGACCCTGTTGATCATGAAAACATTATTGGTTTACCTCTCCCAGATGATATTCCCGAGGTACTGCTGCTACTCTTCCCTTCTTGCCTTAATGACTTAATACTTTTATTAACTCATTTCTCGTTTCAGGCTTCCAGACCTCTTCAAGAATACTTGCTTCGTTTGGTGGATAGCCGTGGGCGCCAGTTGATATTGGTGGTGAATGAGATGTACGTGATTATGTTGATATATGATGAAATCAGTAGAGAAACCCTGGGAAGGCAGCCACGTATTGATATTCTTTTTGAAGAATTGTCTAATCTTCGGCTTCTTTACGAGGTAAACTACTTTTTTTTTTTGAACAGGGAAAAGGAGCGAGCGGATTGGATGAATGACCCTAATGGGTTGGAGAAACCCAACGGGTCTTGGGTTTAGTTTCGGTTTGCCCGAATAGAAGTTTGATGGAGCCCTAATCCTCTGCTTTATATACTTCGTATTCTTCTTCTTCGACCATCAGTTTCTCTTTCTTCTTCTTCTTCTGCTATTTTCTTTGCACATCCGCCTCTTTCCTCCATCTTTTCATCAGATCTTTCTTGTATCTGCCGGATCTGGACTTTGATCTTTCTTTTCTTGATCACCGTCTTCATGTTCTTCTGCTTTCTGCTTGTTTGGTTTATTGCCGTAGTAATCATTTACTGGTGGAGTATGCGAGATGCAGTTTGAGCGGCTGAAAGTAGTGCTAACTAAAATGAGATGTCTTTGGTGGAATCTCAGTATAGATCTGTATAAATCCTCTTCTTTCTGTGCTTGATAATAGTGCATCTTGAGATCCAGATTAATGTTCGGCTCGGAGATGAAAATTTGATGATTTATGGAAAGATACAAGATCGTTCCATATGCAGCTTCAAAATACGTACAAAGATAAATCCAGATTTCAAAGTTGAAGTCAGATTTAGATTTAGAAGTATCTTCCTGGGATGAAGATGTCTAGATCAAGTGTGTCACATGGGCACTTTTACCACTATCACACATTGGTTTCGTTCAATGGGAAATGGTGAAGAAAGTGGATCTCGGTCTAGACTCAGATAAAATCATCTCCTTTCCTTATTTGTTTTTCATTTCTTCTTCTTTGGTTTGCCGTCATATCATTTTTTGTTTCTTGTTGTTGTTCTTCTTTTTTCTTTTCTTTTGTTTGTTTCTTATTGTTGTTTTTTTTTCTCGATCTGATCATGTATCCTTCAGATAAGGAAGAGTTCATGCTTTTCATTGTTGTAGACGAAGATCTTGTAATTCCTTCATTTGTGAATGAAGTATTTTCTTTCTGGTTGTTCTCTTGTCCTTGGTTTGACTTGCAATGACTTTGTAGATTGCTGACTCCGGTGGAGAGGCCTTAATTCAGATAACTCGTCATTCACAAAATCTTAAAGCATGGTTAGAACATGATTAGGCTTAAAATAACACTCAAGAAAATTTTGCCTCAGTTGCCTATTTGGTACGTGTGCAAGACACAGTGTTATCCTAAGTCTTTCATCATCATCATCATCAGCATTTATTTTATTTTTATTTTTTGAAAACAAAAACTTAGAAATTTAATAACTGCAAAACACTGAAATTTTGATTTGGAGAGTTTAGCTCAGCTGCCTATCTGGTTGCTCATAACACCATACCAAAATCCTAAGCTTTTCATCATCGATAAACTCTCCGGGTTTTTTTATTTTTTTTTATTTTTGAAACACTTAGGAAGACAGTTTTTTTTTTTTTGAAACACTTAGGAAAACAAATTTTTTTTTTTTTTTTAAAAAAGAAAAGAAAATTGAAACTTAATAAAACTTTTTTTTTTTTTTATTTTGAAAACAAATTGATAAAGCAGAAAACGATGATAAAAGTCATGAGTGTTGACAAACCAGTTGATCTTTTGAGGAAATGCATGGATTAGTTATGTCGGGATATCGCCTTTGATTAGGCATAGTACCACTTGAGTTGATCAGCATTCGTGGGCCTTGGATGCTCTTCTCCATCTAGGTCTATCAGTTGTACTGCCATTCCCTAAAAAATCTTTTTAACAATGAATGGACCTTCCCATTTTGGTTTGAATTTTCCCCTTGGGTCAGTATGCTTGACCAGACGAATTTCCTTGAGCACGAGATCTCCTTCGTCGAACTTGCGGGGTCGCACGTGTTTATTAAAACTTCGTGTGACTCTGTTCTGGTATGCCTGAGAATGGCAGGCTGCTGCTAACCTCTTTTCATCAATAAGATTTAGCTGCTCGACTCTTACTTTTACCCATTCATCTTCAGGTAACTGACTCTCCTTTAGAACTCTTAGAGTTGGAATCTCCACCTCTATAAGATGCATTGCCTCCATACCATATGTGAGCGAGAAAGGTGTAGCCTCGGTTGCGGTGCGAATTGAGGTTCCGTATGCCCACAAAGCATATGGTAATTTCTCACTCCAATCTGTATATGTATCTGTCATCTTTTTTAGGATCTTGACGAGTGTCTTGTTGGCTGCTTTTACCGCTCCGTTGGTTTGGGGCCGGTACGGTGAGGCTAGATGGTGCTTGATTTTGTACTTTCCAAGAAGTTGTTCGGTTTCTTCACCGATAAAATTTGACCCATTGTCTGATATTATTTCATGTGGAACTCCATACCTGCAGATGATGTGGTTCCGTATGAAATCGACTGTCGGCTTTCCTTTGAAACTTCTGGTTGAAATGGCTTCTACCCACTTGGTGAAGTAGTCAATTGCAACAAAGATATACGTGTGGCCGTTGGAAGATGGATTGATTTTACCTATGAGATCGATTCCCCAGGTATAAAAAGGCCACGGAGACGATAGTGTATGAAGTTGAGAAGGATGTACATGCATGAGGTTTCCATGTATTTGGAATCGGTGACATCTCATGACGAAGTTACAGCAATCTGACATCATTGTTGTCCAGTAGTATCCCAAACGAGCTATTTTCCTATTCATCATGTGTGCATTCATATGAGGACCACACTCACCGCTGTGTACTTATTCCAGGATCTTCCTTGCTTTGTGTTCGTTCACGCATCGCAACAAAGTTCCGTCTCTTGACACTTTGTAAAGAACATTTGCAAAGATCATGTACTGACATGCCACCCTTCGGATGTATCTCCTTTGCTATTTTGTTGAATCTTCTGGATACGACTGATCCTCGAGGTATCTTCGTATATTAACAAACCACAGAGCACCGTCTAATTGTTCAGCGGCGATTTGAATGGCGTAATAAAAAGCAGGTTCATCTCTTTGGCCTATTTCGATGGGTTTCACCGTCATTCCTTCGGGGACTGCAAGCCAAGAAGCTAAAACAGAAAGAGCATTAGCACCAAAGTTTTTGTTTCTGTATATATGGTGGAACTCGATGTGATCGAATTGTTTTGTGAGCTCTTCAAGGTATGTATGATATTGGGATAACTGTTCGTTAACCCTCCATTCCTTTTGGATTTGCTTGATGATCAACAGTGAATCTCCGTATACTATGATGCTTCTGACATTGATTTCAATAGCATCTTTCAGTCCGTCTATGCAGGCTTCATATTTTGCAACATTATTAGAGCATTGGAAACATAGCCTGATAACAATAGGTGTGTGGATACCTTCTGGCGACTCTAGCAGTGACCCTACACCCCTTCCTTGTTTGTTGCGGGCGCCATCAAAGTACATCTTCCATGGTTTATCTTCGGCCACATTAGCATACATCATCCATTCGTCTGGGAACTCAATCTTCAGCTCAGTGTTGTCGAGGATAAGATGAGATGCTAAATGGTCGGCAATTGCTCTTCCTTTGACAGATTTCTGAGTGATGTAAGTAATATCAAACTCGGAAAGTAACAGTTGCCATTTTGATATTTTTCTGGATAACACGGGATTCTCGAACAAGTATTTGATAAGATCCATCCTTGATAGCAACTGAATCTTATGAGCCAACATGTAATGACGAAGGCGTTGGGTTTCCCAGACAAGCGCCAAGCAGGTCTTTTCTAATATGGTGTATTTTGACTCGTACCCTGAAAGAGTTTTGATGATGTAGTATATTTCCCTTTCCTTACCGCTGCCTTCATGATACTGTCCCAACATTGCTCCCATAGAGGTTTCGCCGACCGAGAGATATAGAATCAAAGGCACACCAGGGGTGGGGGCAACAAGTACTGACGGAGCAACCAAATATTTCTGGATCTTTTCAAATGCTTCTTGACATTCATGGTTCCATACTGTAGGCACATTCTTCCTTAGTAGCTTGAATATCGGCTCGCAGATGGGAGTGAGTTGATTTATGAACCGACTTATGTATTGCAGCCGACCCAAAAATCCTCTGATTTCTTTCTCCGTTCTTGGTGGAGATATTTCGATGATAGCTTTAGCCTTTGATGGGTCACATTCAATCCCTCAGTTGCTGACGATGAAACCTAGCAACTTCCCAGACTTGGTGCCGAACAAACACTTGTTGGGGTTGAGTTTAAGTTAAAATTTTCGAAGACGTTGGAACGCCTTTCTCAGAACATTTACATGATCCTTAATATGTGCAGATTTTGCCACCATGTCGTCTACATAAATCTCTAGCTCCTTGTGCATCATGTCATGGAAGATAGTCTTCATGGCTCGTTGGTATGTGGCTCCAGCATTCTTCAATCCGAAAGGCATAACTTTGTAACAAAAAATTCCCCATGGAGTGATGAAGGATGTTTTAGCCATGTCTTCTTCTGCCATTCTGATTTGATTATATCTAGAGAAGCCATCCATGAATGAAATACATCCTTTCCCAGAGGCATTGTTGACCAAGACATCAATATGTGGTAACAGGAAATCATCTTTTGGGCTTTCTTTGTTCAAATTGCGGTAATCAATGCACATTCTTACCTTGCCATCTTTCTTCAGAACAGGTACAATGTTAGCCATCCATTCAGTGTAAGTGACTGCTTTGAGAAAGCCTGCGTTGAGCTGCTTCTCCACTTCTTCTTTGAATTTTAAAGTCCATTATGACCTTAGCCTCCTGAGCTTTTGTTTGACCGGCTTTATGTCCGGATAAGTTGGCAAACGATGGACTACCAAATCAGTATCCAATCCAGGCATGTCCTTGTAAGACCAGGCAAAGACGTCCTCGAACTCAGTGAGTAGCTCGATCATATCCTTCCTTTCTTTAGCCGATAATGTCGTTCTGATCTTCACATTTCGTGGTTCTTCCTCCGTTCTCAAGTTGATTATTTCTTCTTCCATGAATTCGGGCTCTTTTTCATGTTTTTCGACGTTGTTTTGGATCTCTTCTGGAACATCTTTCAGGCAGGTTATCATTTCTTCATCCTCATATTCAAAATTTCCTGCAATGCCATCCTCCAAATCCAAGGCATCATATAGGTTTTCACACTCTAAAATCATACTTTCCACATTTTGTTGCTTTTCATGTTTTTCTGATTTTTTTGGTTTTTTTAGATTTAATGGTGCATTAAACATACAAATACCGTCTTCCGGGGTCCATGAGGATTCTTGAGGTTCATCCTTCGTCAGTGGTGGGCTCTCATCATCCATTCCTACCAGATTGTTTTTGGCGTTGGGAGAAGTTCCGGCGTCCTCTGATTCGTTGATAATTATCATGTAGACGCTTCTATCAGTTGATTGCTCCCTCTTTCTGGCGCTGGTCCTCCAGAATCTCTCTCTTTGTTTTTCGAGGTAGTGCTCCAGGTTTTGATTAATCATATCTGGTCGAATCTTTGAAAAATATTCGACGAAAGCATTGATGGTTTTTGGCCACGCTGCATGCAGAATGCGGTCATTAGTGGAATACCATATTGACGCACTCCCAGTTAAGCTTTCGCCGAAGTATTGTTTCAAGTCCTCTTCGTGCATCTTCAATGGCTTCATGTACCACAAGAATGACTTGAGGTGTTTGATGGGGGATCCTTTACCGTTATATACATGGAATTTCCTCCTTCTACGAAATTGAAACTCTGAGCATGCAATAACCATGCATTCCTGGATTGATCTTGTCGTACTCTCCTTTTGTTCTGGAACTTCCAATTCTCGTCCATCCTCCCCTTTATGTCCGCTGGGTTCGCCTGCGCTGTCAGTGGGAGGTGTAGAAAAAATATGACTTACCCCTTCATAGACGGGTTCCTCGGTTTCTTTTCCTTGGTTAGAACTTATTCTTGTTATCACGGGTGTGATCTTTGCTAGTGTGCTTGGTGCTGGAATCTTTTCTCCCCCCTTACGGATGAACCACTTTTGGAAGGACGGTTGATGGCTCCAATCGATTCCTTGATCTTCTCGCCTTTTCCCGAATGTTGTAGAGTCTCGGTAGGTCGATTGATATCCTAGACCTGATGTATCAAATGCCTTTCTCCCAGGTATTGTTATCGGTTGTGTGGGCCCTTGTTGTCGGAGACCAAGTCCCATTCCCAGAAAGAACTTGCTTTTCTGTAGCATTTTCAGAACATTTCGATTCCGATATTTAAATTGACCCGTACAGGCGTGATGAATTGATGTTTCAGCTTTGTTCTCATGTCGGATTTCTGTTGTGTAGTTATGGATTTCTGGGATCATATTCAGTGAGATCTGATGGACCTTATTTCATTTTCCACATCATCTCCATGTACAGTAATTAGCTCATTTCCCTTCCAGAATCTGGATTTCTGGTGAAGAGAAGATGCACCAATTCCATTCTTATGCATCCATGGTCGACCTAGAAGGAGGTTGAATCTTGCAGAGATGTCCATTACCAGGAAGGTAGCATAGGTTTTTAATGGACCAACCCATATTTCGATGGTCAGTTCACCGATTCCTGTTTGCTTACCATTGTTAAATGCTCAGACCGTCAAGGATGATTCATCGGCTTTAGTGATACAGCTCATGTCGACCCCATCTTTTTAGCCGCTTTTAATGTGCATATATTGACGCCAGCACCGTTATCCATGAAGACAGAAGGTATGATCATATTTTCCCAACCAATGGTAATGTAAAGACATCTGTTGTGGTCCTTCCCCTCCGGTGGAAGGTCGTCATATGTAAACGTAATCGCACCTGGTCTTGCAGCCTGGTCAATTAGGTGCACTAGTTCATTGGGAGTGATTACTGTGGGAACATGCATCAGACTTAGTCCTCTTGCAGAGCCTGACGGTGACTGGTCGATGCTTCTAACAATCCCCAAATTGAGATATCCGCCTTTGTTCTTCGCAACTGCTCAATGAGTAAGTTGTCTTCCTTTATAGCTTTATGTTGATTGCTTGGCCTGATCTGAACCGGATTGCCCCTTGCTAGGACACCTGGGTTTTCATTTCGCAAGTTGAGAGGCTTGAACTGTCTTCCTCCCCTTGTTTGATGTTGTACCTCTTCGCATTTTTCCGGTTGGCGTTCATAATATACGACTTTCCCGCTACCTGCAATGGTGAAAAATGGTTTTTTATTCATCATATGGATGTTGGCGTCTGGGGCACCTTTTGCCGATTCCCTTTTGTTCTCAGCAACGACTTTGGAGGCTTCATTTTTTGGACCTTCTCTTTTTTCGTACGGTCCGATATTAGAGATGGTTGACGTATTTCAGCGTCATCCGCCTCAATGAAGTTAATTCCCTGATGCGCTGGAAGTGGATTTTGTTGTATATTAGGTTGCTTTGACGCTCCCTCGATGATTATCTTGCCGTCATCCAGTAAATCTTGGATAAGATGTTTCAGGAAGAAACATGAATTGGTATCGTGCCCTGCATTTTGATGGTAGCCGCACGTTTTTGACTCATCGTAACCCCGAGGTTTGGGATTAGGTACAGGTTTAGGATCCCGAAGTTGGATCAATTTCTCTTCGACTAGTGAAGGAAGGAAATCGCTTATTTCTCCATCCAGTTAAGAGAACACCCGGTTTCGGCTCCACCTTTTTTCGACATATTGCTGACCTTTTCCTTGACGAGGTGTCTCTATCATTGGTGCTTTTGCTGCATCCTTGATGTAGGTGGGTCTGGAAGGAGTGGGGTTGACATAATTGACTTCCTTCTTTTTTGTTGAGGTTTGCCCCGTGAGGAATCCGGAGAATGCACCATCTCTCATGGAATCCTCAATGCTAGCTCATTTTCTTCGAAAAGCATTAAGATTCTTGGGTGCGGCCATGCTGATGGGTAGCCTGTAAGACAGGGAAACATTTTTCATTAGCATCCTTAACTGAGCTTCTTCAGATGGGCGTTCGAACATTTCAAACACTTTTTTTTCCCATCGACTCATCCAGTTGAGGAATCCTTCATATGTGCCTTGTCGGAGGGACTCGAGTTGGCGGAATGCGATTGTATGATCTATGTTTTTGGTGAAATGTTCGAAAAATGACTCAATCATGGCTGGCCACGTGGATATTTTAGATTTTCCACATGTTGATACCAATCGAGAGCTAGTCCAGTCAGGCTCTGGTGGAATAAATTTAACATCCAATCATCTGTTAACCCTTGGGTCTTTAGATAATTGAGGTACATGTTGATGTGAGACGCTGGAGGACCGCGACCATCATATTTCGCCATTTTAGGGAATTTGAATCCTTCAAGGAGTTTTCCTTTTGGTGGAGTGTACCACACTTTGCTCTCGATGCCGTTGTTGTCTTCAATATGTCTGACAACCTCTTTGTTACTTGTTCTTTGAAATGCTCGAATTCCAGGCTCTCTTTGTTTGGTTATGGGATTTCGTTATCGTCGCATGTACTTCCGGATTCCCCGTTTTTGCTTTGATCTTTTGGTTGACGATCTTCCTCGGGTCCAAAGCCATTTGTGTGTTGATTAGAATCTGAGCCTTTTCCGTCATTTCTAGCATCATCTTGCAGCTTCTTAAAGAAATTGGCGAGTTTCTCTTCAATGATTTGTTCTATCTTTGAGGTGATGATGTCAGGATTGTTGATTTCCCCTTTCCCATGTTGCGAAGCATCCATCTTGACCAGTCTTCCTCCCTTTTCCTGATGCCAAGTACGAGTGTAATCCCCCCCTCGTGTTATGGTTGCTTACGCTTGTATAAGTACCTGAAATCACAAAATCTGAAATCTGATATCAATATATAATAAAGAAAAGATTATAAAATTTCCCACTAATCATTTTTCAAGTCGAATCTCTTGTTTTTTCCCCAGTGAAGTCGCCACTGTAGAAATCAAGGTTTGAGGATGGTCTATTCTTTGTCCATAATTGTTATGGGGTAAGGTCCATGTTCTTATCCGTTCGTGAATGTTTATCACACATGGTCTGGCAGAGATTTAGATAATTTCTTACTAGTTCGTTAGTAAGATGACCAACTCTGCAAAGAAGAAAAAGAGATTACAGTCGCCACCTGACTAAGGGGAGTCAGGACCCTTATAACTAGTTTGAATTCTTTCAGGAAGAACAAAACCAGTTATGACTTTCATGTTTATGGTCTGTTATCAGAGAGTCTGGGTAAGGAGATTCTAGTACGGGATGGGAAGGTGTTAGGCACCCATCAGCCGCCCAATCGTAAGATTGGCCTCTACTTCATGATTAATGGGGAAATGTTTATAATTTATTTTTTACCAATACTTATATGTGCAGGATTTTGATACTGAAATTTATTAGAAATTGAGAAAAGATTTTCATGCATTAACTATTTATAATATATAATTAATGCAAACTTTATTATTATTTTTATATTATATATATAAATTTATTATGGGTCTGATGTGGGAGGGAATTCCGCTTTAAACCCACACTTCGATTCATCCCACTTGAAAAATTAATAATAAAACATAATTATTTTTATGTAATGAAAAGAGTAGATGCGGTGTTACTACGAAATGGAAAACCATTCCGTTCCCGTATGACTACATAATTTACCGAAGAGATAGGCAATTAGTATACCTGAACTATGATACCGAAACTTGAAAAGGATTCTTACGATGATTTCTTGCTTCTATTAAGTATGCAGAAAGTAATTAAAGTACCAGCAATTTAATGCTAATCTTTTAAGAACTTAAAGACGATACTTAATTTGATATTTCTACATTTTTTTTTTTTTTGGGTTTTCTGGAAATAAACTAGAAATGTATAGGATAATAATAACTATTATATAGGAAGAAAATTGGATTTCTCTTTGATTAAACGACCAAATACATAGAGTTTCTCACAGGAGTAATAAAAGGAGAATTAAAGAAAAAAAAGTGTTTTTAGAAGTGGTATTTCTCTTGGAAATTAATCCTTAAAGAAGGAGTGATTCTTATGAGAAAATGTTATGTTTTGAAGTATGCGTTCGACCCCTATTTATAGTTTTGGAACCCTGACATCCTTACTTTTTTTCTTGCGCCGAATCCGGAGAATCCTGCGAGAATAAAGAAAAAATTGTCCTTTGCAAAGAAATTTTTTTCTTTTCAAAAGATATGTGGGTCCCACCAAAGAAAAATGATTTTTCTTCCAACATTTTCTTACTCCCATGTGATGTAGGTCCCACTTGATTTTTTTTCCTTAACTAATATTGACAAATTCTTCCATGAGACACGTATTTGAAGAATTAGTCCTACTAACTAATGTCTTGGTGATGATAAGGGGAGGATGAAAAGTGGTCGTCCTCTTAACGTCTTCTGTTTTGCTCATAACTTTTGCATACGAACTCCAAATGACTCCGTTCTTTCACCATTGACTTTGTATTTTTCTCCTCTTTAACGTGATAGCAAGAATTCCCAGGTTTGGAAAGATAATGAAATGGGTAGGAGCCGTACTTGTGGGCTTGACTGGGTAGAGCTTGTGGGCTTGATTGGGTAGAGCTTTTGGGCTTGATTGGGTAGAGCTTGTGGGCTTGATTGGGTAGAGATTGTGGGCTTGATTTAAAGGATATGGAAATCCTTAATTGCCTCACAAAGAATTTTTCTTGTATTCGGCTCCGAAGTACAATACTGATATTTTCCATGGAAGGTGCGGAATTGGGGTGTCAACAATGGCAGCAAACCCCTGATGAGATCTAACTTTAAAGATAATGTGGAATTCAACTTCCAATAAAAATGAAAATTAACTTTTCCATTTAACATAAAGAAAAACCCTGTTACATTCAACAACAAAAAACGGTAGGGTGAGTGTATATGGGGTGGGTGAGAGGTGGGGGTGGAACGCCCCACATAATAATCATGACAGAAATAAAAGACACTTGCGATGTAGGAGAAGAAGTGATGTTAGAATTGGTTGTATTCTTAATAGAAGTAGGAGAGGCAACGATTGATAAAGTATGTAAAATCATATACATGCAATGTAGAGGGAGTAAAAGACACTGCATCAAAAGAGGGTAAATGAGTATGAGTAGTAAAACTAGGAGTGTCTAATAAACTAGGATCAATAGTAGCTGGAGTTGGATTAGACACAAACAACTTATAAGACAAAGCATTAAACATAGTCTTATTGAAAGAGACATGTCTAGAGATGTAAATTCTCCCTGTAATTGGGTCAATACATCTATAGCCTTTGTGAAAAGATGAGTATCCAATAAAAATTCATATTCTACTTCCGGGTTCAAGTTTGGTGGAAGTGTAAGGCCTAAGACAAGGAAAGTAAGCACAACCAAAAACTCTAAGAAAGGAGTAATCTGGCTTAGAGTGAAAAAGTTTTTCAAAATGAGAGATGAAATAAAGTGAGGGAGCTGATAATCTATTTTTTGAGAAATTAGCAGTTTGAAAAGCCTCAACCCAAAAGGAGTGAGATAAATTTGATTGAAGTAACAAAGTCATACCAACATCAACAAGATGTATATGTTTAGACTCTGCCACTCCATTATGTTCAGGAGTATGAGGGCGCGCAGCTGAACTGATGTGAAGTATCAATAGAAGATAAAAGAGAGTCAAATTCATTGTGTATGAATTCACCACCACTATCAGAACTAATGCACTTTATTGAGAAATGAAGAAATTTTCAACCATAAAATGTATGTTTCATCATGAAACGTATTGCCCAATGTGATATATTTCTATGTATACCAATAAGCAACCAATCATCCTCCTTAACCTCCTTCAACTTTCGGAACCTACTTTCTTCGAATTGCTTTTTTATCTTTTTGATATCATTATTAGTGTACCCGTGGATATCATGTTGCACCATCACAATCCCATTTTGACTCGTAAAAAGTAGACCTTTTAGTCTCTCATGAGATTGCTATACCATACTTGTGGACTCAAGTTTGAAATGTTTATAGTCGTATGCAAAAGCATACACAAACCTCTCTTTGTGTGGCGTCAACCATTGTCTCTTGCAATATTCTACTACTTTGGGGAAATTAGTGCCCCAATCATCCTCGAACTCCTTCAAGTTTATCTCATATCTTGCCATACTCATCGACCAAACCAACTTATCACATGCTTTCATGAATAACCCAAACTTGATCTCACCTTCTTTCTATTCATCGTCTTCTTTCTTCTTCTCTTCCTCTCTCTCCTCTTTAGTTAGTTTTCTAAGACGTTCATCTTCCTCCTTTTCACGTTTAGTACCTTTCTTTTCCTTTGGATTTTGGATATGATTCCTACAATTCTTTTTAAGATTGCATTGTATATGCCAAGTGCAAAGAAAATTTTGTGCATTAGGAAAGACTATCCTCACGGAGTTCATTATTGCTTGCTCATTGTCGGTCACCATAACCCCGGGAGTCTCGTCTTCGTGGTAGAGAATCTTTAAAGTTTTCAATGCCCAAATATAGCTATCATCCTTCTCACGATCCATAAAATACCATGCCACCGTGAACGATTGCTTATCCTAGGTTTGTCCTACAATGTTCAACAAAGGCATGTTGTACCTATTCGTCTTATAAGTATAATCCATGAACAAAACTTGGTAAAAGCACCGCGTCAATTGAATCATATCAGGATGCGCAAGAAAAATATGATCCACCTGCCCCTCCGATGACTCATAGTGTCTCACCGTGTAGTTATATTTGTGTGCCAACCATTGTGATTCTTCCATTACCTTTCTTCCATCCCATTTAATTCTTTTGATAGTTGCCTTGGCCGCATAAATTGTAGACAATGAAGAGAGGTTATGCGGGTCATCCCTCTTGAACTTACATAGGATTTTGCTTGGTTTAATTACCCTACTTTTACTTATTTGTTCGAACTCGTGCGGTTTCAACTTGGCAACTTGGAAATGCCCAACAAGACTATGTGGATATTTATGGTTATGCCAACCAACATCAACTCTACTCATTCTCCACATGTTATTGGTTTCTTTGTTCCTCCAAAAAATAATCTTGAATGGGCATCCACACTTCTTTGACTTCGTCTTGTACACCCTCGTCGTCTTATTATCATACACATAACCATTTCTCTTGGGACTTTCGTCCGGCGACCCACTACACTCGCATACCATTTCAAACCACGAATCTTTTTGTTGGGTGTTTTTAACTAGAACGCACATCTTCTCTTTTGTTTTCTCAATAACCCACTTGACCGCGTCATTTTTATCCTTCCATTATAAATCATTAGCATAATGTGCGAAAGTATCAGGACCCCTAACATTGTGAGCTTGAGGCTGATCCGTCATCGGTACCAATGCAATCTACAAAGCAACACAAGTTAGTTGATATGTATTACACACGTGGGCATGGTCTATATATAAAACATTATCGGCTAAACAACCGCCGGCTTTGTCTAACAAAACAACAACTCCAACCTAAACACAATCGGCATGGTATATGAACCAAAACAATGCCGACTTAATATTGTTTCAAAATCGTTTTCCGTGCTGAAAAAAATCTTATAGTCGGCATGGTCTATATATAAAACCACGTCAGCGAATATACAACCGGCTTGGTGGTGAGCGTCGTTTACTCAACAAAATAAAAAGATATTTCCCACTAATTAAATATAATATAGCGGTAGTAAGGATCGTTCCCACGAAGAGTAATGCAATTGTTATGTTATCTAAATCGGCGAAAATATAAAAGAAGGATAAAAAGATAATAAGATAAAGATATTGAAGAAATCCTTCGCCATTACTAACCGTTAACTCAACATTGTACCCGTATAAAACTTGTTAGAAACAATTGTCACCAACCGTAGGAAAGCAGGTACGCTTAGCAATCCCCCAAAACTCCTTATATCACCGGATACGGAAGCGCTCGACTACCGGATTTTATTCAAAAGAACCACCTTGACACGGAAGCGCTCGACTACAAGATGTAATTCCCAGAATGCATTAAGATTTGTGAATTTAGGTTTGATCCCAGTAGTTAAACTCGGTACGCTCGGTCCACTTACTGGTGTTGTCTTTACTCGCAATTTCTCCACAGAATACCTCTGTAAGGTCTTGCGATTTCTACTTGTGTAGGAGTTAAGAGACAATTACGGGTCGACTCAACTCTCTACTAGCATTAGAATGATTAATAAACTAATCTGGTTGCGCACCCAAACCAATCTAAGAACCAATCATAAACCTTCGATATGGTAAAAACAATCCACAATGAATCAATTTAAAACTTGAAACAAACTTGCAAAATAATTGAGCTTCACATTAGAACTTTGAATTCATCCTTACAATATAAAAAGAATAGAAAAGAGATAGTTCTCCCCCTAAGGGGGAGAAAAACGGTGAAAAGAAGATATATAAAATTGTCTCTAGGCTTCTCTATATATAGAGTTTTGTAACCTCTTCTTAAAGAAACTAGAAAACCTAGCAAAAATAGGAAAGTGCACCTCCTCTTGAAAAAACTAGAAAACCTAGCAAAAATAGGAGAGTGCACCTCCTTAGTCCCGTGCATAATGCCCGGTCAAAGTAGGTTGCCAAACCTTGGCAGAATTCACCAGATATCATTCACAACCAATTCTTGCTATGCAAACACACGTCCAAGGCTGCTCAAAGTGAGCCACGGCAAAGGCTGGTCAAAATCCCAAGGCTGCTTGCGTATATGTGGTAGAAGCCCAGTCCATTTCATTATTGTATACTCAGGCCGTACACCACTGAATCCCATCTTCATAAAACCCCTTGTGTAAGCACCCAAGGCTTAACCAACCATGCATGCTATTACTAGCTTAGCAAACTCCATCGGGTTTTATCAACTCGAGCACCACATCTCCACCAGACTCCTTCCTGCGATCACTACTCAATGGCAGCATCTTCTTATTGTCCAACCATTCCTCTCGGCTTCATAATTAATCCATTTAACCAACTTCTCATTGTTCAAGGACAAGCTCCATTTATCTCCACGATGGAAGCAAGCCATTCAAACTCGAGTATGCACATCTAACCAGCAGCTCAAGCTCCATCTCCCATTAGCATCACGTAGTCTTTATCTGAGAACATCTCTCAATCTGGATCAGTTCCTCTTCACGTCTTCATTCTTGTTTCTCAGTACTCTTGACTGCAGACTCCAAACTCGAGCGTAGCAGCATCAATGTACCTTCCATGCCATCTTTCTCTCGTTCAATGCCACAACATCCAACAACTCAAGAAACCTTCCTTCGATCACTGCCAACGCCAAACCAATTTTAGCTCCATATGCCATCAACCATCATCACTGCCATACAATCCCTCTTAGCGTCAACACCAACTGCCAATAACAGCAACCCTATTCATCTCCTTCTTTCCCAACTTCAATGAACCATTAATATCCGTCACTATCATCTTCAACTCGAGTATTCTCCAACAGCCTTATAGTTCCACGATGCTCAACTGCCAAACTCCATTCCAGTGACTTCATCGTATAATCTCCATCAGCTTCTTTATATATTCATGTCGAGCTGAACTCCATCATCTATGATAGCATGCCCACCTCAATCTATCTTATAACCATCGATCACTCCATGAAAGCCACCGTTTACTGTCATTCACAGCAGCAACCTATTCTTATCGTGTCCACAGATCATCCCCGAGCTCTTCTCTATAGCAGCAAGCCAAGTCCGTCAGCACCGCTCCTCGAGCTTCATCAGTTGCTGGTATCTAATCCAAACTCCATCTCCATTTTTTTCTTCCAGCAGCTATAGCAATCACCGAGAAGCAACAACAACAACATCGTTGCCTTTGAGACTCCCTGACTTGCAATCATCAACTCTCATCTTCTGTCCATCTCTCAAGCTCTGCTAAATCCCTTGTTTCTCTTCCAAAATCCGTTCTTGAGCTCGATCACCACTGACCATCATACACAGCGATACCACAGTTTTCTGAATTATCACCACGATCTCTCAGTGAGAAATGGCTTCCCAAACTGATCCTACTCACTGCAACAACGTTTCGAGCTAAAGTTCTGTAGCTCTCACTGCCAACAGTCCATGGGATCAGCCTTGAGGTGAAGCCCACCAGCTACTCAGGACCTTGTTTACTCCTGTGGTTGTGACTTATTGCAAGCCCATCCGTAAGCCCGTACTAAATCTTAGTACAATAAAGTTCAAAAACCACCTAGCTTGTGGTTGTACTGCCGTGAACTCCGGTGTGGCTACGATGTGGTTTCCCATGCAATGATAATTCCGCCTCTTTTGTGGTCAATTGGAGGATTCTTGTTCTTTTCGGGAATAAGCTCCAAAATTCCCGTAAAATATAAAAAGAAAGATAATAATACAATTTCGCAAGAAAACTAGCTAAGAAAGCATAACCAACCAATACTTAGATAGGTGTTTTTACACACCTATCACTTGGTTGGAAAATAATAGAGTGTTGACTAGACTATAGTCGGCAGGGTCTACGTACCACTACAATGCCGGCTTGAACATGTTTCAAATAACTTCTCTTGTGTTGCCAAAAAATATAGTCGGCATGTTTCATATTTTTCTACCGTTCCGACCATAATACTGCTCATGAAAAGTCATAGCATTGGGTATTATATACCACGCCGACTTTTAAGATCGGCATGATCGAAAATCGTCGACCTTGCCGAACCTGTACAACAGAAGTGAAAAACAAAAAGGCAAAATCGATCATTTGCATGGAAATATCACAATCTTCACCACGTAAGTTGTCTACCTGATTACTTGCAGCTCCTTTTTCTTCCTCTTGATCATTAGATTCTACGTTTGGCTTAAGACATTCATCACTTCCATACCCATCTTGAGTTTGAGGAAAATAAAAGTGAGGATCATGCAAATAATCCATTTGATCATGGCCTAGTAGATCATCATACAAGTACTCATCTGTAGGAGAAAATTTAGAAGACTCCCTCACTTCAAAATCAGGATTAGAATCACTCATCTCACTCATCTTACAAATTTCACAAAAACCCTAACTTCCCCAAAAAAAAAAAACATCATGTACTACGTCTATCTACTTATCTCTCTTAATTATTTCTAAAACCCAACTTATAAATCAACTAATCTAATCATTTCAATTAAATTAAATTAGTGTTAATCATTGTGGGAGCATTTTTTGCCATTTTCAAAATATTTGGTTAAGAGGTGACCTCTTTTACTTCAAAATGACCCTATTTTGTCTCATTTGGTGTACTCCAATTAATTTGGGTATACCCAATCAAGCCAGGTTAATTAGAGCTATGACCAGTAATAGGGTTGAAATGAACATAAAGAGATTTATGATTGAGATTGCTATTGTTATTGGCATAAAAAGAAGTAGTAAGCTGTAAATGAGATTGATAATTGGAGACAACAATCTCCTCACTAATCAGAACACTGTGTAGTTCAACACTGGAAACATGTGGATTACGAATTCTAATTGAAGTGTAAAAGGAGGATAAAGAATGATTCAAACCTCCCAAGATGATAACAACAAGTTCTTCATCTGAAATCTTAGATCCAGCAGCTGCTAATTCATTTGATATTTTCTTGACTTCATCCAAGAAAGTGGATATGGATCTTGTACCTTGTTTAGCACCCTGAAGTTGAGTTCGTAACTGAATTGTACGAGTTGATGAAGTTCTAGAAAATCTTGATTCAATACTGCTCCAAAGTTCACGTGAAGTAGAAGCACCAACAAAGTGCGGAATAACAGCTTCAGAGATTGTAGATTGAATCCATAAGATGATTGTTTGATCTTTATCACACCATGCAATATATTGAGGATTTTCAGTTTGATTTGCACCACGACTAGTAAATTGAGGAGGACATACATTTGATCCATCAAGAAAATATAAGATCTAAAATTTACGAATTATTGGCATTAACAGAGATTTCCAGGTGATTAAATCATCTCTTAGCTTTAGTTGAACCAAATTTGCAAGTTGATGAATATGAATTGAAGTAATATCTGAAGTAGACATCACTGGAGAAGTTGAATCTAAATCTGAAAAAGTCTGGGTCTAGGGGTGGGACTTGGGTTGGTTGGGTGGGTGGGTTAGAAGGCTTGGCCGAGGCAGACCCGAGTTAAGAATCCTTTGCCCAGATTGCCCATCGAACTCGTGGAACTCATAGAAGTACTGCCCAAGCCCGCCCAAGTTATGTTCCTCGGGTTGGCCCAAGTTTCGCTGGATATACGAGTTTGTTGATATAATAATGACAAATTTTAGTAATAATAAGATTTAATTACTCTATTTATCTCAAATTTCCAAATAACTGAAGATTATTTACAATAATATAAACTTTTATCTTATTGAATGATTAATGAGACAAATATAATTTATATTTTCATTATTAGATTTGAAGATATATCCAAAATTACTCTAAATAAATAATAATACCAATTATAGAAATTGTTTTATATAACTATATCATAGTTCTTCGGGTTGGGCGGGTTACTTGGGTTAGAAATATTTGTGCCCATGCTTGCCCAAATTTAACTCGGGTTTATAAAACCTATGCCCAAGCTTGCCCAAAATTTTGAAACACGTTGCCCATGTCCGCCCAATGTTCAGGTTGGGCATGGGTTGGGCGGGTTAACCCAACCCAAGTCCCACCCCTATCTGGGTCATTGATCAGAGGAGATCGGAGAAGATAAAATTTTCGATGACCGGAAAAACAAGAAAGTAGAATAATTGAGTAATAGCGGAAACGTGATCTAGAAGGAAAACCTAACGTTTCTATCTGATACCATAGTGAAACACAGAAGCAGAAAATATTATTGATTAACCAACACACATTTACAGAGAGTCGGATGTCTGTTTATATAGAGATAAGACTTAAAGAGAAAGCTAATAACAGTTGTGTAAAAGGACGGACACAAACTATAACGGTAACTAACTGTTAAAACAGACGGAATAAATGCACAACTAACTAACTTCTGTTAGTAATCAACAACCTAAAAACCCCACGCCATCTCTCACTCCACGTCGAGAGTTGCGGTAACCTCCCCTCCTATTGGCTGGTGAACAAAACCCTCGCTCCTGATTGGCTGAAAAGCAAGTTATACCCTCTACATTTTGTGGCCGTTAATTTTTAATAGAATTTGCTCGATCTGACGCTCTAAATAGAGTGATAGCTTAGCAGATTCTTACACCGCGTTTACATGATTTTAATAAAATCCAGACCATTAAATTTGCTATAACTAAAATATTAAAATAGATTTTATGAAAAATAAAAAAATTAACGTAAATAAAAGTATAATAATAATTAAAAAAATATTCAATCTTATTAATTTCCATAAAAAACAAATTTATACAGAAATTTTAGAAACATTCTTATGCTCAGTAATGTCATGACCCCGGGTTCGAGAGAGTTTATTTTTAAAAGAATAAGTTTTACAATTCAAAAAGGGCTTGCGGCGCAGCTTGTTGCTCGCTTGCCTACTATGTGAGGTTTTATTTTCTTAAATGTTAAAATTCTTATTAATTTTCATATTTAGCTTTTTATGCCATAAGCTTAACCTAAAAAAACAAAGAATTTTTTTTTTTTCACGGGGTTGATTCTATATTTAACGGGAAATATTTTTGTTCGGAAAAAAAATTATACGATAAAATAAGAATTCATTTTTTCTGTAAAAAAGGAAAAAAATTAATTCAGGCGGATTGATTATAGAAAATAAAGAGAGTGAGAGACATTTTTGCTAGAATAGGTTATAAATAGATTTTGTTGCCCAATTTTTTTTGATATTGATAGTAAAATAATAAATAAACTAATTCTGTGTATTTTCGGATACAAGGCTGAGTTTTCTTTTTATATATATCTCAAAATCTAGCAGTTTGATATTGATAGTAAAATAATAAAAAAACTAATTATGGAGGATTTTTTAAATAAATTGTTTTAAGAAATATGATGTATTTTCGGAAATAAGGTTGAATTTTGTTTTTATATATACCTTGAAATCTAAGAGTTTTCGTAATGGCCAAGTTCTTTCAAGTCTTTATAAAGGATTCGTGATTTTTTCTGCAGTTTAAGCGCATAAATAATTCTAGGTCACGTTGCAACTGTATAACCGTATATAAATGGAAAACAACGGTAAGTAGCCTCGATCTTCTTTTGTTGAAAGCTAATGATATCAATAATAATTTCAGAAAACCATCACATATAAACTAATTGCATTTATGTATTTTTAGTTTGGAGTACTGTGTGATACTTGGGGAAAGTCGGGAACAATGGGGAATCGTGGTCAAGGTTTGTATGCCTGGTTGTATTTTTAATCACACTGTCGAATTTAGGAGCTTAGAAGTCATATATATATATATATGCACCTATGTTAAGTTTTTCTTTGGGTCTTATTAATTATTCTGTTAGTGATCATTTTTTGGTTAACATATCTGCAAGGGGAGTTTACACACCATTTCAGGATCTCATTCCGAACAAGACAGCTCAGAAGTTTTGCTCAATGTATCTACATACTGTCGAAGACAGTTTTTCGGTAAATATGGATTTCTTTTTATAAAAAAATTTCTCATGAAGCTCTTTGGTTTAAAATCTTACTCCGTGCATGATTTTGTGTTGCAGGAGCTATAGCGTGATCTATGTTCTGCACACCAATGTGTTGTTTAAAATTAATCACAAAATTGGTTAAAAAGACCAAATTCAAAAAAAATTAGGTGAAAAGTAGAGTTAGATTTAAATACTGTTTGAATGGATAAAAATTTAAAAATAGGCAGGATGTAACCAGTTTCATCCTGCCCATTTTCAAATATTTTTTCTTATTTTTATTTTACACAGGATGCATCCAGTTTCATTCTTGCTATTTTTTAAGTTTAAACAAGGATGAAACCTTGTTATTTTTTTTTTTGTCTATTTCACCCATAAATTTTTTTGCTCGTCCATTTGAACCGTGATTTAATTTTTTTTTTGAACAAATGACCTATTTTCCGAAAATTAATGGCATGTATTGACTCTACGACTTCCATTTGATTTTGATGCATCTCAAATTGTGGATATGCTGGATGTTGAAAGGATTCCAATAGGAGAGAGGGCTCTTCTATGCCTGGTAAGATTCTACCATACTGATTAGAGCCATGTCATTTGAAATCCCTGTTCTGTTCATCCACTATTGACTATACCTGAGACGGAACTAATTAAATGATGTTTCCGCTGTAGTTCTTACTGTATGGTAGCATTTATATTGTTTAGAAGATGCATGATAGGGGATCCACCTTTTGTGTCTCCCCTGGCCACCAGACATATCATGTGTGGATCTCATCTTCATATTTTTCACATTGGTTTTATTTTCTTTTCATTTTTTATGTTTTTGAACTGTCTAAAAATCGAGTCTTGCGCACATTATTTTTCTGGCATCATCATTGTGCAGTTCATAGTCATAGATCCACCATTGTTAAAGAAATGAATTTCAAATTGGATTACATGGCATGAACTTGCGTAACACAAATTCCCTTTGTAAGTGTTTCATGAATTGGTGTGATTTTTCATAGATTGGTTATTATTTTTATTTTTTTGAAGCATAGATTGGTTATTATATACGTGGTTCGATGGTTTCCACCTTTTTAAACAACTTCGATTATACATGTTTGGCTGGCAGAAACACTTCTACGAATTGGTCTTCAGTTATGACTGTCTAATTAATATTTTAGGTTGTGTTTTCATATCATTATTTCTTAAAATCATAACTTTGTTTGTGCAGAATTGGATGAGACTTCGGAAAATGAAGGTTTAGTGTGTATCCCACGAAATTTTGTGACAACCATAAATCTACCCCTGTGTCCTATCCTTTTGGCCACAACAAATAGATAGCACCTAATCCATTTCATCTTTACGGATATAATATTTCTATTGTAAGCAGCATGATACATTTGAGAACTCTTTACAATATATTTTTTTTTTTGATCGGTAAAGAAGAATAGATTGATCAAAAATAGAGGGCACAAAAGGTTTGTACCACCCTAAAGAGAACAAAGGAAACCAAAGAAAAAAAAAAGAAAAAAAGAAAAAGAAGTTATAGACAACTTCCAGACAAGAATACCAAAACTACAGATGGTCAAAGTAAAGTTTGGGCCAGTTAGTCATAACATCTCCAAAACTAGGATTTTCCAAATTTTTAAACACCAGGCACCAAGTGAAGAGTTGGTATTTGATCTTTTGTTGAACAGCAACTGCAGAACTTGTTTTGCTGCTAAAAGCTCTTGCGTTTCTCTCCATCCATATGCTCCACAGAATAGCAACCGAAATCATGCTCCATATAAAGTATTGTTGCTTGTCTGGCAAACTAATGTTCCAGGAGAACAACATTGAAGTTATATTATCAGGCATAGTGAACTGCCACTTCAACTTTGCCTTAAAATGATCCCAAATCTTAACTGCAAAATCACAGTGCAGGAAGAGATGATTTGCAGATTCATTCTGAGAACAAAAAAGACAATTTTGTGGAATAACCATTTTTCTCCTCAGCAGCATATCTCTTGTTGGTAGACTGTTGTGAGCAATTGTCCAAAGAAAGAAAGAGATCTTTGGAGGGAATTTATGTCCCCAAATGTACTTGAAGATGTAGCTTGAATCTGGGTCCACTGAGTCTTGGAGAAGAGAAACATAAGTAGACTTGACAGTAAACACATTTCCCTTTTCCAAATTCCAACCAATTACATCATCAACCTCATTGTTGATAGAAACATTAACAAGACTTTTTTGAAGATCTGTCAGTTCCTTTCTCCTAACAGCATTCAATCTTCTAGGCAACAAAAGATTCCAAGTTTGACTGTCTTCTAAGAAAACATCAGAGATACAACTTGTTTTAGCCCTGGAGACTGCAAATAAATTTGGAAATTTTACACTGAGAGGAGCATCAAACAACCATTTGTCCATCCAAAAACTGATCCTGTTACCAGACTGAATTTTGAATTTTACATGATTTCTGAAAATCGAAATGTACTTAAGAATACCTTTCCAAACAGACTTGCCATAAGTCATTCTAGAAGCTTTTGAGAACCAATTAAGAGGATTTGTCCCAAATTTCTCAGCTACAACTTGTCTCCACAGCACTTCTTTTTCTGTAGCAAATCTCCAATGCCATTTAGTTAATAAGGCCTTGTTCATTTTTTGTAGACTTTTGATACCTAAGCCTCCAAATTTTCTCCTTTTATTAAGAGTTGGCCAATTAACTAAGTGAGTCTTTTTTCTTCCTTTGCTGTCATTCCATAAGTAATTTATCATTATTCTCTCCAACCTTGTAGCCACAGAAGCTGGCATTACAAATAAAGACATGTAATAAACTGGTAAACTGGAAAGCACACTATTGATCAGTGTAATTTTACCTGCTCTATTGAGCACTGTTCTTTGCCAGCCTGGTAATCTTCTGACAAAACTATCAACCACCTTATCCCATTTTGCCACTCCCCCACTTCTGTCTCCCAGAGGTAAACCCAAATAAGTTGTTGGAAGAAAACTAGAGTAACAACCCAGAATAGAAGAGAAATCACTAAGGTCACTCTCAAAAGCTACACCAAAAATTTTGCTCTTGGCAAAATTGATCTTCAGTCCAGTAAGCTGCTCAAAAGAAAGAAGAATAATCCTCAAATTGTTTACCTGATTGATATCTGCATCAAGGAAGATAAGGGTGTCATCTGCAAATTGCAAATGACTTATAATCTTTCCTCCAGGTGTAGCTTGAAAACCAGAAATAAGGCCCTCTTCTTGTGCTCTATGAATCATAAAAGATAAGGCTTCTCCCACTAAAAGAAATAAGAAAGGATATAGGGGATCTCCTTGTCTAATTCCTTTTTTGGAAGTAAAGAAACCTGTAGAAGAACCATTTATAAGAATTGAAAATTTTACAAATTCAACACAACATCTTACCCACTTTCTCCAATTGTCTCCAAAACCCATAAGGCCAAGAATCTCATCTAAGAAGTCCCAATTAACATGATCAAAAGCTTTTTCAAAATCCACCTTAATCAGAATGCCTGTCTTTCCACTTCTTTCTCTAGAATCGATTAATTCATTTGCAACCAGAACTCCATCCAAGATTTGCCTTTTTTTGATGAAAGCAGTTTGATGAGGAGAAATGATATCTGGGAGAACTTCTTTAAATCTGTCTGCCAGTACTTTAGAGATAATCTTGTAAATGCCATGAACCAAACTAATTGGTCTTAAATCCTTAATTTCCTCAATAGTGTCCTTTTTTGGGATTAAAGCAATGAAAGTGTTTTTCAACCTCCAATCCAGAAAATTCTTCTCCTGCAATTCTTTGAAAACTGCCATAATATCATTTTTGAGAATATCCCAACAGAGTACATAGAAACTAACTGGAAAACCATCTGGGCCTGGAGCCTTTGATTGACCAAGCCTTTTCATAGCAGCTAAACATTCTTCTTCAGTTACTTGAGCTTCAAGAGTTACTCTCATATCTTCTGTGATTCTGCTGAAATGCATATAATCCATTGAGATAGTTCTGTTTGATTGAGTCATAAAAATACCTTTGAAAAAATCCAGAATACCCTCCTTAATTTCGGTTTGATCCATAGTGATTTCATCCTTGACTTTAATGGCCCCAATAAAACTTCTCCTTCTTCTGTCAGAAGCAAGCCTGTGAAAGAATTTAGTATTTGCATCTTGATTTTGCATATAAGTTACTCTAGCTCTTGATCTCCACTTTTCTGCTTTCAAAATAGTTAGACTACAATATTCTTTTCTTGCTTGAAGTCTTGAATTCCACTGCTCTTCAGTTAAACCATTGTTTGCATTCTCCACAGCATCCAAAGAAACAAAAGTGTCTTCTAGATCTTCAATTCTTCTATCCAGCTCACCAAATTCTTGTTTGCTCCATACCTTCAAAAGGGGTTTGAGTAATTGCAGTTTTTTGCAGATTGAAAAACCAGATCCACATGAAACAGCAAGAGAAGACCAAGTAGTAGTGATAAAATTAATAAAATTAGGATGAGTGAACCAGTATGACTCACATCTAAAAGGACATGGGCCTGTTTTCACACCTTCACAGATGAGGGCAATAGGATTATGATCAGAGCAAGGTCTTGATAAATCTTGTTGAACCACTCTTGGAAATTGCTGCTCCCAATCTATAGAAATTAAGATTCTATCTATTCTGCTTCTTATACATTGAACTTGATTATTTGTCCAAGTAAAAGTAGCTCCAGCAAGAGGCAAATCAATTAATTCATGCCTGGCAATAAAATTGTTGAATCTTCTCATACCAGCTGAGTTTTCACCTCTAGAAGACCTTTCATGAGAAAATCTAATTTCATTAAAATCTCCACCAATGACCCAAGGTAAGGACCAATAGCTTCTTACTTCTTCAATTTCTCTCCAGAAGAGCTTCAGATCACCAGTGTTATTTGCATTTGGGGCATAAATACCAGTAAAAATCCATTCAAAATTAGAATCAAGCATCTGACATCTTAGAGAAATTGAGTAATGTCCTACCAGAGAATCCAAAACCCGAATTTTAGAATCATCCCAGCAGCATAAAATTCCCCCTGAACTACCTTGAGAAGGAGCATCTAACCATTGAACGCTTCTGTTTCCCCAGATTTGCCAAACTAACAAGTCATTACACTGCTGAATTTTAGTTTCTTGCAAAAGTAAAATGCAAGGCTTCCACTCCCTGACCTTGCTTTTGATAATATCTCTACGGTTGAGGTCATTCATACCTCTTATATTCCAGTTAACAATTTTGAAATCCATAAAAACACAATACCCAGAAAGAGAAGAAAATTTGGAAAATCATACAGATTTACGTTTCTCAGCTCTTAAATTATTCAAGTGCGTCTGCATTGTATCCACCATAGAATCCACATTCTCGTCTTCACTTCAATTGAAAAATAAACCCAGTTTTGGCCCTAATTGCATCATTTGAGTGACAATGTTTTCAAACTGTTGCCTAAGAATTGGATCTACAGTAGTCTTTACCTGATTCCATTGTTTCACAGGAGAAGAAAGACTACTATTACGGACCATCTCTTGTGTTACTTCTAGATTTCCTGATGCATCCATTTTTTGAAGATAAGGGATCGAGACAGCCTGTTTTAGTAAATCATCAACTTGTTCCGCAGTAGTGATATTTGGAGATAAAGCCGTTGAAGAATTGTTGCTTGACTCTGTCGATGTCGAGGTTGAATTAGAATTAGGAGGGGCCCTTAACAGAGGAATAGACTTATTATAATTATTTGGATCCGAGGTGGACGTATCCAATATTTGAACGCGTCTAGCTTTTCTCTTTGGTTCAACGGTAGCCCGACCGTAACTGGTGCCTTCTTCCACGCCCGACCAATTTTCATTAATTAAATCCCGCCCAAAAACAAAGTTGTTGCCTTTTTCCACTTCCGAGCATTTTTCATTCCTTGAATCCCGTCCAAATACAAAGCTGTCGCCTTGTGGAACTGTGGTGGCCTTGATAGTCGGATTTAAATTAATCCTTGTGAAGTCAAAAGCAAATTCGTTGCTTTTTTCCACGCCCGACCCATTGTTTAGTTGATTTGAACTCCCAAAGTGGAGTGACACAGTATTCTCCATGTGAACTTGTCTTGAAGAAGCCTCCATATCCGCATGTGTAGAGACGTTAGCTGTCACCCTTATTCTTTTAAAAGTCTGATCTGGATTTCCATTAACAAAATTAGTTGAAGTAATCTGTATCGGAAAGCTCTTACCATCGAAATGAAAAATAAAAGAAGAATCTTGTTTTTGAAAATTATGAACTTTCATATGAATGGCTGAAGCATCTTCCCATGATAACGTAGAAGAGTGTACTTCAACTAAGCCCCCAAATAGAATTCCAATTTTATGAAAAATCTCCATTCCCCAAAGATTAAAAGGGACTCATGTTACATCAATCCAATGACCGTTCGAGTCAATAGATGATATAGGAATTGAATTAACCGATGACCACCATGGACATAGCCTAATTGTTGCACCTTCAAAGGACCACATACCCCTATCCAATAAAATCTTTTTATGCTCCAAAGATGTAAAGAAGAATGCTTTCCTTTCTTCAAAAGGGAAAACATCAAAATCTGAAGCGAAAGAAAATCTGGTAGAAATATTCTTGCTGAGACGATTCCACGAGCCCACAGGATGTGAGGATTCAATCACGATAGCTTGTTCCCATTCAGGATTACCATGAGAATTATGCATCGACAATTCTTGAATCTTGGCACCACCATTTCCTTGATTTGATGTTGTTTGTTGTTGTACCACCACACTTATAGGAGTTGCTGATGTGGTTGTCTTTTCGTTGGTGTTTTTTCTTGATAAAAACTTATCAGAATTTATCGAGGTAGGAGTTTTCTTTGATAAAAACTTATCGAAACCTATCACAAAGCGTTTCCATCTATTAACCCCTTTTTCTGCCGGAAGAATTGTTGTTTGTTTGGATTTCTTTTCCGAGATGGTTAAGCGCAAAAATTCTCCATACTTATTCCTGTCTCTGACCAGAAGCATGTTCTCCGATTCTTTATTGAAAACCCAATGCCATTGTCCATAGAAATCTTTTGTTGATTCTTTTCGCATAATGTTTTTGAGCCAAACAAAAGCAGATCTACTGATGTTGAATTGAATCAAATCTCTTGTATTCCTGGTTTCTTCTGTTATTGAGATTACCGAAGATTTCTGCGAAATCAAAAAGGATTTGTATTCACACTCAATCCTTATTGCTTTATCAAAAGCTTCTTTATAGTTTACATCAGTTGAAGTTTTGTTAGATTTTTTCTTGTGTGAAACTTCAGTCCAACCCTCATCATTGTTAACGACATTGTTAGCCTCTATGGAATCGTTATCTAACAAACTATCCTGTGAGACTGCATCACTATTTGATCTTCCTTTTTCTTGTAAAGCTGCAAACTGCACACCTCTAACCACCAAAACCCAATCCCTTGCCGCCTTGATACCTTGCTGAATCTCCTGTTGTTGTTGCTTGTTCCACTGTGTAGTCGTCTTCCCTTGCTGATCATGTACCCATTGCTCCTTACCGTGACTGTGCGATGAAGACCCCTGAACCTTTTTCGCCGCGAGAAAACCAGACATTCTCTCTCCTCTTCTACTGTTTTTTTCTACTAAAAATGAAATCATCATCAAATTGCTTATTCCTTTACAATATAATTGGAAATTGGCAACTATAAATGATATAATAATTTGGTGGGTGTCACGGTGCTTTCAACCGCTTTTTAGTGGTTGTGGTAGTGATGGACAACGATATACTTCCATTTTAGAGAAGATTTCCCTGGAAGAGGCGGATTTAGAGGATTCGAAGGAATTTGATCCCAAATTGGCAGTAGCAGCAACTTCTACAGATATTCGTCTATGTACCAGTAGTATCGCAGCGAGGGTGTAACCTAAAAAAAAAGTATAGCAGCAAGGAGACTCACATTCGAGCTGTTGATTTGGCCGTGTAGGTAAATTGAGGGTTCGTAAATTTTATTTTGTAAATAATTTGGTGCGTTTATGACTGAAGTCACAAGAGGGCGGGAGGTTTTCCTCTCAAGAAAGTAAGTTCATTCCTTTGGGTATGCTTACGCTCTCTCAAAAATTGAATGAAGAATCCAAAAATTGAACGACTATGCTTGCTTTAAACATGCGAACTGTATGGTTACTATATATATATATGGTTACTGCCATTTTTAGGTGTCGAGAAGAGCAAGGAGAATGGGTTGTCGAGTTCGTTTGGTTTTGGATTTGTGTGGCCGAAAAATCAGTTATGAAGATGGTGTTGTCGTTCGATCGAAGTGAGAGAAAAATGATGATTAAGTTGGGTTCTTCGAACTTGCAGGAATTTGGGAGAAATTTGAAAAGGAAATAAGAAATAGGAACAAGTTATGATACTCACGAGAGAAGATTCTCTATATGTTTGGTAGTTGATAATGTTTGAATAGTTTAGCATAACACCGGATAAACCCAATCAATGAGAATTCAGATTAACACCTGTTTAAGAATGCAAGTGAACTATGCTACTTAGAAAATTTATTATAACACTGTCAAAGGATAATGAGATATCTTGATGTATTAACTAATTAAGGGCCTCAACAAGCTTTTCCATGACCTACATTAATGGAAATGTCATTAGTACTATTCGCCATATTTTTAAAGTCAAAGTGCAAAGGACATAGTTTCTCGAGTAAATTGGAACTGTATTCCAAGTAATAAAGAGATGATTATAGTTTTTCCACTAACATTTTCCTCTTCCAAATCTTTCGACCAACGAGATTTCTTTTCCACATTCCTTACAAGCCTTTGTTGGTGGTCTATAAAAGAACCATGGAGGTTCGCATGAGAGATTGCCAAGGGGAAATAGAGCTTTTGCTCAATTCATACAAGACTTATCATGTTAAAATTGGGAGTAGAAGAAATAGAAGATGGTCTTGAATCTGGAAAAAAATAGAGCAGGTAGTGATGTCATCTGGAGGGGTATTGAACGTCTAGAGATGCCAATTTCCAGCGAAGGTCTGATTTGCTATTGACAGTAAACAATATTCATGCAGAGAATCTATGCAGCATTTTTTTTTTATTTTTTGGAAAAAGAGGCTAACCTCGGTACATATAATGAAATACCCAATTTAGGGAATCAGAAACCTTAGACTTTTTGCAAGATCATAAAATAGTCATATAAGTTGTAGTATCTCTACCAATTCTTGTCTTCATTCAGATCGAAAAACTATTTCAGGAGACCTTCTTTTTCGCAAAGGAAAGGACCAAACATCTAGGAAAAAAATGATTTTCAAAAGAAAGTCAGTATATGTCAAAGCACAAGCCAGTCTACGCAGCATTAGATACTATTTGAATACTAATAATTCAAAGATAAGCGAACGTGTTTCGAAATTTCCCCATTAATCACATAATAATAGCCGTTAATTTTTCTAAGAATGGATATACAACAACCATTTTATTGGAACCAGTGGTTGATAGTCGATGTCTTATAGATCGATTTGTTAGCAATATGGCTAAATTTCATGTTAGCGATATGGGTATAAAGATCGATGATGACATGCCACCGTTGATCGAGCTAGATGAACATGATAATAAAGTGGTCGGAAATATAGAATGGGATAATGGCATGCCACGCTGGTTGAGATGGATGAATATGGCAATGAAATTTTTATTTATGAATAGAGACTACAGATGAAAGGAAGTGTTTAATTTTGAACTTATCTCTCCTCCTTTAAAAAGCTAAGTCATGTGAGCTCCCATGTCGCATGGTGAGTGTGACACCCCTCTCAAATTAAATTAGATTTTTGTTATAGGGAAAGACGATTCTTTTAGGGGGGAAACTGACTTTGGTCATTGTCTGTTGATTTTTTGTCAATATGGGGGGGAATAACAGTGAATGCTCCACCTTCTTTGATGTTTGCAACTTTGACTTTCAGATCATCAACTGACAAGGCAAATCTGCGAGGACAGATTCCAAGCCCCTTTTCACCAAGGTCAAGATAGAAACCTAGAGCGTTAGTGTATGCTGCTGATCCATATATCTTCTAGGAACTTAACGTGCTTGATCTCAGTGTATGTCTTTGCCCATGCATTCATCATGCATGGATCGTTGATACTAACAAGCAAAATTTCATCAACACCCTTAGACTTTAATTCTTCATCGTTGGTAATGAAACTTGGGATATGCTGCAAGTAAGGGTAAAAGCACCGGGGACACCAAAGTTGATGATCTTTTTATTGGCAGCAAGTGAGTGAATTGAAAGTTGCTTGAGTTAATCCTTAAGAGTCGGAGAACAAGGAAGAGGAGTATAAACAAACAGACGGAGAAGAAGATTCTTAAGGTTTAGACTAGAAGAATACTGTCAAACTTTGAAAACCATATTTGATGTTTCCTTCATGTACAAATCATCTCAAAATGGTACTTCTACAATGGACGGTGGCAAACAATCTTACATTGGTCAATATCAAATCATATGATTGTCGTTTATTTCTATGTTCATCGTTTCGTTGATTGTCGTGAAATTGGGGTTACTGTTTCGATGATGCAGAAGAAAGTTGAAGTTTACAGGCGTTTGTAAGATGGCTAATTATATCAATTTTTTTAAACATGTTCAAATACATCCATGTGACATGAAAAACACGAAAGACATGTGATGATCATCTTACTGTAATACTGGATAATCCGGAAAGACTATAGTAGAGTAGAGTTTTATATTTCCCCCCATATTGACCGAAAATCAACAGACTATGACCAAAGTTAGCTTTCCCCCTAAAAGAATCGGCTTTCCCTATAACAAAAATCTTAAATTAGATAAAAGCTTTCAACTAGAGTAATTCTGGAGAAGACAAGTGTCATAACCTTATTGGTCGAAGATTTTTTGTAAAAAACACCCCCTTAGTAGAGAACGTTATTGGTCCAAGCCCACAGATTTTAACGGCCTAATACTAAAACCGTTAGTAGAAACTTGGGTGTACAAGACTTATGTGTTGATTTATACTTAATTAAAAAATTACACCGAGTTTACACCAAATAATTAACGGGACGTTAAGTAACACCGAAGTTAAAAAAATGCTTTCGTTAATATTTTATCACGTCTCAACACAAACCCAATCCTCCGCTTCTCCAACACAAAATCTATGCTTCTGAAGTTCGTAGGTTGGTCAAATTAGCGATGAGACTTAATTGTGTGATACTTGAATTACAATTTTCGAATCCTTCAACAGTGTCATACCCCACATACCATGGAATGTACACTTTGCCTCCATGTATATCCTTCCCACACCGATCAGTAACTCATCTCAAATTAACCAATTGTAAGCTTATAGCTTCTCTGTACAAGAGTTTTCTCTCCCGTTAATATTCGTTGAACATGGAACAATCCAAAACAGTAGGCTCCACAAACCCAATCCTCCACTTCTCCTTTTTGACGGTGCAGATTATGGATAATTATCCGATACTAATGAAAGAAATCTGGAGGAAGAAGAACACTCCGTCTTCATGGAGTTACACTACAGACAAAGAAATGTCAATTGTTTAGTTGGATTTGAATGAACTGTAAGAATAAACTTTTGATTGGGTTTGGATTTTGTTTATAATTTTTTTGCTGATTTTGGATCTTGATTTAGGAAAAAATGTAAGGTAAAAATTAAAAGATTAGATTTTTATGGTCATGATTTTGGATCTTGATCGTAAAAATCAAAAACGTAAATTCTTAGGGTTTCAATGCAGTCAAACATTAATACTTGCGAATATCAGTATCAATAAGCATGGAAATTTAGGAATAAAGAATTTAAATGAAATTCTGGAACTGGTGGAGGAAAAACAGTGCGGCAATTTGTTCATCTAGATTTTCTCTTCGGATTGAGTTTCTTTCAGAGGTTTTTCAAGCAAATAAAAGAAGAATTGTATTAGGGTTGGCGTCTATTAGTTAAGTTTCATGGTTCATAAACTGCGTAATGACACAGAATGCGCAGGAAGACATGGATGCTTTCTGATTAATGTGATTGCCTGCAATTTTATGCGGCGTAAAATCGACAAAGGATGATGAATAATGGGTGTAAATTCCTAAAAAGCCCTAACTCCAAAAATTAATTAACTGAAACCAGTTAATTAGGAATGACAAATGGAAGTTTTCCTTTTATACTAATGAAAGAAATCCGATACACATTTCAACAAAGCGTGCGAAGTAATAGTTCTATGTGCCAAGTTTTTATAATAAGGACCGATCTTAACTCCGTGGTATTTATACACTTCGAAATCATGAAAGTAGTAATCAACTATAAGGCTCTTCGAAATCATAAAGTAGTTCACCTCCAACCGAAGTTTCTTATCGTTTACAGCTGCAAATGTCATGCCATGAGATCGAGCAGAGACTCAAGAGCCGAGAAAATAAACATATATAAAAGTTAGACATTGCATGTAAGAATTAGCATAATTAATAAGCACAATAGCTTTGCCGTGAGTCTATGGTATTTCAGTTTCTATAATGAAAGTATTGATCAACTATGTACTTAGCTATTTCAGATTTTTGCACCTCGGCTACCCTGTGAAGTTTATAAGGTCGTTTTCTGTTGATACCCATGAGCTGACCGTCCATAAAATGACACCTTCCACCTGAGTCCATCCTCTTCAACACCGGTATAGCCTCTAGAACCCGTAATAACCGGGCCTCAACACTAGGCTGCAGTACAATATCCCATCACACATATTCAAGGGTATTCAAGGGTATTATAGTAATAGTAAATCGCACAAATCTCCTATAAATTAGGCAAACCCTAGAATGTTGGTGTATAATGTAGATAGAGGGAGAGAGGGCGGCGCCATAGAAGAAAACACCAGTAATCAGAGTTCTATTGTATAAATAAAACAAACAAGTACAACCAATTAGGCAAGCAAAAATTGTGTGAATCATACCTCATATCTATGCCGATGTCGTTCATCAAAAGAGGTTACGTTGTCATATCTAAAACAAAAATGAAAATCACACATGTTAAAAATAAGATGAAGCAGTTATTTTAAGGATCATTGAACATTAGTATTTTTTATGTCAAAGAATAAATCGTCGTCCCAACTGGGGCTGGATATTCTTTCAATTAAGATCAAAGACTAATTGGTTTCTCTTACACTATGCTATGAAACAAATTCTGCCATTCAACCATTATAGGCCCATAGGGACGTCGACGTGTAGAACTGCATTTGGCCAGGGCTAGCTCAAGTCAGAGACTTTGACCAGTACATTCATATCTTGGGACGCTTTATATATAAGGTTCAAAATTCCAAACTTGGATGATCGTTAAATCTCCGATTACAAGAACTTACAATAATACATAAGCGACGGGGGGAGACGAAGCCGAGCCACACCAAATAAAAAATCCTAAGCAACGAGACGAAGCGAAGCCGAGCCACACCAAATCAAAAATAGATGGTTTTTGGGTCCGCCCGTTGCGTAGCACGGGCACAAAATCTAGCAATTTTTGAAACATCAAGGAAAAGTTACGAGAAATTAGGTGCTTATTAATTCTTACGCCTTAGTGGTTCGGTATGAATGATGCCTTGATGAATAGGTTGGTGATTGATCAACCAACAATATTTGAAATTCTTTTCCAACTTGGCTACAGGTCGAACAAAAATCTTGGTTATAGCAATATACATATGTATATAGAATTGGTATTCCACTATGGTTTAAGAATTTCTAAAAACATATTCTTCAGTGGATAGCTTGAAATCCTATTGATACTTTTGCAATATGCACGTCTCTTTAAAATGTGTATATAGGTCATAATTATTTGATTACCGACGGCTATCAAACTTTCCCATCCATTAAAAGTAATCTTACTGATAGAATGATGGAAACAGGGAAACCAGATACATGCTGACATTAAGATAAAAGATATTCCTTACTTCATGGACAGAATCAAAGATCAACAAATCATTCGGATCCAGCATTTTTACCTGCAGCCATTCCACAGAGGTTTTCTACCGGTACTTGGTCAAGGAAAATCTGGGTGGATACATTTACGAGCATAGTTCTACTTGCTGAAAAGGATCAACAAATAAAAAAAATACAAATTTGAGATATCAGATTTTACAGCACTTAGAAAAAAGATAAAAAAAAAAGAAAACATATCTAATAGGTAATACCAAGCTAAAAAAAACTTTTTAATAACCATAGCAGGAAATTGTATATATATATATGATAAGAATATTTAAACTGAGTAATTATTTTTACTATTTTTACATATGTTGTTGGGATCTTAAGGGGCCTTTCGAAGAGTCAGATGAAACGTGGAAAAAACGAAGCTGATGCACTCGCACGTGATGTTCTAATACAAAGCCACAATGGAATTTCGATAAAGATATATGGGATAATATGACCACCAAACTATGTGATTCTATGCTGGAAAATGATGGGGGTTAGTGGAATAGTAATAATAATTTCAACAACTATTGAGCAGTTTCAAGGTACGTATAACATTCAAATCAAATTAAGCTTAATTTTAATTTTTGAATTGAGCCTAACGTTGAAAATAACAAGTTCAAATTATCAAAGGAGATATTTATCTACATCCAGTAAAGCTACAAGTATATGCATAAATCTCGATGTACTAGAATTGGAAATTTATAAGAAAATGTAAGTTATGAGACGGACATATTTGAATTAATCAACTTAATGTGTAATAATGATTTTAACACTGATGCGCTGGCCACAAAAAATATGCACCAGTGGAGGAACTAAGTATTTCAGGAATTCCAAACAAACCAAGAGAAAAATTAATGTTTGAAAATCGTATAACACTCAACGAAGCACTAAAAATGTTACATGACGAGGAAAAGTTTAAGGTGAGAATTGAAAAGTAATTCCATTTAATTATATTCACTGCAAAAAAATATCTTATAAATGAATGAAATGCAATGTTGTTAGAGCATAGCTCGGTTGAACCCACCCAGCGTTGGTATGTCAAGTTTGGTTGTCATATTTTAGTGAACCAAAACTCATTTAAGAGTCGCTTGATTTAAATGTACTAGAGTCAACTTCGTATATGTTAGCTTGAAAGTATTAGGGTGATACATTACAAGTATTGAGAAGACTTGAAGAAGTGAAGAAGTACGGAGCTACAACCACAACATCATCCTTCCACTTGAGGTTAGTGATATTTGACTTGAACGGTTTCATTCCCTAACGTATCTTTCAAGTCGTGCATATTGAAAACATAAAACTGCGAAGCATGAACACTCTATATATACATAGTATTAACGAATACAATATGAAGTTTCTTGCTTAACCATTAAACTTTGTATATGAGACATCGACAAAATCGTATGAATTCTATTGTGATTATGTATGGGTATGAGGTGAGGAATTCATTATAGGGAACAATGTTTACATGTGTTCTAAGGAAATAAGTTCATGATATGTGTTGTGAACCGAAAAGGAAATCGCCAGGCGTTATTGGGGTTGTTCTTCATTGCAAATATTATGAATGACCAATATGTGTGATTAGTATAACCGCTCATGAATTGTTTGTGTTCTTGGTAAAACTATTCACATGAGGCCTGACTTATGTATTGGTATGACTTTTATTAGTGAAACCGATCTTAAGTAATCACCCGGGGTATGATCGGTTTTGTGAGTGTCTGACCAAATTTGGGAAAGGGGAACCGATCCTATGAAGAGGTGCAGTACGTCACAAGGGGTAACAGATCCTTGTATGAGGTGCAACAAGGTTTATAGAAGAAAGGGGAACCGATAATATGAACATGTGCAATACATTTTTAGGCAATATAGGAGACGAAAGGAGACAAATAGAGACCAAAGGAGCTCCAAAAGGTTATTGAGAGGTATAAGGTATCGAAGAGCTAGAGAGAGATTAAAGGAGATAATAACAGTACGTCACAAGGGGGAACAGATCCTTGTATGAGGTGCAACAAGGTTTATAGAAGAAAGGGGAACCGATACTATGAACATGTGCA
This sequence comes from Papaver bracteatum, assembly GCA_023529315.1. Classification (NCBI taxonomy): domain Eukaryota; kingdom Viridiplantae; phylum Streptophyta; class Magnoliopsida; order Ranunculales; family Papaveraceae; genus Papaver; species Papaver bracteatum. Next base: position 742,673 of record JAJJWX010000473.1, on the reverse strand, counting down.
ATACATTTTTAGGCAAAGGGGAAACGATCCTATGGACATGTGCAGTGCATACAAGTTAGATACCAAATATATGTGGGGAACCGATCCTAGTACCTAGTCAGTCGTATATTTGGTAAGCTAGTGTGACTATGCACAATACTCACATGGAGGTAGAACCGAAACTTGTTTTAGTAGAACCGTACACCCATGGTTTGTGATTGAGTAGTACTTGATCAATCACATAGTTCTTGAAAGTCACATGAACCAATTCTAAACTTGTTTGGAAGTGTGGTAAATTGGTTTCAAGTGAGCAAGTATGAAAAATGACTTGCAAGAGTAAGATGTCGACACACTTTGAACACATGCATTAATGTGTATTATTTTATTGTTCAAATATATTCCTTAACAGCTAAGAAGGAAGTAAATCCCAAGATCGAATTTAAATAAGTTAAGAATCTTTTAATTAAGGTTTTTAATTACATATGGAAAATTAGAATTAGTAATGTGCATTTGTAATAAGTTTTTTTAATGTGTCGTTGTAGTAGTAAAAGGGTTGTCGTTCACTCAGACGTTGTTGAGATTAAATTTAAAGGTTCAAATAAAATAATAAATAGAAGATAGATTCACTGGTCCTAGGATTTCACCGAATTCATATCAATAGGTTCAATTATTTATTCTTCAGCAATTATCGCTCAATAAACAACATGGACTCTTATTTTTGCCAAGGTAGATTCTCCAAATATTAATTATAAAACTTAAGCATGGGACATCTAAACATCTAAGCAAGCATCACCCATCTAATGAAATGACAACTAATTTTTTCAAATCACAATTCTATTCAAAATAAGTGCAAAAGTCAAATAGAAAATAAAATAAATTCACCCATGTGTGAAGTTCAGCTTCCTCCGTCGACCCAGTGTTGGGGTTTAGTTCATGACGTCGAAAACACACTTAAAATATTTATTCATGGCTCAAAAGTGTTTACAAATGATGAAAGGGAGAAAAATCAAATAAACCAGGAATTTACAACAGCTGAGAAGTGTTGCAATCCTCTGTTACGGTATACGATAAAACAAAAGTGTTGTAGTCACTGTTCAACTGTCGCTGGAAAGCCTGTTGCAAAACCGGGAATAAACCACGGTTTATTAGCGATAGGCTTTCTCAGCCTTATGTTCTTGGTGCTCTTGGAACAGCAGCAGCATCAGAAATTTTTGCAACTTGATTCTCACGTCTCTGGTACCTCCCCCTCGAACTCTCTATATTTATCAAATCCCTCAGAACCATTTATATACTCTTCCCAATCGAAAATACTCGACAGTAACTCAAAATAATTCTCCATTTACTCGGCAGTGAAGAATATCTCCTTGGGAATATTTTCTTCCCTTTCTTCTCTTCTCACGCTGTCAACCAGTGCTGAATCTTCATTATTTGACTCCTTCACGCTTCTATAACGACCAAAATCTATCCAAACACGAGAAGAACTCGTACAAACCCGTGATTATCTCAGTTGCACACGTACTCGCCCTGTTTTCTTGCTCGGTGAATTATCCCTCTTTTCTTACGATTCTGGGAGACTTACCATTCCTGTTAAGCCTTAATAACTTATCTTCAATCAATCTGATGAAGGAAATCACGATAAAATCTCTCCAAAACTCATGCGATGATGTGAAATATTTTTCCCATGCACGAATTGCCCTGATTTCATCTGTTGGATTATCTAGCCAAATTTAATGGAAACAAACAATCATACCACGCCAGTTTGGCTCAAACAAGCAAATCCAATGAATTTAGGCCCCTGAATCTCCCTGGAACATGATTAAAATTCGAACCCTAATTCTGCCAGTTCAAGAACTAGTTTTTCGCCAAAAGTATATTTCATGTTTTGCTTCAAACCGATCACTCCAGCCAAATTAAATCCAATTCAAAGACGTTACCAAGCATGTTTAACCAAAAGGAATATACCCATTCGATTTCAGGAATTAAGTCTCACTCGAACACCTCCAAAAGCCAAACCCTAAATCTGCTACCATTTTCCCGCCAATTTCAGTTTCAAAAGGTTGAAGATGAGGTCGCCCCTTATCCAGTACATATGTCCCTTTAGCAATTTGGGTGTAAATAGTAATTCATGGGGTGCGAATAACCACCGGTTCCAAATAACAAAGATGGTGCTCCTTAGCAACTAGACACCCCTTAGTAATTGAGGTGCCCCTAAACCGACATTGAGAGTCCGAATAACACATGTCCTCTGGGTACAAAAACCACTTTTCGAGCAACCTTTTCCATAAGAGATTACTTGACAAAAACACCTACAAGCAAGATTATTAGTGATAAAATGAGTCCTAGCTAATGTATTTATGGGTGAAAATGCGTCGCACTTTCGTGCTCTCATCAATTTGCTAGTTAAAGATTTTCCAAGGAGATTTCGATCATTATTTTTGGACAGTGCATTCACAGGAATTATGAAAACCGAATTTGGGTTAATATGGAAAAATATCTTGAGAATATTTTCGGTTTTGGAAATTCCTTGGTGTCCAAACTTCCTTGTCTATAAATACTTTGAGTTTGCATTTCTAGCAAACTAATCCTTCATGACAGTAAACTTCCACTGTTGTACTGTTACTGGTGAAGCCACCTATCTGAGAGGAGAGTAATCTAATTAGGTGAAATATCTTACGGTCGCTCAATTTAAAGTCTTATTTGGGATTGAGAAGATCTAGCGCGACCCGTTGGTGGGAAACTAGATATTGCGGTTTATCTTTAGTTTTCGTATTGATTTGATTGACTAACGGTGGTTGAACTTTGATTGCACCTAGTTTGTTTATGCCTTCTCTTCTGATATAAGTTTCACTCAAACTTGTTCAAGGTTTCGACATGGATCTTTAGACTATTGTTAGATCTAAAGACGATCTTATGATAATCGATTGTTAACAGACTCCGTTCTATGTGTGATTGATCACAAGAGATTCAAGTAGTTGTGTGCTGGTGTTTATTGAAGATCTAAGAAGATTTGAATACAAAGAAGAGATTGAATATTTCAGACTTGGTTTTTATAATCTTTGGTGTGCACAATACTTGTTTTGGTAAAAGATGATCCAATTGATAATCGGTTTATCCTTGTGGTATATTGGATTGATTAAATGAGAAGATCGACATCAACACAATTCTTTGGATAGAGAGTGTTGATTGGCTTAATCTTAACGATTGCCTTTTGGTGATTGAACATAAGATAGATCTTGGAACCTAGCAAAGGAGTTTATGTTAAGATATACAGAAGAGCATTTGTGCAACTCATATCACTTGATTGAAGAGAGTTGATACCAAACATATTTGTTGTTCCTTTACTATTTGGAATACGAACCAAAGGAATTGGTCCAAGTACGTGACTTGTTTACAGGTTGGAGGCGTGGGAATACAGACAAAACTAGGTGAACTATAGGTTTAGTTGCTTGGTCTCAACTATACGAAGTTGGTTTATTTTGTATAGCGTCTTAATCCTGAGAGTATTCAATTCTGGACAAGGTCCCGGGGTTTTTCTGCATTTACGGTTTCCTCGTTAACAAAATCTTGTTGTGTCATTTACTTTATCTTTTTGCATTATAATTAAAGTAAATTGCACAAACGTTAATTCCTATTTACTTGATATGTGAATCCTATTGTGTTAGGTTAAGTCCGAACCTTTGTATCAAGTAAACATACTTCGTTGTTGTATTGTCTCGATCTTGTATCCATAGACGATCACATGAAGTGTGAACCGATTAGTTGTATTGTCTCGACTCAGTCCATCGACAATCACTTTCGGAAAAAGGACTTATAGGAAGGAAAAGTTTTAGCTTGAGGTATATTTGGGTACCCTCGCCTTTTCAGGAGCAACTTTTATCGTTAAAGCAACAATTATTGGAATTGAAGCAGGATCTCCGTGGTACTACATGGAATGTCCAGGATGTGAATCCTATTGTGTTTGGTTAAGTCCGAACCTTTGTATCAAGTAAACATACTTCGTTGTTGTATTGTCTCGATCTTGTATCCATAGACGATCACATGAAGTGTGAACCGATTAGTTGTATTGTCTCGACTCAGTCCATCGACAATCACTTTCGGAAAAAGGACTTATAGGAAGGAAAAGTTTTAGCTTGAGGTATATTTGGGTACCCTCTCCTTTTCAGGAGCAACTTTTATCGTTAAAGCAACAATTATTGGAATTGAAGCAGGATCTCCGTGGTACTACATGGAATGTCCAGGATGCAGAGAGAAAAATGTTTACATGGAAGGAAAACCATGGTGCAATACATGTAGGGTCATATTAGATGCACCAATACCACGATAAGAAGTAGAAATATTAACCGATGAAAGTTCATCTATAAAAAATAAAAAACTGATGCAAAACTAATGCATACTTTGTGACAATTATATTCTCCAACTAATAGTACGTTACAACGTCAACAATGATGTAGCCACAGTAATGGGACAAATGGATGAAATGGTTATAAATGACATTACAGTAACGAAAATGATGGAATTACCAACGGTGGATGTAAAGGTAACTTTTATGTCTTGAATAGACAGGAAACGACACAGAAAAGTTATATAATAAAAAAAAACTCTTAGGGAATTATTTTCTTTTGCAGAAAAACAGGGCAGACTGTGTTGAAGAAATATCAGTTGCGATAGGGAAAACAATGATCTTTAGATTCATACTTGATGAAAGAAACTTTCTCTATCACAGTTTAACTGCACATGACATATTTTACTATGATAATGCTTTGGAAAAAGCATATCTCTTGAACAAAAACGAAAAGGTAACTACGTGCCTACATTATTTCAGACATGCCAATATAAATTATGTCGAATTCAATAAAAATGAATTGGACACAAGTAATAAAAACATATATTATGCAGGATATAAATACAATTAGAGAACAATCATTATGTCAATAGACTCAATACAAATTATCAGGATATAAACCAGACACCTACTAATTAATACTTAGTAAACAAAAGAAAGTACGATAACATGTCAACTTTGATCGAGGTGTATGAATGTTATTCTGAAATGGACTATATTATGGAGAGGGATCCTGACATGCCACCATTGGTCTAGATCAAGGTAGTTAATGTCGGTTGTACCTGCCGATATTACAGGGTTTTATCGGATATCAAAAAATACCTATACGTTATTGAAAATATCGGCGATACAAACACGAAATGATATTATCGGTTGTACAGGACGGTACAGACCGATATATCGGTTTTACTTGTACACCGATAATATCGGTTTCGTGAATAAATTTTTGATCAACATGCATCTAGTATTGACAGATAAGTACAATGTGAATTGGATAAGGTAAAAAGCCCTAATATATTTATAATGTAAAATCAATGACTATATGGTAGGATATAAGATGGAAACCATATTTCAATTGCAAGGCAAAGAAATATAAAAGATAAATATGAAGGATGACAAAAAACATTTACTGGTATAATGGGACAACAATCACAACGTTGGCTAAAAGCTTCTCCAATGGCATCACTACACCAAATCATGGATTTTGCAACATATTAATTTCCTGAGTGTGCAACGTATATTGACGTTGCACTATTTGCAGCGTCAATATACGTTGCACACCCGAAAATACTTTGGGCAAAATCAGCAATAATAATTTAGCATATTAACTTAATGGAACAACGTTTTATATATCATTCCAATGTTTACAAACGTTATATATTGATGGCATTTATGTGATATCATACATTTAAAAGGGCTTTTAGTAGTCTTGATTTTTAATATCAGATTCTTATTTCTTTTTATTTTAGAAAATCTTAAAACTAATTCCCCAAATTATTCCCTCTCATTTTTTTCACCAAAATTATTCTCCCTCCCAAACTTGGATCAACAAAAAAAAATTCCCCCTCATTTTTCCCTCTAATCCCACACATTAACTTCCCAAAATGTTTCACCGAATATTTTCAGACAAATTTATTACAATTTTTTCTTCCTCAGACACATTTATTCCATAGCTTCTTTATTTCCGCCTCATTTTTCTCTCTCTCTCTCTCTCTCGTTTTTCAGAGAGTTTTTTCTTCAGAGGAAACCCTCTTTCAGTTCTTCTCAAAATGAAATTTGCTTTCAGAATCACATGAGCCAGAGATTAAAACCTAAATCTATTCTCTGAATCCTAGAAATTAAAACCTCAACCAAAACCCAGAAATCTCGATCTATTCTCTAAATCTAAAAAAAAAAAACTAAACCTAAAAAATCAAATTTGTTCCTCAAATCAGAAATCAGTTCATCTAATTGTTGATTATCATCAGGTATAAGCCATTATCTGCTACTATTGTTGTTTAATTTTGATTTTGTCAGTTTTATTTGGAAAATTGTTTGAGTTAACTCTGTGAAGTTGGAGACTTACTTCGTGTATAGGTTTTGGTAAACTTTAAGGCATGGGTTTGTTTTGTTTTCAGTTTAATGGCATGTTAAAATTGTTTTGATGTTAAAACTCCTATAGAAGTGAATGATTTGCATACGAGCTGGGTTTGTGTATTTGTGGTGGACTTTGAGTCATCTGTTGCTACTTTAGGAGTTTATTCATCTATTTTTGAAGCATGGGTACCTTTATAATTCAATTTTTATGTGTTTTGAGAAGTTTAAGAGTTTATTCATCTAGATGTTGTTGTTGTCTAAGCATGACTACCTTTTTAATGATTCGAAAACACTTGACGAAGCAATGGGCTATGTGCTAATCTATCATACTAAAGTATTCTGCTATATTATATATGCTTACTGTAGTATCATCTGTAAGAAAATCATAATACTTTGAAAGGGTTCTAGCTTAACAACAAAAAATATCATGTGTTGAAAGCAAAATTTGAATCGCATGGGTAGAACTGAAATTTACATTGAGTAATTTGAATCATTGTTGTTATATATGTTGTTGTCAGATCATGACAAATTCTAAAGTAAGGTTAATTTGTGTTTTAGTGCAGGTTTTGTAGAGTAAAATTGCAGTTCTAAGGACTTGAAAGGTCGGGTAATTTGTTCAGCTTTTGTTCAGATTCTATGGTTTTTGTTTCTCATATATCTGAATGATCAGCTTCTTAATTTCTTATTATTAGTTTGCTTACTTAGGTATTAACGTGTTGTGCGTGAAAGCTGTTCATTGTAAAGAGAGGTTTGCTGCTTGTTTGTACTTCTATCATTCTGTACTTCCGCGTCTTGCGTATTTTGTGTATTCTTTCTCTCAGTTTGCTTAAAATTTAATTTCTGGTTATGAATGGTTATCAATTTGGTTTGCTTAGAATATAGTTTGCTTTCAGTTTGCGTAGAATTCACTTTGCTGGTTACTTCAAAAGTTTGAGTTTTTAGTTTTCTTGTGAATTATAGGCTAGAAGTAGTGCAACTGTTTTATAATCTGGTTCATGTACATTATTGTAGAATGTCTCAACAGAATGAGAAAATATGGATGTTTGAAGATAGGTTTAGTCATGAGTATAGAACATGAGTAGATACTTTTATTTCCTTTGCATATAAGAACGGAACTAGAGACTCACAAACTTGTCCCTATCCTTGTCGTGTTTGTCGTAATGCAAAATCTAAGAAGTTTTAACTAGTGAGGCATGATTTAAAAGTTAATGGCATGCTAGTTACATATGTAAATTGGTCACTACATGGAGATAAGCCGACACCAGTATCAAAGGTAGTTTCCCCAAATGTAGAGAAATTGGTTCAAGAAGAAACTTCAGTGGAGCATGTAGAGGAACATGTAGCAGATGACAGTAGAGATGAAGGGTGCAGGTTGGGTGATTTCGTTGACAATTCATTTGGGGTATTTGAAGGATTGAACGAGCATGTCGATGTAGGTGCTTCTAAATATCCCTTTATTCAGGATCCTAGCTTAGGTAAGAAGCACGACAAGTATAAGAAGTTAGCAGGGGAGAAGATATATCCGTCATGTGAGAATGGTCATACAACGCTTTCGGTCATAGTAGAGTTGCATCATGTAAAGAATACTTTTGGTTGGTTAGGGAATAGTGTAACTTACCTCTTGGGATTACTTAGAAAATGGTTTCCAGAGGGCAATACCTTTCCTGAAAAATACCCAATAATGAAGAAGATGTTGAGATATCTGGGAATGGAGGCTGAAAATATACATTGTTGTGTCAACTATTGTGTGTTATTTCAGAAATACCTTGAGAATGCAAAAGAATGTTCGACTTGTGGAGCATCTAGGTGCAAAGTTAAAGTGGGGAAAGATGGAAGTTCAAGGCCAACAAAAGATCCAGAGAAAGTGTTGCGGCATTTTCCGCTTGACGAAAGACTTAAGAAGTTTTATACTGTATCATGGATCTCTGAAGACATGACGTGGCATAATAGAGCAGAGGCGTCTTACGATTATATGCGTCATCCAATAGACTCTGTGCAGTGGTAGAACACGAAGGAAAGGTGGCCTGAGTTTTCAAGTGAAGCGCGTAATGTGTGGCTTGGCATCTCAACTGATGGGTTTAATCCTCGCGGCATCCAGTCTACCGGTTATAGTTGCTGGCCAGTTATATTGGTAATATATAATTTGCCACCATCACTATGTATGAAGGCAGAGTTTCATATCATGTCGCTATTGACACCAGGGCCTAAAGCACCGGGACAAGACATTTGTGTTTTTCTACAAGTATTAATAGAGGACCTACAACAACTTTGGGAGGGTGTTGATGCATATGATATGCGTTTAAAAGAGGCATTCAAGTTGAGAGCAATTCTTATGTGGAGTTTTCATGATTTACATGCATATGGAAATATTTCTGGTTGTGTTGTTCATGGTTACAAAGCGTGTCCTGGTTGTGCAGATGAGACAGAAATTAATTGGTTACCTCACTTCCGCAAGATTGTGTACAGAAATTTCCGAAGATTTCTGAAGACAAATCATCCTTTCAGGTATTCTATTTTATTGAATATAAAAGACAATTTCTTCAATCAATTTTGATGTATCTTTTTGTTTTCTTGTTGGTTATTTACCTTTACTATCTCAAAGAAAATTCTAGGCAGCACATTGTTGGTTTAGCTGCTGGTCAAGTTGCAGCATAAAATATCAGTTTCTTTGCTTCAAGGAAACATAATTTTCTGTATTTGTTTTATTTTGTGTTTATTTCCTTCTTGTATGTGAGAGCATCTTTCCTTATCGCAGCAAGTCCACTTGTTTCCATCTCTCATTTCCCAATCAATGCTATAATTGATAGGATCTTCACTACTTGCTTCTTGTACTTCTCTTCTGTTGTGTGTATCACTGTCAGTTCTACTTGTTTTGTTATACAGTACTGCCTTGTCAAAACACAGTCCACATCATAAACATATTCCTTGTTGTTTTCCAGCCAAAATAATATATTAGGCAATTCAATAGTTTCTAATGTTGCAGGATTCCAAAGAAAACAGTCACCGTGATTCCAAACTTGTGTTTTGTAATCATTATCTATCTCATCACATATAATAATACAGCAGCCTTGATGACATGTTTTCTGCTTAAAAGCTTTTGCATTCAATTCTGGTATGCATCTTCTAAGAGCTTTGTTATTAGGTTCACAAATATTGTATGAAGCATGGTTTTTTATTGTACCTTTGCCAAATGGAATCACAAGCCTAATAGTCTCTAATGTTGCAGGATTCCAAAGAAAACAGTCACCACGATTCCAAACTTGTGTTTTGTAATCATTATCTATCTCATCACATATAATAATACACCAGCCTTGATGACATGTTTTCTGCTTAAAAGCTTTTGCATTCAATTCTGGTATGCATCTTCTAAGAGTTTTGTTATTGGGTTCACAAATATTGTATGAAGCTTGGCTCGTACCTTTGCCATATGTAGTCACAAGCTATGGTGCTGGTTTTTCTTGATTTATTCATAACAGTTGCTGCAGCTGCAGCAATAGGATTCATTTTTGTGGGAACTAAAGTTGCTTATGCAAATGCCAATCTAGTTATGCTATATCCTACTGTGTTGCAATTTCAGCTTAATATGGCCTTCGTTGCTGTAGTCATTTGCTAAATCTTCTTGTTAATATTCAATTTCATCTATGTCTACTACATCGTTAATATCCATCCCCTAATTAGCATTTTTAACTGCATCCTCAATCTTTTGTTCTTTTTTGCTTCCCTCTTAAACTATTGATTGTGTCCCTTATGTATGATGTGTTATTAGATTCCATTAAAAGAAAAGATCTAATTTTGACTGTTAAATTGAAAATAAATTGCATTGGTAGTGAGAATTTTAGTATCCTCTTTTCAGGTCAGGCAAGTATATGGGACTCCAAACAAAACAGAAGGTATTTACACCAGTTAGATTAACCGGACAAGAAATAATGGTGAAGACTAGTCATGTTCATTATATTCCTGGTAAGATTTCCAAAGACGATAAGAAGAGAAAGAGAGATTTTTATGAAGTTGAATGCGATGATATTGATTCACCAACTAAAGCATTTTACAAAAGGTCGAGGTTGTTGGATATTCCAACATGGGTTTATAATGAATATCGTCATTGTATTGATGTAATACACGTTGAGAAAAATGTTACTGAACATCTTGTAGATGCTTTTCTTGATTTAAAGAAGAAATCGAAAGATAGTATGTATGCTAGGAAAGATATGGAGGCTCTGAATATTCGGAGGGGTCAATGGATTTCTAAATATCCTGAAACTGGTAAAGACATCGTACCTGACGCTCCTTATATTTTGAGAAAGAATGAAAGAAATGACTTTTTGAAGATATTGAAAGACATGAAGTTTCCGACTGGATTTTCCTAAAATCTTGGAAACATTGTCACTCTTCAACCTCCCGGCCTGCATTGTTTGAAGTCGCATGACTTTCATATGATTATGGAATATTTGCTGCCAGTTCTGCTATAACATGCTTTCCCTCGCTATCCAGACCTTCGGAGGCCTATTCAATAGATCAGTTTGTTCTTTAGAATACTCTGCTCAAAAGTTCTTATCAAAAGTGAACTTCAACAGGAGAAATACATGGTTGCCGAGGCATTATGTGTTCTGGAAAAGTATTTTCCGCCTTCTTTTTTTGTTATCAGCATCCATCTGGTGGTGCATCTTGCTGATGAAGCTCTAACTTGTGGACTAGTTAGATTCCGATGGATGTATCCATTTGAAAGGTAAGCACCTTAAAGCATTTTGATACTGGAACATGAACTGAACCAAGTTTTTAACTTAGTTATTGTTAATCGACACTATGATCTACAAACAATGCAACAACTAAATAGTTTCATGTATAACTTAGGTGAATCTAATCTTCATGTTTGTGTTGTTACGCAGGGCGATGAAGCTTTACAAGAACATTCCAAGCAACAAGCGTTACGTGGAAGCTTCGATTAAAGAAAATCAGCTTGTATCTGAAGGTGTGGTGCATGCAATGGAACACGTGGGAAACAACTCAAAGGATGGAAATCACAAAGCTACACGTGAAGCGTTCTTGGATGCCGATTCTGAGTATAGTGATGAAGGCCCTCAGGGATATGGAGATAAAAAAGTGATTCTAACTGATGTACAAATTATACAGATAATTAGATGGATGATGTTTCGTCGTGAAGTAGAAGGTCTTGCAGATTACTACGCGTGAGTACCTTTTATATTAATTCTTTATGAATACTTTTATTTTGTAGTTTGTGATAACTATTCTTACATGTAATAATGTTTTGCCAGTGAATACTGTGATGAAAAAATAGTTGATACAAATAGGATAGAGATCACGAGAAGCAAAGTACAATGACAAACATATTTCATAAAATGGTTATATAATAAGGTAATTATGGTGAGATTTAGATGTTTTTCATATTGTGCTAGTCAGTTTTCTTTGTTTTATTTGTGACTGACAAGTTCTGTAATGCTTTAGTTGGTGAAAGAGCGCAAAATGAACTCCAAATTGTAGCGTAACGTAAAAGGGCCTGTTGGAGCGAAGGAATATAACAAGTACAGGGTCAATGGTCATACCTTCGCTTCCAAATTCTATGATCTAGAACATTATCGTGTCACACAAGATAGTGGCATTTGCATGGAAGCAACTACAACATACAGGGCAAGTAGTAAAGATAAAAACCTCGTCGATGGTGTGACTAAGTGGTATGGTGTGGTTAAACAAATATTGGAGCTTGACTTCATAGAGTTTACAGAGGTGGTGTTCTATTGCGACTGGATGAAAGTTGAGAAGAAGAGTCGCGGGTGTAAAATGTGTCCTGATTCCAACTTGGTACTGGTGAACTTAAATAATTTCAGAAGTTCAAGTAGTTACTTTGATGAACCTACAATACTTGATTTTGAGGCTTCACAAGTGTTTTACTCGACAGATTTGAAGAACCCTGAATGGTCTGTTGTAATTCGCTCTCCAAGGAAGGTTACTAGACAAGCAGATGATTTATTGAAGCCTGAATTGGGAGAATTTCAGTCGATACTCGAAGATGAACCCCATTTGAAATCCTTGCTAGTATCACGTCGTAGTTAAATGTTGCGCTTTGTTATGTGATTTTGTTTACTGGGTCTGAAATGTTGCTTTGCTTTCTTTAACAGGCGCGATCACAGCTTGTTTGTAATTTGAACCTTATTCTATTATGATAATAATTAGCTTTGCTTTATGTTATTTTTGTGATTTTATTGGGTCTGAAACGATTGCGTGTTGTTATGTGATTTTCAATGTCTACTATCATGATTAACTGACCATGTGTATGAATTACTAACTCATCTATTTTGCAGGTTAATGGCACAATCGCAAAGCACAAAAAATGGTACGACATCACAGCAAAATATGTCCAACTCTTCTTCAGGAAAGCCAAAGATTCTCCTCGACCTTGACATCACTTTCGAGCATGTGGGAGAGTATGCTCAGAAATTCAAAACTAGGGCTGGAGAGCTAATCTGAATTCATGTCCTAGTTAACCATCCTGAGTGGAGGCTCGTGCCGGTTAATTTCAAAGATGATATTTGGACAGCTTTGATGGTAATTTCTATTATTTTTCGAATTGTTCAGAAATGCATTTGTACCTTCATTAATGTTTATCTGCGTAAACCTATATATCTCAGGATGATTTTGAATTGCCTTTCGACCCAAAGCATTGCCGCCCTATTATAGAAACGGGGTTTCCACCATTGTACCGGAGTTTTAAGTCTGACTAAAGGGATCTGGTCAGAGGAAAAAGTAAAAGATCCAAGAAGAGGCCTGCATTATCTGAGGATGGGTCTGTTGTACCGGAGGAAGAGTCTGAAGTTCCCCAACGCCTTCAACTCACTCCAGAACTCTGGGAAGCTACAAGAGATGAAGTTCCAGCTGGGATGAATCCTAATATTTGGCATGATTTTGTTGACTATGAAAAGCAACCTGAGGTAATAGCAAAGAATAATGTCAATGCACAATCTAGAGCACGATCCGCCATACACTTGGGCGATGCTCTTACAATAACAAGAAATATAAACTGGTAACTCTACTCTGTCTTAATTGATAACTAATGGTTGTAATAATGATAGAAGTTCAGTTTTAATATAATAAACCTCTTTTCCAGGACGAGTCGGGCATTTTACAAGTACCTGAAGATACCACAGACAAGTGGTTGTTTAGACACCAACGTAAGGATGGGATTGTGCATCCTAGTGCGGAAGAGGCACATGTAAGTATACTTCATAAATTAAATAATGACACTTATTTCACTGCTGCATACTCTTAGCTAACCACCAAGTTTCTATTATGAAATTATAGAAGAAATTAATGGAAGCCAAAGAGAAGTATAAACAAGCAAGAGCAAGTGGTGGCAACAGTTGTTTGATTTCAGAGCCACTAGAAGATGTGTTTGGAGAAAATCGAAAAGATTGTATTCGTGGCCACTCATCCCGTACGTCCAAGAAGCAAGCTCAGATGGCAGCAGTCGCGTTTTCTGCTCTTCAAAATAGAGACTCCCAAAAGGAGCAGAAACTCAACAAAATTGAAACTAATGTTAGTATTTTGGGTGGCCAACTCAGGTCGCTGAGCAGTAAAGTTGACGTAAGTGTTGAATTCTGACTTGTCGTGCAGTTATAAATAAGTTTAGTACACCTTCAACTCTGTGATAGTTCTAATATGATATTTATTGACAGGCGCTCTTGCACTTACTAAAGCCTAATGTGTCTGCACCATCTAGTTCCTCCAATCCTACTAGAAGAGTCACTCCTAGCCAAGAGAAAGGGTCAAATACTCATCATGTTGGTGGAAGTCACCATGTCCTGGATAACGAGGAAATTGCTTCTGCTGGGGTTACATCTGGGCAAGTTGAGCTACTAAACAATAAAGGTGAAGTTGTTGCATTAGGAACTATTCACCAGGGTGAAATCTTACATTGTCGGAAGCTGAAGCCGACTGAGAAGAAGGTCTATGTCGAGGAAGTGTATGACCAAGGTGCAGTTCTTTTGGATGCTTAGTTGATCTACAATGGTATATGAGGGTGCAGAAATCTGCCGGAATTATCATCGGATTTTTTTACCGGAAATTATCGTCGGAATGAATTTTTTATTTATTTTTTTATTTTTTACCTGTAAATAGGTTTGCAACGTATATAAGTGTTGCTAAAATTAAATTAATACGTTACCTAAATTATTGTAACCGTTGCACAAATTAAAACATTTGTTGCTCCTAAAACGTTGGTAAACAAATTGACCAACATTTTTTGCGTTGCACTAATTAATTTTCCCAACGTATTTTCACGTTGCACATAAATTTGCTACGCCATATTCCCAACGGATATACACGTTGGTGAAATTCATTGCAATGCGTATATCCTTCCCAAATCGGCTGTTTTGGTGTAGTGCATGTGTGTGGAGATAAATATCAAAATCCACCTATGATACACATCCATTTTTTTTAAAATTATTCTCCAACCCGGATGTCTTAAACCAATGTATAGATGACTTTGGGTAGACATTGTCAAGGTGAATATCTAGGTTTAGACATTACCCTTAATATTGTCTACCATTCTAGTCAGCTTTTACTTAATTGAATTGACTTTAATATATTAACTAACTATTTTTAGCTCTAATAAAATCTTAATTATGGAAAATAAAATTTATACTAATTAAAAGAAGATGTTACATGCAATACTGTTGGAGATGGATTTTTTTCTCTCCCTAATTTTAAGGAAAAATAGATTGAGGATGTCTTATTTGTATTGCCACATAGGAAACACACACAATGACCATTGTAGAAGCTCTAATAAACTACCTTGTATTTTGGAAATTGGAGATATGTGTATGATTCTTATTATTTTTTACTATGGTTTTATAATTATTTGAAATTATATATTAAATGATGTTTTGCCTGTAAAAACAGATATTATCATTTGTATAGGTGTATAAGACCCAACCGATACGATACCGATGCGCGATATTAACTACCTTGGTCGAGATAGATGAGGAAGGCAATGAAGTATTTACTTATTAATAAAGGTTGGATGGCATGAGTATTTATTTTTTGTCACACTACTTTTGGAACATATTATTTATTCTGCGACATTATAATGTTGAAAATTTTACTTCTAAATGACCATTTATTACTCGGGCCTTTATCATCGATGTGACCCTTATAATTAACAGTGCTACTATGATATTATTACTTCAGAACCAATACCCATCTTACATTACATATGATATCACAACTCTTATATATAATTCAATAAGATACTCTGGTACGAAAGGAACAATAGATAATTTAGTTTACGAACCTTAAAGATCAGCACTAAAAGCAATAGGTATCAGGTGATGCCAGACTGGCATGTGAAACCAAACAATTTATTGGAGATAATATCATTGAAAGAACATGCAAAACCAAATATTGAAAGAACATGAACAACCAAACTTTTGAACGCCATAGCAAATCAACTCTTGGAAACACATGTACACGGATATCTTTACAACCATATCAAGTTATAGGAGGATGTTCCAGTGGGTTTACTCTAAAATTAATGCTTTCTTAATATAATCAAAATTCTATAGTTGTAATAAGTGATAGTCCCTGCATGCTTTTTATTTGGATTTAGATATTATGAGTGAAGAAAATAAAATAATTTAGATTTAGATTTTAGAAGTGAATAAAGTATTAGAATTTGAAATTTATAGAAAAAGAGGAAGATTACTGAAATAATACAATTCATGAATCAAAATGAACAAAGAGTACCTGTCATAGATTTTTGATGACAAAATTCGAATGAAACCTGTCTAACATTTCATGAATTTAAGAAGAAAAAATAGAATTTCATAGACGTATAAAATATTAAGATTTGACATGTATGGGAAATTTCATACGATGAGAGGGGTGAGGGATGATGTAGGATAAGAAATAGATAGAAATCTTTGGATATTATAACAAAAAATCGATTAATCGAGATCGAGGATTTGTCATTTGTGTGTAAAGATTTTTTTACGCTATTAAGGCAAACCTTTCTGTAACAATTTACAGAGGGGGTAGTCAAACGTGATTTCAAGTGACTTCCAGAGAATTTCGAAATCGCCTGTTAGTCCATAGAGATTTTTGGAGAGTCCCCTAATGTCTCTTGTTATTTGTTAGAGACTTTTTTTAAGTCATTTAAACTCTCTAAAACTCCATGTTATTGGATTAAGAATTCGTAAGAGTCACTTCAATACCCTTGTTATTCGAAAAAGAATTGAAAGTCATGGATTTATTATTTTTTGAGATTTGGAGAGACTTTTCTAAGAAAATAGGCATAGTTGAAATCTCTACTCAAGAGGTGATATTTCTAAAGACTTGAGATTTGAGGAATATTTGGTAAACATCATACTAGAGATAACTTTGTGCTGATAATTAGATACAACCCAATTATCAACATTTCTTGACTTTCGTGTAATCTCAATCTTGTGACGCCTTTATAAAAAATTGAACATCACAAGCTGTGAACTGTAAAACAAAAGTGAACTATTTTCCTACAAATTTCATGGATACACTTATCCAACAAACAAGTGTCCCTGCTGCATGAATCCATTTATCCACCTTATTTTAATTATCGAACTTAGGGAGAAGGTGCATCTGAATCGAAGAAAAGGAAGTTCCATTTTTATTCTAGCTGCTACTGTTCTTAACAAAATAAAAATGGATTCTAGTAGGCAGTCGTTGTCACCAGTGGGTCCAATTCTTTATGGCGATATGGAAGATACAGATAAGGGAAGAAATGAATAGAAGGGTTGTTGATTACCGCAGCAGCAGAAGCAGTAATTGATATGCAAAATTCTGAATATGATAATTGATATTTGCAAATCTTTTTTATTTTTATTTTAAGGATTAAAGATAATTGATTTCTAAAGATTATGATTATGATATGCAAGATTAGTTACTGCACATAGGGTTTTTTTTTCTTCCATATAATTGAGAATATCTATCAAAATTATCGGTATGCGGTTGTTCGTGATACGTTTGGTCGATATCGTTGGACGATCAGCTCAAACTTCAATCGAATATTGAAGGCCTTGAATACTTTAGAGCCGCAGATGATGGTCAGCCCGTAAAGAACAACTCAAGCTAAGATAAAAGAAAGTACAAGATTTTATCCGTACTTGAAGGTAACAACGAGAACTACAATTTATGCGCGTATATATATATTACTCAAGATTGTAACAACATGCAACTCTAAACTTTTTATAGGACTGCATTGGAGCTATGGATGGTACACATATTCCAGCAATGGTAAAGGGAAGAGATGTGAGTGCTTATCGTAATCGTAAGGGAGTATTATCTCAAAATGTTTTAGCTGCATGCAACTTTGATTTAGAATTTATATATGTCTTGAGTGGGTGGGAAGGGTCTGTTCATGACTCGAAGATTCTAAATGATGCTTTAACGAAGAGGAACGGACTAACCATTCCGCAAGGTGATTATACATAATTTTATTTTACCAATCTCTTATAATTTAATTTTCATATATAATGATCAAGTTTATCCAAAAAAACATAGGTAAATTTTATTTGGTGGACTGTGGATTTGCCAACCGGCGTCAATTCTTAGCTCCATACCGTGGTGTTCGTTATCATCTTCAAGAATACTTAGGTTCTGGGCGCCGGCCAGTAAAAGCAGATGAGTTATTCAATCATCGACATGCATCTCTAAGGAATGTAGTTGAGAGAATATTTGGTGTCTTTAAATCACGCTTCTTTATATTTAAGAGTGCACCTCCGTTTCCATACAAAACTCAAGCCGAAATTGTTTTGGCATGTGCGGGACTACACAATTTTTTGCGCAAAGAATGTCGATCCGATGAATTTCTAGTTGATGAAGAGGAACCAGATACTTCCACTGATCAAAGAGATCCTGAAGACAATCTTCCTCAAAATCAAACTCAGAGGCAACAACGAGAGGATGCTAATCAGTGGCGAGATAGTATAGCAAATAAAATGTGGGACGAGTGGGATAAAGAGAATGAAAATTAAGGCATATGATGACAACAATGAGATTTATTTTGACAATGGACACATATTTGATTAGATATTCATGGTACTGTTATAAACATTGTAACATGGATAATAAAAAATTGGTAGATGTTTTAAATTTTTCATGGGATATTATACATTTTTTGTCTCTACAAATCACAAAGTGTCTTTGCAAATCTCATTTTTTTGTCTCTATAAGTCACAAAGACTCTCTAAAATACTCTCAGAGAATCACTAGAAGTCTCTAGATTTTCAAAGAATCTCTTGGAGTCACTCAAATTACAAATCTACGTAAGTCCATATAAATCTTAGGAAAAACTCAAGGAAATGAAAGAATTGATAAAATCAATGATTTGGATATTATGTTTACGCCCCGGAAACTCAAGTATAAATATCTCAATGAGGTGGATCAGAATCGATTCGGTGTGTTCTCACCCAGTTGGATCGACTGCTGTTGGGCTTTACTAAAAATAAATAGTACGTAAAATAATAAAACCCCAAATTGAATAAGGAGGAAGATGATGTGTAAACCAAATTTGGAGAGCTATAAAAAAATTAAACTCCACCGAATACACTGTACAAGATTGTTACAATTTTTAGACTAAAACATAAATATATTCATCGGGCTCTATGCGTAACACCAAATATCCCACAATATACTGATTATCAACCGGTATCAAACTTTCCTACTAACTTAAAAATAATCTATCAATCATTTATGAAGATGTTCCGATGTATATAAACCACGGGCACAGGGCGAAGCCCTTTCTCAACGGTTCACACAGACCCGGTGCGTAGCACGGGTTACATACTAGTATTAGAGACCCCCGGTCGACAAGTTGCAATAAATAAGCGGGGACTCACACTTTCCAAGAAAATGAAAGGACCAAATCACGAGTACAATTCCGCAAGAGCAACAACTGCGGTCGAAAGCTTCAGATTCAGCAACCAGTCGGGGGGCTTAATGTAAGTACCCCAAAATGAGAGAGAGAGTGAAAGGAAGGCAATAACGCCAGATGAAAGGGGTCGATAATAGGAGACTGTGAAGGCACACCCCGCGAATGAAGGCGAGGCTGTTATTAATAGAGGGTTACTCCATAACAAAGAAATGATCATTAAATGCTACTGTAGTAGCGTCTGTTGCAGGATACATGTTTACGACTAACATTAGTAGTTTCGTAAAGGAGAATACTGAGGGTGCTCGTGTAAGTCATCCTAATGTCAGCATTTCCTATAAAAGGAGACTTGATCATTCAGAGATGAGACGGAACATTTTCTAGGCAGCACTGTGTACTGCGTATTTTTATTGCTCCAAGGTAAACATGGCAGAACTTAAAATGGTTTGGGGTACAGATGTGCTCTCTCGCTCCGAAATGCAAACCTCACTTTTTGAACCCAATTTTTTTCTTTAACAAAGGAAAGCTCGCCTGTAGATTTCCTGTACACTCCTTACTTTCACCAAAGACGTAGGTCAGTGATCAAAGCCTATCTCAAATTCAAATATGCTTGTATTTCAGTGTTGGAGGGAATTCTCTTGTTGGCTACCCATATTCTCTTTATTAAGACTCCAGTTTATCATTTTGGTAAAAAAGGACTACTGGATCTTTCCAAGTACACAAAGATGCTTGTGTCTGTAATTTGAACACTTCTTTCTGAAAACTCAGGAAGAATGGCTGTGGTGGCTCCGACTTTGCTTAAAAGAAACTAGTGAATATGTTCACATCACACCTCACAAAAATCACTTTACACAGGAGATTAAACCAAGCCATGGCATCTGAATGCTTAAAAACTTATATATCCGGAACCCGATTGGATCACCATTCAATAGCTTCATTGTTGTGACCAGCGCACCATAAACATGGGCTGGTGAGTGCATGTGTAAAGAATATTCGAAGTTGTGTTATTAACCTGTCAATACTAAATGGTTTGCTGGGGCATCAAATTCTGATTGCGGTTGTTTGCATCTTCAAACTAGCTGGACTACAGCTGACACACGCAAGGCCCCACCTTGCAGAAGATCACCAAGTTCATCGAACAGCAAAGCTGTACGCCAACCCCATCCTTTGGGAGCTTTTGGTAAGAGAGTTCCCGTCTGTTTAAAGCTTCCAAACACAGTAACTTCTCTTTTCGATGGACAAATTAACTGCATTCACAGATCCAAGACTCTTTCTCAGGAAAAGGACATGCATAAGCTTACAATGAAAATATCACTCTATGTATGTGCCATAATCAATAAAACAGGCAACTAACCTGATAACGCGCTGTTACCTTTTCTCGAGAGTCTACATACATAGGAATCTGCCAACAGAAGGAAACCAATAGAAAACATACGAAGTGCAAGGTTATTTAGTACCAAACTGATACCATAACTTTATTTGAAGAACAATGGAATTAAAAGTGTAAACATCTGATATCAAGAAAAATGAGAACATAATTCCGAACTTGAGAACAACATAATATATAAGCTGGTAAAGTCAAGCATCAACCTTTCTAAGGGTATCAGTTATCTCTGCCTTGCGTCGGTGGAGAAACAATCCTGACAGAACAAGTTGGCATGTTAACATTTCAGGTTTTTGTTTCTACTACAAAAATCAAACCATGTGATTAAAGAAAGCCTTGCTATCGAGAAATTAAACATTACCAAGAGTTCGACGCCCTTGTGGGTCTTCATCGTTAAAAGCTTGGACACTAACCTATACAATCCATGGAAATCAAATTTTACAAACAAGCTGTTAGCAAGGAAGAACCCTCAAATAATGAACAAGGAACCAGCATACCTTCCACAAAGAACCAGCATAAAACACTTCTGGCGAGTGCTTCACTTGAGCATCAGAAAGCCTATGAACATCCTCAAATTCAACCCTGCCAAATCAGAATGAAGATGCTTATATTACAGTACAGGGGTTTGACCAAGAGAAGTAATCGTGTTCGTCATGTAAAGACATTAATCAACCCACCCAAAGCGAAAAGGAGGAAAATGGCGGAGAGGAGTTTTCATATCTAATGATATAGCAGAACTATCAGCATTTTCCCACTCTAATCCGATGGCATCCTGTGACTCTGCCATCTGTAAAGGAATACCGCTACTACTTGGACCTGCAACTGAAAGTCCAGCTAATTCATATCCTCTCTCTGTTTGCTGTCCATGAATAGGAACTGAACTGCCACCTCCTTGGCTAAGTCCAACCAAAGCTGTCAATCCATCTCCTGACATGTCTCCATTGAGTTCTGCCCTAACTTCTGGTTCATCGTTTGCAAGAGATTGCTGGCAATTTCTATTTCCCAGTCCAAATGGGACTCGAGAAAAGACAAAGCGCGTTGGGGGCCAAGCAGGAGCAGGCACAAATGTAGCGCCACGTCCAATACCAGCAAGGCCATCGATAGGGCCCCTGACATGTACTCGTACGGGCCTAGAGAGACCATTACCTTCGGCTTGAGCAGAATCAGCAATGTATATGTTTCCCAGGTTTCCAGGGGCATTGTTCCGATCATGATCATGCATGTAATAACCAGAAACAGTAGCTCCTTGTGAAAAACCGTATGCCTGCCTACACGCACATGCCATGCTTGGTAGGCAACAATTTTTGCACGTATCAGCACCAATTTCTTGCAGCCTTTGACTTAGAAGCATCTATAAGAAAGCTAGAAAGGAGTTACACTTCAGATTCAAGTAAAACTAATATAATTACCACAAGTTTACACATCAAAGTGAATAGTTAACCTGTAGCCAAAGACCATCATTTACAGCTTTGCAAGGGAACCCCAATTCTTCAAGCTGCTTTCTCACGTTTAGAAGTGCCTCGAAAGACATGTTGCAGTACAAAAGAGAACCACCTTCAAAGATGTTTATGAATGCATCATATTCTTCTCCAGGGACCCCACAGATCCCTTTAGCATAACTATTCTCCTGTCTCCTGCCTACAATCCGGCCACCCCATGAAGTAGAAGAGATGCCACATCTTCCCCATTCATTGGTCATAAACCCATTACATGAAGCAGTTGCAGGTGAGCACTGCCTTGATTGATCCCTAATAAGCCAAATATTGTTGTCTAACTGGTAGCTTTCCTCAGACGGTCCTTCCATAGCCATTCCACAGCCTCCCATTCTGTTTGCTTCAGCACCATTCCGCAGTTCCGCATACGAGCATGATGTTCTGATTCCCTCTAGGTTATTGGAAGATGCAGGTTGATCCATATTGCAGGATATTTTTGTCTCCACAGTTGATTGAGAGCATGAAGCTTGTTGACCCCGTTGTAAGTTGGAATCGGAAGCCTCACTATGGAAGTCCACCACACAATCCGCAAGCTCGACCAAAATATTATGAGCAGTTTTACGACCTTCATTATCATCTTTCAAATCAACTTTTGTAGAGTCAGTCGATGGTTCACTAAGGCTATTACTCGCTATGCTTTTACCCTTTACCATGTCAGAACCTGAACTTCCTTGTTCAGTATGTTCCGCTTTAAGGAAGGCACCTTTCGCAAGTAGGGTGTACAATGCCAGGTCAAACCTTATAGTTGGAGAGAAGAAAAAAAAACAAAATATGAAGATTGAGTTAAAAAGGTGGGCCGCAACGTTCAATTTGGGAGTAATTTTATGTCACTTACCTGTCCTCTTCACTTGGAACCCACAATTCATCCGAGGTTAGTAATGCATGGATAGTTTGAGGAGAAAGCTTTGGTAGCACCTATTCACCACATCCAGATATAGATAATATGCTCAGAACAGAGAAATGAGTGATTCCAAAAAATGCAGTGAACTACTGAAAAACTGCTAAAATCAATATACAATTCCTAAGCTGACTATATTTGATATATTTAGAACAATGAACCACGCCCTTACAGCAACCTAGTTGTTACTACTATTATAATTGTTATCAATCACAACCTCTTTCAGCTCCATGGCACCACTTTGACAAAGGTATCCCCAGCAAGCATTTCTAACACGTTCCCCATGTATACCATAGTCTTGACTCTCTGCAAATACCTAGTATAGTACAAAAACACAACAGAGTTTAATTAAAAGAATTGGTAGAAACTAAGCAACGCAGAGAACACACCGTATAACCAAATACAATACAAACTTGGTATGATAAGAAGTTTGAAGTCCACAGCTCCGATATGATAAAGTCAGTGCAAATTGCACATAAATCCTGTAAATCAAGAAATGATGCAGCTGCGAGAACACGGAATGCGTTATTATCATTTAGCTTAGGATGATGACCATAAAGATACGCTAACGCCATTGCAATAGACTCTGGGCTGATATTGTCATCGTCAACGTGCAGTGTCACAATAGGTGCACTAGCCTCTTTCCATGGACCATGAAGCATGTTCCTGCCATAAACAAGATTAACTCTTTTCGATTTACCAGCAAGCATATATCAAATTACAACAATCCCAGACAAAGAATTTGCTAAATTTGCCAAACACAAACGAATTGAACCAAATCAAGAAATTTAATTTGATTTTGTTTTCTTACCTGAAATAGGAACTCCTAGAAAGGATTAAACGATGAAGATGATACGTAGAACCCATAACTTGAAGTAAAATATCAGAGAAAGAACCAGAATTAAAACCTTCAATCTGGATATGATCACAAAGAGATGTTAAATTACAATCTAGGGCACGTAATTCACCACTACTCCTATCATTATCCAATGATGAAGACGATGATTCTGCTGTTGGGATCGCCATTTTCATTGTGTTTCGTGGAGGTTTATTGTTATTAGGGCGTTCCATTTCATTTTCTATATCGTTTACCCTTTTGTTTTAGTGGAATCGGAGTCTTTTTCTTTTTGTCATCATTTATTTATATTTATATAATATTATTAGTATTAGGAAAAAGATGGTAATCATATCCACGAGAGGGTTGGATGGACAATTTTATATGGATACTCTCTTATAAGATTAAATTCAAATTTTATTTAGAGTCCAAACTACAATAAATTTGAAGCCAATATTTTGATGATACGTTCTTATTATGAATTTCGACAATCCTATAAAAAATGAGCACGATTTGAAATATTATACCTCACTTTCTAGCGATTTTAGTTTGGATCGTTAATTTTCAATAATTGTTTTTCAAAATGATAAATGGTTTTCATTTTTGTCATGATTTATTATTATTAGGAAAAAGATAGTATTATAATTATAATTGTTTTTCAAAATGATAAATGGTTTTCATTTTTGTCATGATTTATTATTATTAGGAAAAAGATAGTATTATAATTATAACTGTACCGATATTACCATTATAGACCATGATTGTTGAAGGACCATGACCAATGGATCTCTGGATTAGTACCCACTCAAGTAATAGTGGTACCCGCCTTTAATAATCATGTTATATATTAGTATAGGCCTTACTTAACAATTTGATTGTCGGCAATAATTTGGTTAAAAAATTGTGTGTTAATTGTTCTTTTTTTTTGAAAATAAGCAATTTTATTATTAAAAAGCAGGAACTTCTCTTGGGTAACACGTCCCCAGTGAGTCATTCATAACAATTACATTAATGAAATCGGGGTGTATGTGATCCCAAATGTGAGTTGAAGCGCTGTTTCTGATTCCATTTCCGAGCTGTAGTTGTTTTTTTGCTGCAAAGTCTGCAAGTCCATCTGCCGCTTGGTTCGTTTCCCTATATATATATGTGTTATCATATATGCCCGTAGTTGTCGGAGATGTTGTTGTATTTCTTGCAGCATACTTTGAATGACCCATGGTGCCTCGGAGTGGTCTTTCGAAACCAGACTTAACAGTGCTTTTGAGTCTGTTTCGAAATGTATTTTGTTTCATTCTTTGTCAGCTGCCATCCTCACAGCTAGAAGTAGTGCCCATGTTTCCGCTACGATTGTTGTGGTTTTTCCAAGAGGTGTTGACATGGCCATAATCATTGCACCGTGTTCGTTTATGCAAATCCAACCATCTCCAGCCGTCTCCGGTGTCCCTTGAGCGTTCAATTTGCTTGCTCCATCAGTGTTGATTTTTAACCATTGGTGTTGTGGGGCCTTCCATTGTATCCATACTGTTATCGGATTCTTCCTATGTTGTTGTTGCTGATAATTTTGTATGCATATCTTATGTTGGATCGCCCATCTGTATTCTTGGCTAAGAAGTAGGGAAGTATGGAATGTTTGCTTCGGTGTTTGGACGTTGTTGTTGTAAACCTTGGCGTTTTTGGCTAGCCATATATTCCATATCGTATAACAGGCTAGTGTGAAATCCTCCTTCTGTGTGTGCATCTCCAAAAAGGACTCAAAGTTCGAAGGTGGCTGTAGCATGTTGGATGATGTTGTATTTTGGTCCAGCCGTCGATTTCCCGATGATCTTTCGGTGTGGTGTTGTTGCTGGGCAATGCATGTTGGTAGTGGATGAGGTGGTAGAAATATGTTGTTATATACATTATGTTGGTTTGCATTACTGTTAGCATGTCGACACACCGTCTCCCAGGTCTCCTTCGCTCGAGGGCAATCAAAAAGACAGTGTTGTACCGTTTCTAATTGCTGATTGCATATATGACACATGTTTGTGGTGGATATGTATATACAGTTCAGGGCATCAAACGTCGGGAGTCCATCGTGGCTGACTTTCCAGAGGAAAAGTCTAATTTTTTGGGGGCATTCCGCTTTCCAAAGAGTTTTGTATCTTTTTTCCATGATGGTTGTACTCATCTGTGGGTTTTGGATGGTTGTTGAGGTTGGAGTATGCAAAAGCATCTCATAGCCCTTTTAACTGTGTACCGCCCCTTTTTGGCATGAGGCCAAATTGGTTTATCGGGAGAAGAAGGGTTTGGAATATGAATGGATCGAATCTCCTTGCTAATGGTTGTGGGGAAAATCTGATCCACCAATTCAATGTTCCAATTGAAAGAGTGTGGCACCATAAGAGAACTTATTAAATTATTGTCCATATTTCCCAAGCTTGGCAACCGTGTATGCATAGGTATCCACTTGTCCTTGATAGAGTGTGTTAATTGTTTGAGCAAACTGCAAATTCGATCAACTATGCAGTTAATCATACCATATTTGGAAATATACAGAAGTATGTTGGATCTCATTAGCAGTGATTTTACGATTTTAATGAGTACATCTCTTCCTCTATAAATGACTGACAACCCAAATTTAAAACACTAATATTTTGGTGTTCCGTAATATTTTCGTGTATCACCGTATTTTTTATGTATCACGCGTATTTTTTATTACCACCACGGCCAGACACACTTTTCAAAATGCAACACTTATAGTCGTTTCTGAAGATGTAACAAAATTATAATCTCTTTTACCCGCCCCTTCATTAGAAATGCGTGTACCAGTTACGATTTTGGGACTCAAATAAATGTTGCTTATAATTTAGGACCGCAAATATGCATTTCAAAATCATCACTTACAATTCCAAGAGTGTGTCAGCTTCCTATAACGCATGTGCTCTCAACTTATGTATATATTGAAAATGAAGGGGTACCAAGTACACCACAAACGTTTTCGTTTGATAGGAGTATGAACCCGTGTAGTACAATGCGGTAAAGTAAAAAGCATATACATAAGAATTTTGTTAACGTGAAAATCTACACCTGCAGAAATACCCCGGGATATCTTCCATCATTGAACACCACACTATATTAAACTGCTAAAGACACTAGCCTACTATCATACTTCGGACCGGAATGTATTTAAGACCGGATTAACCGTTTAAGCAATTCAGTTGTAGTCGTGTTCCTTACGCCTCTTAAACCTTGCAAGATTCTACGCACTTGATTCCCTTAGCTGACGTCCTATACAGTCTAAGAGTTGCTTCAACCTCAGTGAATATTTTTGATACCAATCTTTCTCTAACAAAAAAATTTATTTGATTTCCCTTTTGGTTTTTCAACCTAGCTTTTGAAATTTGTTCGTAGTAGACAAAGTCAGCAAACCTCACGAATCTATAACACTTACACTCAGTTGCTGGGAAGCCTGGATTACTAACCACCTCTCAAGAAAAATCCAAACAAATCAAAGAAGAATTTAGATACCAATCACAAAGTCTGAGATGAAGAGAACTTTGTGATTTTTGTCTATCTCATTCCTAATCCAAGGTTACGAAAACCTCAAAGATCAATAAGAACAAGATCTGGATACAAGAAATATCATGCAAAATATAGTATGACCGGCTTCACGAATCCCTAAGTGAAGTCTTCAAAGTCGTAACCTAATTATGTTGCTCAAAGGAAACCTAGGTTTTATAGGATGACTCTAGCTTAAAAATCAGGACACAAGATTTTCATGGAATAAAAAATCCAGTTGCAAGAGTCTCTCTCTTTATAGAATTTCAAGACTCTAGGTAGATTTGAATTCAAGCTAGTTAGCTTGAGATCCAAGCAAACATTTTCTCAGTTTAGATGAAATTCTTATTAAGCATTCATATATGCATGTGAGAAGTCTGCCTTGGAATCACACAGAAGAATTTATGTTATGGTCCAGGGTTCTAAAACTATGTACAATGATGGTTCATAGTGGCTAATTACCCTTTGAACTAACAAGCATATAACGTTATTCAATAACACTCAAGACTAATCAATGATCCACAAACACAAAGTGATTTTGTGAATAACGTTATCTTAAAAGTGTCTATAAGAGTCTCAGCAGAGTCAAACATAAACATATATAGTCGTTCGTGACTTCTGTTAATATTGGAACTGCACATGTCTGCAAACCTATGACCGTTCATGAAGTCGGGGTTCATAACAATTCGCGAAATTCAAGCCACAAGGGTTTGCAAACCTTGGCAGTTCGCGAAAGTCAGAAGGTAGGGGTTTGCCAACCGGTTTTACGAACCTTTACAGTTTGAGAGATTCATACTGATTTTGGTAAAACATACAAGCATGTTTACTTATCACCAAGTAGTTCTCTTTCTCACATAATCAATGTGAAACGCTCCTAATAGTCATATATAGTACACATTGTTGCTTAGGCAATTTCCAAATGATCAACTTGAAAGAAAAATAGTTTGTGAATGATAAATTGTTCTAACTAAGATTGCTAAGGATCTATGAACATCCATTGCTTGAATCATTTTTCGAGAGATTAACCAAGACAAGCTTGGACTCAAAATTTCTTCTTTGCAATGTTAAATCTACTAAAATCATACGATATATTCTTATAAGATAAAATGGTAGATTCCCTGAATAAATATGATAGGTCAGTCTTCACATGTCTCTTTGTTAATGATATTCTCGCAAATATAATGTCTTTGTTTGTTCTTCAGTATTCAACCTTCGAGGGTAATTCAATGGCGTTTGATACTCAACTACCATACTCTAATCCTAGTCCGAGACTGTACCTTAGTACATATAACATTGATAACGAACTTGAGATATAAAAACTTGCAAGTTCGACCAAGCGACGCTCTAACATATATAATGGACAATATAATAAACAACTGATGAATGGTTCAATGGTGTGTAGTCTTGCTGGGAACACGAGGTCATGTGACCAAATCTCCCCTGTAAAATAGATCCCTTATATATTTTTTGGGGAAAAGCGTTTGTAACAGAAAGGGAAGGCAAAAATTTGGGAAAAAACATTTGTAAAAGAAGTCAATGATTACTGGACTTGTGTAGTGGGTTATAAATGGATTTTAGTCGAAATAACCTAGTTAGTCATCATAAATATGACTTAGTTAAAATCAGTTGGGCAAACTAGACAACCGAATTATTTGGAAAGGCGGCGAAAAAATGGCAACGATATAAATAAAAAACATAAATTCGGTTCGAGCTTCATAAAGTACGTAAAAGTGGCACATATTTGTGCATTCCCGAATAGTTCGCGAATTATTCAACAAATTCCTAACTTGGGTATATACTATGTTTTTATATAATAAGAAATCCCAAAGTTGTTACATGTTGTCACCAAAATTATTCTTAATTTAGTGAAAGCACATAGTTAGAGCATCGCTCAGTCAAGCACATAAGTTTTGGTGTGTCAAGCTTGTTAATCAAAATTGCATCTTGATTTATAGTCTACTAAGGTCAGTCTCAGACTAGGAATAAGCATGGTAGTTGGGCATCAGAAATCCTCAATTGACCTTGAAGATTTAAGACTGAAGAACAACGAAGACGTCTATGAAAACTTCATCAGCAAAAGAGTGTGAAGAGTGTGTATCCTATTTACTCATATTATTTACCATTCTATCTATTGAGACATGTCGTATGACTTTACTATTATGATGAACATTGCAAAGATTCCAAAGAATAAATCTTGATTACAAGCTTTTATTTGGTAAAACTCAAATATTAAATTCAACCTACAAAACTTACGGCATAATAGGTTGAGAGCCAATTCATTGTTCGATACGTCGCAATTGCGTAAATTAAGTTATAAGGAGTCGTCAAGTTAGGTTTTGATGTTCATGAACTGATTTGCTCATATCACAAACTTGAAACTTGATAAATTATTATTTAACTAACTCACGTACACGAACTGATTTTCTCAATTTGCGGACTGGTTGATTTGAATAGGTTATTTGAGTGTATAAACTAAAATGGATAGTTAGTAAATTTATCTAAATAAAAGGTTCCTGAACTCCGAGACGGTAAAATGTTCACAAACTATTTTGGAAAGTTCATGATTTTTTTTTGGTATGAGAGTTATTATACTTCACTTTATGCGTGAAGGTTCACGAAAAAATTAATTAACCATTGATCTTAGGCTAACTACTTGGTGCATAATACTTATTTCGACTAATATGCGGTTGAACATTCTTTTTTGTGATTCAAATCAAACTTGTCACATGCTTACATGATCAATCTATATAGAAAAGTTAAGCTTGAATGGTAACAAAGCAATTCATAAATATGGAAACAAGTTCCCGAAATTAGCTTTGTTTGTAAGCTACCTAGTTTTGTTCATCAATATAATAGAGGACTCTCTGCATACTAGAATCTCAATCCTGACACTTATGTTTCCTAGTTGCGACTAGCGCCATCCTCTAAAAATCTAGGTTTTTTCTTGAAACTGTATTAGGTTACGACTTTTAAAGTCTTCACTAAAGGATTAGTCAAGCTCGGCCAGACTATCTTTTACCTGATGGTTCTTGTTATCCGGATCGAGTTCTTATTGATTATTATCAGGAATAAAATAAATAAAGATCATGAAGTATTATTTGTGTGATGAAAACTATGCCAAACACTTCAGGGAGCGCATGCATAACTCCACGATGTACCACTCTAATGCCATTAACCAGGACTTATAGCTTATCCACGCGCCAGGAAAATGCATGCCCATTTTCCATTGAAAGCTTGCTTATCAAGCATGTTACCTTATATTTAGCTTACATATTGTTCCAACCTACCCTAGTTCAACGAAGCGCACAAAGCCATAATGTAATTCCTCAATTTGGCAGGTAGGGTTCGCCGAATGGAATGTAGGTAATGGTTCGTCCTTTCCAAACACTGAGGCCTTTTTAGCACAATTGGCTCAGAAAACTTTGCAGTTAAGCCTGTCGGCCGAGAGTAATCCAGGGATGGGTGACCTCTTGGGAAGTTGTTCCTAGATGACTGCAGCGGTTCCCCTTAAAAATTCTACACTATCGGCTAACTGCAGTTGGGATAATATCGATGGAGGATTGGATCATTACACATAAAGGCTAATCCGACACATTAGTACATGCATCACTGGCTTTCGAGTCCTGTCTTGGCAAGCATGTCTTGGACTTGCAGATAGGACATTACAGGCCCAACTCCACCTTCCCTACTTAGCTTAGGTATTGCTGAAATCATGCACTGATATTGCTCGTGCCAAGGGTGCATCAGTTAGGATTATGTAGTATTCACCTTGCATCTCCTTGTTACGCCAATGGCTTATGAAAGCTCCTTTACCCTGCATACTAATACATCTTCCTTTCCTAACCCTGCCCAATATACCATTGGTACATGCCTGCGTTGAACGTCCCGATAGGAAGTATGAGCATCCAAGTAATGGAATGCAAATTGCCTCATCAAGTATGGTAAAAAAAACATCTCTTGCTTCGCCTTGCTGAGCCAGATGATATGAGTCATCATAATATCGCAACCACCTCGAAATTAGATGATATGGGCAACAACATGTTAAACCGAATGCCGTAAACACCTCGAAATTATATGATATAAGCAACAACGTGCTGAACCATCAATGATGCAACGCATTGCGGATGCCTACGTACACTCCTTCGTACCTTGAAGTTCAAGCATAGTTCATCCTCGTTAGGATTCGTATTGCAAGACTAAACCTAAGTAGTATGCCTAGTCCGTATAGGCCAAAGGGTCTTTTACAAATAGTGCGCAAAAATGTGCATCATTGGCCATTCCATTGAAAATGCATCAAGGTAATGCATTAATTAGTAAGAAACGTGGCACATTGATGCATATGTATCTTATGCTCCATCAACAAGGCCAAGAAGCAATAAATGGCATCTCATCATAATTTGTGTTCTTCTGGCTAAGCTGTGAAGCTTACTTGTGCATAGTCTGTATACGAACATTCATCCAACTACCCTTCCCTATATATGTCATAGTGACATTTATACAACTGTAAGTAGGGGATCAATTTGGCATTCACCAAGTGACAATTTTACTATTCATGGCTGATAGGTGTGATAAACACCTAATTTTATATTTAGTATTTATGCTTTCTTTGCTATTTTTCGTGTGAATTATGTATCTTATGTTCGCTTTTGAGTTTCATAGGTGTTTTGGAGTCATTTACAAGAAAGACATGAAATAGACGCTCAATTCGTTGCTTGGAGTCATTGGTTGTTGATTGACGTGGAGCGGGCTAGGTTGCGCAAGACAGAGGAGAATAATATATTGTCAGTTTCCCAGAACTGACAGTCGAGTTGAATAAATATTTAAGCTGTCGGTTATTCGGAACCGACAAGCCTAATATTTCCGAATTGCCCTTATCCAACCTGGGGTGTTGTTATCCATCCCTTACTTTAACCTAATTCTGAAATTGAGAGAGAGATTCCTCTCAATCATTTGCTACTGAAATTGTGAAAGAGAAATAAAGGCACAGCAGAGATGGGTTCCAGATGAAGCTGTACTGTTAATTGAGAAGCAGGCAAGCCTAGGCTCGATGGCTGAGTACCAAGGTAGAGAGGATTTATAACTCAGGAAAAGAGAAGGAGGGTTGGTACGAGTCTGTGATAAATTTTTGGGTGTAGTTCAGCCGAGAATACATAGAAAAGAACCCGATATGCTTCCATTGATCTCTGGAGTGATTGAAGAAGATTAAAGGAATTCTTTGAGTTCTATGAGAAGAATTCGATGATGGGTTTGAACAGGAATTCGATGACAAGAATGATACACGAGAGGTTTAGCCATGAAAACAATCAGTGAAGAACTTGAACTCCAGGGATGAAACGGTGATTGATTTATGAATTCTTGTGTGTTTGTATATTTGCGTTCAACAATGGGTTTCTTCTATACTTGAATTTTGCAGGGAAGGAGATGTGAAAGGTTACAAACTCCACAATTCTATAACCATCATCAGTCTGGGAAATGCAATGCAGGTGCTCGACAAAACGCCTGAACCACCTGACTTTGGAGGCTCTTAAGCCGAGAGAGATTAGACTGAAAACTGAGTTGCTGAGGCATTATTGTTGCTGCTCATTATGGCTTGTATGGAAGTTTAAATCCAAGAGGTTCATAACAACAGGGAGTAGAAGTTTGAACAAAATTTGAGTCGAATGAGCAAGAAATTGTGTCCGAGAAACATTATAGTTCTGGCAGCGAGAAGACACCACCAGTTCTACTGTGGTTCTGTGTAGCTCCTGGTGCTGGCTCGATGGTTGGTTCAGTGGCATTGGCTAGGACCCGAGTTAGAAACTGGACCGGTCTTGCCATCAGCTAACCATTGCTCTGGTGGGTATCCGAGAATAAGTATGATACTGCGAAGATGGGTACTGGTGGAATGAGTATGGCATTTGAACTGCACTTCACAGTGACTGCTGCAGTTCATGATAGTGTGCAGTAAATGGTGATTTGCTGGATAGACCTCGAGGTTGTGGCTTTCAGTAGATCGAGTTGTAATGATACAGGAGCTGTGTACTGTTGGCTCAGGGTATGAAGTTGAGCAGTGTTGGTGATGTTTTTCTCAGGGCATGGAATGAACCAGTGACATTGCAGGTGTTGGTTGGCCTGATTGCAGCTGCAGATTGGTGATTTACAATGACTTTAACTGGTGGAAGTGATGGATGGAAGAGCTCGAGCTAGGAAGATTTTGGATAAGGTGAATTCGAGAAAACGGAGATGAGAGTGAAATGGCAGTTATGAAGCTGAACTTGGGGTTTTGGCTGTGAGGGCTATAGCAGTGAATGAGTTGAAATTTCAAAAGGTATAGAATGGTGTAACTTGGTGCTGCTGGTGAAGAGCATGGTGTTAGTATTGTTGCCAGAAATGATGATATGAATCTGGTGTATGCCCTGTAGGAGAAAATGGGTTAGTGCAGTGGATGTGAGTTGGCCTGAACAAGTTTTGAAATGTTGCGGAGACAGTGGGAAAAGTGAGCCAAAATGGCGAGCCGGTGGTACTAGTTCCGGTAGTCGGATTTTGGAACCGAAAGTGGGAATCGTAAATATTCAGTGAATTGCGAGGGGGGTATGAGTCGGATGCAAGAATTGATGGCCGGACATATGAGCTACGGGTCACGCTTTTAGGCGCGTTTTCGCAAGAACAAGGAATTGGTTTAAATGGTTCAGTTGTGACGTATGGCTCTGAATAGTGAGTATATGAACTGCAGAGAAGGATAGTGAGTTGCTGGTGACAGTTTCCGATGGTTCAGTGCCCAGAAATATTTTCCGATGGCCGGATTCCGGCGACGGTAGCCAGATTTTGGCGATGACTCAGCAATTCCGGCGACATTTCTTTGGACCCAAAAATTCCAGTGGAGATGTTTCACACATGGGCTTGGTGGACGAATTTGAGACGGGTTTTGAGAAGACTTGACCTACTTTTGAGTATCCTTTTGGGAGAAGCATATAAATAGAAAACTCTTTTCTAAACCTATATATATCTCCATTAGGGGGCTGCTGCTACTTTAGGGTTCTAGGGTTTAGAAACGTGTTAGGGTTTCTCTTTCTTTTTGTTATGAACTCCTATGCCATGAGTAACTAAGTTTTTATTATTGGTTAAAGATGTAGTTGGATTTTGCAACCAAGTTATGATATTTATGAATTAGTTTTCTCTCAAAACCATCGTTTGATTCCTACTGATTATAATAATTGCATGATTTATGTATTGCAATATGATTGAATGTTTGTTTAGTTGAGTCTAGAATTGATTGAACTTTCATCCATATCTATAGCTATTTTAGGATTTTCATCGAGCGATAACCTTGAATACGAGTAGCATGATATGATTTCGGTTTGTAGTGATACAATCTAGTAATCATGTATAGAAATTGACCTCTGTCTGAATTGTCATGCGCAATGTATGATAGTTGCATTGATTAGCCTATTTCTGAAACTTAATGCTCCTAGGAATTGAACTTGATTAGCGCAAGGCGTTGAGTTATTCTTTAGGTAGATTTCACATACGCAGCTCTAATGTGTGTGTTGATAAACTTGGAAATTTACGGAGTATTCTTGCAATAAGGTATTCTAGAGCTTTTGATGATAGCGAGATTAAATACGAATTCTAATCATACTTTCAACACTTGTTTACAATTGAAGATGAAATCTGTAACCAATATTCTCACCACCTTATTGATTTGATTTGTTTACTTTTATTTTATTTTAGTCTATTAAAAATCAGAAAATCCCCGGTATTTTATATAGGAAACCGAAAATATATTGACAACCAAGACCTCTCTGTGGGATCGATCCTTTCTTGCCCTTGCTATATTTATATTTTGAGTAGTAAGAAAGTGTAATTATTTTTGACGCATACGACAACGATCAAATTTTGGCGCCGTTGCCGGGGAGGCAACGGTTGTCACTTGTTTTTGGTTTCTTATTTTTGTTTTCTGTTTTGTTTTTAGTTTTTCTATTTTTATTTAATTAGATTAAGTAAAATAATAATAAAGTTTACATAGTAGGCAAGCGAGCAACAAGCTGTGCCGCCAGCCCTTTTTGAATAGCAAAACCTATCCTACTAAAAATAATAAAGTTTTTCTTATTTTCTGTTTTTTAATCTCGTTTTGAGAATCTTATTTCAGGTAATTATTTCTCATGGATGGAGCATATTGGAACAATGGATACGGTTTCCAACAACCTCAACAATATGACAACTACCAATTCCAAGGGTATAATCAAAACCAATTCATTGGTTATGACCAATATTCCATGGAACCTTATGGTTTTCCTCAACAACCTTATGGCGGGTATGTATGTGAACAACCACAAGGATGGGAGGATTCTTATGCTCCTGAACAACAAGTCTCTAACTTGTTAGACAACTTTTCCAACTTTGTACGACAAGAGTTTCAAAAAGCTAAAGAGACTAGAGACGAGCAACTCCAAGAACTTCGTGAAGGTATTGCTAACTTGCGAAGAGGCATTGATCAATGTAAGGAAGGTATGTATAATTCTAATGTGCATATGGGTTGTGATGATTTGATTGATGCTAATGTTGAAAAAGGCCAATCCTTGGGCACTTTCGTTGATAATTGTGTAGCTAACTTAACTCTTGATCTTAATAATGATCATTCGCCTATTCAAAAGGATGAGTTAGAGTTTTTTTTTTTTTTTTTTTGACACATCAAGGATGAGTTAGAGTTTAGCAACACTAAATTCAGCGACGAAGAACCTTATGTTAACTATGAAAGTGACGGTGATTATGATACATTACTTGAAACTACTCATGGTGACAACAAAGAGGAGTGTACAATGGAATCATTTTGGGATCAAGATGAAGACGAAGAGGAATATGATGACACTAGTGTAGCTTACTCAAGCATTGATCTTTATAACGATCAAGAACCTATTCAAAATGTGGAGCTTGAGGATGATGCAATGAGTGTTCTAAAAAAGTTCCTTATGGACAGACTTGAATCCGCAGTGGAGTATGTGCCTTACAACAAAAAGGAGTGTGTTGAGAATGTGACCTTTATGACTAATATTATGGAAGACCCAATTGAGCTTGCATATGATTGTAATGATGATGTTTATGTCGATACTTTGGTTAAGGCAGAAACGGACAAAGAATGGTTGCAAGGTTTGATAGAGGACCATGATATACAAGAGGTGAATAATTCACTTGAGTTTTTCAAGGATGAAGAGGATTCCGTGCTACAAGAGATTGTGAGAGGTTTGTCTAACCCTTTGCATATTGTTTCTTCTCCTTTACCTCTTATTGGTTTAAAAATTTGTGCTTCGAAAATATTTGTTGAATGACTTTGTTTCTCGATTTCCTCCATTAGAGATACTTGATTCTCATACTATGCAGGTTTGTGATCAAGACACCGTGGAAGTACCCGACCTCTATATTCTTTATGCACTTCCAAGTGTGGACAAGAATAAGTGTGGGGGAAGCTTTTATCGGTTAATAGCTTCGTTTCTGTTTTATATTACTAATATTTGTGTGAAGCTAGTGTTTACAAAACAGGTGCTATGGGTGGATCCCCAACTTTTCCGATTATTGACGTATGGGGAATTCAACTTGCATGTCGGGCTGACGACTATTAACCAAGCGCTAATGGGAGGCAACCCATTGGTTTTGTGTATCTATCTCTATATTTTTATTTTTATTTTAAATCTTTTATCTTTATTTTCTTATTTTGTATATTTGCATATCAAAACTCCAACTTTTAGAGATTTTTGAACAATTTAGAATAAACACTAGCCTTTCTAAGTAGATGGAATTTTTTCTTGGCAGTGAGGTGTATATATTGGCTGAGTTGGGATTAGATGCCAACTAAATAGCTTGTTTAGTGTTTATCCTCTATTGTTCTGAAATAGCTATGAGTTGGAGTAATGAGTTTTTATCATGCATTTTATTTTCTTATTGTGTATATATATCATGTTATGAATTTCCCATCTTGAACTTTACTTTGAATGACTAAATTTTACATTGAGGACAATGTAAAGTTTAAGTGTGGGGGAGCATTTATATGTTTGTATAGTTTGTTTTATGCATTTAAAAAAAAAATCAGAAAAATAGAAAAACCAAGAAAAAATTTGTGCTTTTTGAACTCCGAAATCTAGAAACTTGTGCCTTTAGGATGACACCATTAGTGGATGGAACCATTTTGAATGCAGGAGTTGAGGAACCAATTAACTATAAAGGGGACGAACATAGCTCAAAAATCACAATTAACATGATAGTTGTTACCATATCTCGGAATATTACCATATCGCATTCTATTTTTATTTTTCCATATTTATCTATTGTTCTCTAAGTGTTTTGGTGGGTCACTAAACATCGGCGTGTTATTACTGCTAGGATGAAATAGAGTGATTGAGTTGTTAAAAAAAAAAGTGAAGAAAAAAAAAAAAAAAAAAAAGAGACCTACCAATTAGACCAAACGGAATAAAATGACACTTGGATAGCAGTATGTGTGAAACGTTGTCCCTGTCTCCGTCGCCTAAACAAGCGTGGAATGCAGGATCCAAGGCAACTATCACATTCTTGCTGACAATGAAGCATGCGCTTGGATCCAAAAGATCTAATCATGCTGTCACAAAAAAAAAAAGTGAAAAAAAGTGAAAAAAAAGAGAGTATTATATTGGTTGAATAAAGTCACTTCTGGTTCCCTTGTATATGCCAGTGAGTTGATGTAGAATTCAAACCAAGTAGCTCAATCCAATAGGATGCATAGGTTCATCTTGGCAGTGACCTTCAGACAGATATGGGAAACATCGATCACATGTGAACATTTGCCAACATCTACATCTATATCCATCTTCTTAATCTTTTCGTTGTGATTGTGGTTGTTAGTTTCTGAGTATTGTGGCTTGTTAGACTATCTAATTAAAGCTTTATTTACTAATATATGAATTGAAATTGTGCAAGGTACCTCCTCCTGTAGTCATTTTGGATTCGTTCATTGATTTGTCACAAATAGACGGAGTTGGATATATAGGTTTTGTAGGCAGACCTCTTGTAAACCTTCACGAGACTATAACTCGTCCACTAGGGACACCTAGGGGTTTAAAGGCTTGTTATTTATGCTAAAAGTGACCGTAGCCTCGACGACACGGAGTTGTATGTATGTTTTATATTTGTTTTGTTTGATTTGCTCGAGGACTAGCAAAGTCTAAGTGTGGGGGAATTTGATAGGTGTGATAAACACCTAATTTTATATTTAGTATTTATGCTTTCTTTGCTATTTTTCGTGTGAATTATGTATCTTATGTTCGCTTTTGAGTTTCATAGGTGTTTTGGAGTCATTTACAGGAAATACATGAAATAGACGCTCAATTCGTTGCTTGGAGTCATTGGTTGTTGATTGACGTGGAGCGGGCTAGGTTGCGCAAGACAGAGGAGAAGAATGTATTGTCAGTTTCCCAGAACTGACAGTCGAGTTGAATAAAGATTTAAGCTGTCGATTATTCGGAACCGACAAGCCTAATATTTCCGAATTGCCCTTATCCAGCCTGGGGTGTCTAATAGTGGGGTGTTGTTATCCATCCCTTACTTTAACCTAATTCTGAAATTGAGAGAGATATTCATCTCGATCATTTGCTGTTGAAATTGTGAAAGAGAAATAAAGGCACAACAGAGATGGGTTCCAGATGAAGCTGTACTGTTAATTGAGAAGCAGGCAAGCATAGGCTCGATGGCTGAGTACCAAGGTAGAGAGTATTTAGAACTCAGTACAAGATAAGGAGGGTTGGTACGAGTCTGTGATAAAGTTTTAGGTGTAGTTCAGCCGAGAATACACAGAAAAGAACCCGATATGCTTCCATTGATCTCTGGAGTGATTGAAGAAGATTAAAGGCATTCTTTGAGTTCTATGAGAAGAATTCGAAGATGGGTTTGAACAGGAATTCGATGACAAGAATGATACACGAGAGGTTTAGCCATGAAAACAATCAGTGAAGAACTTGAACTCCAGGGATGAAACGGTGATTGATTTATGAATGCTTGTGTGTTTGCGTATTTGCGTTCAACAATGGGTTTCTTCTATACTTGAATTTTGCAGGGAAGGAGATGTGAAAGGTTACAAACTCCACAAAGCTATAACCATCATCAGTCTGGGAAATGCAATGCAGGTGCTCGACAAAAAGCCTGAACCACCTGACTTTGGAGGCTCTTAAGCCGAGAGAGATTAGACTGAAAACTGAGTTGCTGAGGCATTATTGTTTCTGCTCATTATGGCTTGTATGGAAATTTAATCCAAGAGGTTCAGAACAACAGGGAGTAGAAGTTTGAACAGAATTTGAGTCGAATGAGCAAGAAATTGTGTCCGAGAAACATTACAGTTCTGGCAGCGAGAAGACACCACCAGTTCTACTGTGGTTCTGTGTAGCTCCTGGTGCTGGCTCGATGGTTGGGTCAGTGGCATTGGCTAGGACTCGAGTTAGAAACTGGACCGGTCTTGCCATCAGCTAACCATTGCTCTGGTGGGTATCCGAGAATAAGTATGATGCTGCGAAGATGGGTACTGGTGGAATGAGTATGGCAGTTGAACTGCACTTCACAGTGACTGCTGCAGTTCATGATAGTGTGCAGGAAATGGTAATTTGCTGGATAGACCTCGAGGCTGTGGCTGTCAGTAGATCGAGTTGTAATGAGACATGAGTTGTGTACTGTTGGCTCAGGGTATGAAGTTGAGCAGTGTTGGTGATGTTGTTCGCAGGGCATGGAATGAACCAGTGACATTGCAGGTGTTGGTTGGCCTGATTGCAGCTGCAGCTTGGTGATTTACAATGAGTTTAACTAGTGGCAGTGATGGATGGAAGAGCTCGAGCTAGGAAGATTTTGGCTAAGGTGAATTCGAGAAAACGGAGATGAGAGTGAAATGGCAGTTATGAAGCTGAAGTTAGGGTTTTGGCTGTGAGAGCTGTAGCAGTGAATGAGTTGAAATTTCAAAAGGTATAGAATGGTGTAACTTGATGCTGTTGGTGAAGGGCATGGTGTTAGTATTGTTGCCAGAAATGATGATATGAATCTGGTGTATGCCCTGTAGGAGAAAATGGGTTAGTGCAGTGGCTGTGAGTTGGCCTGAACAAGTTTTGAAATGTTGCGGAGACAGTGCAAAAAGTGAGCCAAAATGGCGAGCCGGTGGTACTAGTTTCGGTAGTCGGATTTTGGAACCGAAAGTGGGAATCGTAAATATTCAGTGAATCGCGAGGGGGGTATGAGTCGGATGCAAGAATTGATGGCCGGACATATGAGCTACGGGTCACGCTTTTAGGCGCGTTTTCGCAAGAACAAGGAATTGGTTTAAATGGTTTAGTTGTGACGTATGCCTCTGAATAGTGAGTATATGAACTGCAGAGAAGGATAGTGAGTTGCTGGTGACAGTTTCCGATGGTTCAGTGCCCAGAAATATTTTCCGGTGGCCGGATTCCGGTGACGGTAGCCGGATTCTGGCGATAACTCAGCAATTCCAGCGACATTTCTTTGGACCCAAAATTTCCAGTGGAGATGTTTCACACATGGGCTTGGTGGACGAATTTGAGACGGGTTTTGAGAAGACTTGACCTACTTTTGAGTATCCTTTTGGGAGAAGCATATAAATAGAAAACTCTTTTCTAAACCTATATATATCTCCATTAGGGGGCTGCTGATACTTTAGGGTTCTAGGGTTTAGAAACATGTTAGGGTTTATCTTTCTTCTTGTTATGAACTCTTATGCCATGAGTAACTAAGTTTTTATTATTGGTTAAAGATGTAGTTGGATTTTGCAACCAAGTTATGATATTTATGAATTAGTTTTCTCTCAAAACCATCGTTTGATTCCTACTGATTATAATAATTGCATGATTGATGTATTGCAATTTGATTGAATGTTTGTTTAGTTGAGTCTAGAATTGATTGAACTTACATCCATATCTATAGCTATTTTAGGATTTTCATCGAGCGATAACCTTGAATACGAGTAGCATGATATGATTTCGGTTTGTAGTGATACACTCTAGTAATCATGTGTAGAAATTGACCTCTGTCCGAATTGTCATGCGCAATGTATGATAGTTGCATTGATTAGCCTATTTCTGAAACTTGATTAGTGCAAGGCGTTGAGTTATTCTTTAGGTAGATTTCACATACGCA
Organism: Papaver bracteatum; assembly: GCA_023529315.1. Taxonomy (NCBI): domain Eukaryota; kingdom Viridiplantae; phylum Streptophyta; class Magnoliopsida; order Ranunculales; family Papaveraceae; genus Papaver; species Papaver bracteatum. The sequence goes on along the minus strand of JAJJWX010000473.1, from coordinate 701,086 downwards.
GCTCTAATGTGTGTGTTGATAAACTTGGAAATTTACGGAATATTCTTGCAATAAGGTATTCTAGAGCTTTTGATGATAGCGAGATTAAATACGAATTCTAATCATACTTTCAACACTTGTTTACAATTGAAGATGAAATCTGTAACCAATATTCTCACCACCTTATTGATTTGATTTGTTTACTTTTATTTTATTTTAGTCTATTAAAAATCAGAAAACCCCCGATATTTTATATAGGAAACCGAAAATATATTGACAACTAAGACCTCTATGTGGGATCGATCCTTTCTTGCCCTTGCTATATTTATATTTTGAGTAGTAAGAAAGTATAATTATTTTTGACGCATACGAAAACGATCAATGGCCAATTCCAAGACTAAGTCCCGAGAAGCAACATGATGGCTATATTTTTGTCTCTGGCCCATAGGCCGACTCAAACGTCGTGCCATGATGGCGCTACCTTACTTTGGCTAGTCAGCTCTGGCCCGATGCACCATAGTGGTGCGATATTGGCCCTTATCCAATGTAGCCTCCATAATCTGCCACAATGGCGCTACTTGTTCTAGGCCAACCACCCAACTGGCGTGATACACTATGATAGGTCAGGCAAGTGGCACACAATGATTGCGCATCACAGTGCTGCAGGCCAAATCAGTGTCCAATAATGATTGCCGCGATACTGCATAAACTGTCAAGTTGTTGAAATAGCAAGACCCTATAGGGACAGTAACATGCAAAGGTAGCACTACACTGTAAAAATATTTGGCTAAGTAATGAAGCTTATTGGCCGACACAATGAAGCTTCATTGAGGGATCGACAAGACATGGTTGAGTTGTCAAATGCAACATGCGATGTTGGAATTAAGGCATATCCATGGAATTGAGTTGGCCCAAACTCAAGGATGATGCAAGAAGGTAGAATATGCCAAGAGTTGGTCTATGACTTAGTTCAAGGATGGCCAAAGCTTGAAAAATGCAAACAAGCTAGTAATGCAAGAGTGTCATTGCTATTGTCAAGCAAATTGGCTAAGTGAATAATATGACGCATGAATAGCCAGAATGAGCTAAGGAAGTGGCCAAGATGATTGTGGCGCAATAGTTGTGCAATATGAAGGTCAAGTTCAGTAAAGCGCAATAGTTGTGCAATACGAAGGTCAAGTTCAGAAATGCGCAACAGTTGTGCAATACCAAGGTCAAGTTCAGAAATGTGCAACAGTGGTGCAATATGTCTCAAGTGGCTGTTACAAGTTGGTTATTGTCTTCACAGGCATGCCAAAGGTGCGAGACAAGTTGGAAGGTTATGAAATGAGTTCAAAACCTTATTAGAGTATCCATAACCGTTCAAGACAAGTGTGGCTTCAATCTGCAAGACAACACAAAAGGAGGCAGTTGAAAAGCAGATTGGCGGTTAGGAAAACTACTTGTAGACATGTGGCTGTCTATAGGATGTTCAAGCGGTTGCACACAGTTTTGGCCTGATCTTTAGCATGTATAAATATCTTAGAGATCAGTAAGAACAATGTTTTTCAATTGAGAGAAGAACCACTGGTTGTAGAGAGTGTTAGGCATTCACCATGAGGGTGAATGGCCTGTTTTGGTCCATGTGATTTCCAAGTTTTGTAATCTTCATTTAGTGCAATAAAATGGGTTTGTTGCAGTATATCTTTATGTTCTTATGTTGCTAATTTGTGTGAGTTGTTCAATTAGAATTGATGCATGGAAAACCTCTTATGCTTATGGGGGCATGAAGAGTTAGAGAGAAAGAAGAAAACACTTATGTTGCGTATTGTCTTATGAGTGAAGGAAAATGCATACTTTGATGCAAGTATGCAAGGCTGAGTACTTGTGGGTGAAATTGATTCACTGAACTGCAAGTATTGCTAGTCATGTCCCTTGAAAATTTTAGGCGATTAAATGGGCATGTGACAGCAGGTATCAGAGCCGTGTTTGGGGACACAATTCTTGATATTTTCTCTCTTTTACTCAAGTTGGTGTCATTTTGTTTGTCGAATTCAGTGATGAAACATTTGGGTTTCATTAGTATTGAGACTAGAAGAAGTTGGTCTTGTGTGAAAATATCAATTGGAATGAACTTTGAAGCTTGAAGTAGCAACATGCCATGAAAGTTTGTGACAAATGTGTCAAAATTTCTGCCCAAAGTGTTAGATGAATGCGCAAGAATCATTGGAAACTAGGTTTTCAAGTGATTGCATGATAAAATTCAAGAGTATGCTAACTTCTAATGTGAAAGTCAGGTGTTGATGTCCATGTTTCTCACAAGTATGCTAAGATTTCGCATTTGGAATGCATATCTTTATGGTGTGTTATTATCAGTAGCGAATACATTGCAAGTTGTAATGGGAATTTTGCGAAAATTACGGAACTCAAAGATGTTGTTGGTATTTGCAGTGGCAAAGTATATGAAGAACCTGTCTATATGATATATTGAAGGTGTTTTTATCTATCTAGTGTGATGGAAGATTAAATTTATCTCTCTCGATGCATATACCTTGGTGGTAATGCAAAGTCTGGTTGCGAACCATCATTTTTGTGGCAATGTGATGCTATAAAACAAGAATTGGATGGCCAATTCTTATCTAGCATAGAGCTTATGGAAAGGCTGAAGAAAGAAGCGCAAGTTAGGGAAAAACTGATACACCAAGGTCTTGCGTTTGCAAAGTGTTCTTAGTTGATGCTAGATATGCACAAGGAGTGTGCTTGCACATGGTTTATGAGTGGGATCAATTTTCTTGGACTAGGGTGTCCAAAGACCTTCATTGGATCATAACCACAAGTGGATGCTCTTGTCGACTGCAAATCAACAATTGTTGCTACTGAAGTTGATTTTGGAGAAGGGGAAAGACAAGACTAACCATATGTGCGGGACAGTAAAAATGAGTTCCAAGTTTTAAGAAGAATGTGACATTCTGGCTTTATGGAACATAGGCAGTGGGTGCCTTATTTGCAAGGATTATGGCCTTGTTAATATTGTCCAAGGGATTTTTCCGCAAAATTCATTGAGTGATATGACTTTTCTGAGCTCTATGGTGATGCTCAGAATTACCAAGTTAAGTCCAATTCAATTGTGCAAAGGTGCACAAGTTTGCATCAAAATGTTGGTACGAATTTGCATGTCCTAATCGTCAAGAACAAGTGTGGCCTGCAAACCATAAAGGTAGCAGTTGAAGAAGCTTATTTGCGGTTTGGATAATTTATAGTACTGGTGATGCATAAGAATGGTATGTGATTGTTGATGGTGGTTTTAGTTCAAGGCTAAATTTGTAAAAGTCTATCTACCTGACCCGGCATCAGATGTAGTAGACATTGATATGTCTATATACTGTAGGAAATTTGGAGAATATATCCAAATATGATGAGTGCCTATGTCTCTCTTCATATTATATTAAAACTAAAGCTCCTAGATGAATTGTTCACTAGTATAGAGCCTAATGAGTGTATAAGCTCCTAGATGTATTACACACAAATGCAGGAGCCTGCTGAGCATTTTTCTTGTGCTTATGTTCCCCGGAAGAACCCTTAATATTGGTATGGCATGACGGATTTGTGTTCACTCGCATCAGAGTAGCACATGCCTCCATGTACCAAGGTTAAGGCCCTAGCACAAAATACTCAGTCAGAAACCAAAAAATAAACAGAATCGCGGAGTAGGAGCAACAACGAGGAAAGCGTGGACATGCCCTAGGCCAACCGGCGCCACTTATCCACGCCATATGCTACCCAACCGGCCCTTATTCCTTTGTCGACCAATCAGGTCGCTTTAAATCTTCCACGACGCACTAGAAGTGTGGCCACGCCCCTGCTTGCTGGCCCCCTTTCCATCGACCAATCAGGTCGCTTTAAATCTTCCACGACGCACTGGAAGTGTGGCCACGCCCTTGCTTGACGTCCCCCCTTTCCATCGACCAATCAGGTCGCTCTAAATGCGCCACACGCATTCAGAATGAGGTCGGGCCCATGCTGCTCCCCCCCCCCCCTTCCATCGACCAATCAGGTCGCTTTAAATATGCAACGATACACTAGAAGTGTGGCCATGCCCTTGCTTTACGGCCCTATTTCCACCGACCAATCAGGTCGCCCTAAATGCGCCACACTCATTTAGAATGAGGCCGTCCCCATGTTGCTTGCAGGCCCCCTTTTATTGACCAATCAGGTTTCTCTAAACCTGTCACAACTTTATAAGAGGTGGAAATTGTGTCAAGAGGTCGCCATACTAAGTTGGCTTCCCAAAAACTACGCCAACATGTTGGCGGCATGCCAATCACACATTCCAAATGGGAATGCCAAGTACACATGCCAAACATTCCACTTACCGCGGCATCATGTGATAGGTGTCTAAAACACCGTATTATTTATCTATTGTTTATGCTTTCTTTGCTAGTTTTCTTGTAAATTATGTACCTTATGTTTTGTTTTTGAGTATTTAGGTACTTTGGAGTCATTTGGATCAAAAGAGGAGGAAACATGGCAAAAGCGTTGGAGGCGGACTATTTCTCATTATTTGCTTTTATTTATTCATCTCTGTCTGAAAAGTATGTCGAATTTAGTGATGCAAATTTTGTCTGAAAAGCACGACAAATTTAGTGCTGACTCTCATTGAAGAGTATAAGTGATTATGAGAAATAAGGGACGGTTGCTGTTAGCGGAGGAACTTGAAAGAAGGTGGAAGAGCATTTTATTTGGAGCATAAAGGGTCAAAGCTGTCATTTCAGGGGAGAACACTATCTGGAACCCAGTCAATGTTACGGGGTAACTCTTTTGGAGGAATGCTTAATACAAACCAGTTAAGGATAAGGGGTTAGAAGTTGGTTGGCCCTTATCAGAACTGATCACTTATTAAAGGCACCCAAACTGGGGGTGGTTCTTATCGGTGGGTATAATTATCCACCCCAATCATTGATTCAACCCTAAATCGAGATTTGCTCATTCATTTCCATCACCTAAAATTCAGAGACAAGCTGCACAGCAGCCATGGAATCAAGCAGAGTGAGTTTGGTCCAAACTCAGGTGACAAAGACTGTGATAGATTGGTATGAGATTTGATGATTCTGAGCCATGAAGTTGAGACAGAGAAGATGATTGAATTGAGAATTGAAGCGGAAATTAAGGGTTTTTGGTTGAATCTGTGACAACGATGCTGTTGTTGTTGAATCAAGACCAATTGAAGAGGAAGTAACAAGATATGGTGGTTGCCGCTGTTGAAACTGCTATTTGATCTGAGAATGGGTCGATGGGTTTCAGAGTTTATTTGAATCTGAGATAAATCGAAGATGATGGTCTGGGTGATTGATTTATGGATCGAGAACTCAAATTGAAGAAGAATTTAATGGAGAATGATAGAACAAGAGAGGGGTTTGTGGAGTTGTGAGACTTCAGTCTTGTATTGTTTGAAGTTGAAGAGAACAAGGAATGGCAGCCCCTGCCGTATGAAGTGTGGTTGAATGGAGATTTATAAATGGTTCAGTAATGAAGGGTTGTTGGTGGAATTACAGGGAGGATCTGGTGTTATAAATCTGAAGTTGGTGTTGCACTAGAAGATTGTGGTTTGGTTTTATTGGCAGCAAGGGTTTGGAAATAATATGGCCTGAGTTTGATGGGTTCTCAGTGCAATTGGAGTTGAAATATTTATGCATGGGTGGAGAATTGAGGAGATACAGCTTAGAAGCAAGGCAGATTAAAGATGGTGGTGGTATTTGGTTGTGGTGAGCAGCTGGAATGGCTAAGTTGATGGAATGGATTTTGGTGGTTACATCTGGAGGTTTGTCATGAGAAAGATAACAGAGATAAAGGAGATATTGCAACTGTTACTGTGAAATGATGCTGCCAGGAATGCAGAATATGTTTGAAATTGCAGGCTGTTGTGGGAAATTATTTTTTTATTTTTGCTTGGGGAATATGGAAGATAAGTTCCAAGTTAACTGAGATGTATGCAGCTGCGAATGAAGCTACAGAAAGGATGTTCTGTGTGTGTGAATGAAAATGCGGAATGGTTATATTACTTGGTTTTGAGCTGCAAGTTACAAGAAGAAGCAGCAGTGAACATCCATCATGGCTGGGTGTAGGGAAGGAAGCACATCCAAGATGGCCGTGAACAGTTCTGGCAAGTGCAGTGGCCTAGGCAGCTGAGTTAGCTCGCTGACTGGGTTCTGACTCAGCGACTCAGAATTTGACCAGGTCAACCGTTAAAGACCGTTAGTCTACAGTTAAGGATAACGGAATATTCTATCGACGGAGGTGAATTTTTAGGTGATCGGCGGCTACTTTTCGGCGTCGGATTCCGGCCAGAACCCCAGTTTTCTGGCGAGCGTTTTTGGGACAGATTTTCTACATGGGTTTCTCTCACACGTGGGCTTGGTGGATTTCCAACTAATGGACTTTGAAGACAAAACCTATTTTTGGAAGGAGAAAAAGCTATAAAAAGGAAGTTTTCTACACAATTTGTTACACAACGTTTTTTATTCTATTCTTGGAGCTTTTGCAGAGAACTACTTCTAGGGTTTGCTTTCTTTTATGTTTCATAGTCTTCCTTTGAATATTATGATGATGAACTCCATGAATATGAGTAGCTAAATACAATAATTGGTTATGGGATAAAAGTTGATTTCTTCAAGCATGTTATTTGATTCTATGAATTAGTTTTGTATCAAGTTTATCGTTTATGATTCATTGTTTTATTATCATATGATTTGAATGCTAGTTTGGTTGAGTCCGGAATCAATTGGATTTGTTTTCATCTCTATAGCTATATTAGGGTTTTCAATACGTAAAAGTTGTTATCTCTGATTTTTAGTAGCATCTTGTGGTTAATACTTGTAGTGATACATCTTTTTAATCGCATATGAATCATAACCTTTGTTAAAACGAATTAGTGCTTTTACACGTTTGTTTGCATCGATTAGTCTTATTTCATAGAACTTATTGCTCTTAGGGAGTTAAATCTAATTGTGCTTTTACACTTTAGGTTGCTTTTTAAGAAGATTTCACAATAGCATCTTTTAATGTTGTTTGTGATAAAATCAGGAAATAAACGGGATACTCTTGCGATCAAGATATCCTAGGACTTTTGATAATTGAGAGATTAAATACCAATTCTAATCATAGATGAAAAATACATGTTTATGAATGATACTATCCCTTAACCAATATCTTTTCCTTATTGATTATTCCAACTATTTACTTTGCTTTATTTAGTATTATTACTTTGATAAATACAAAAACACAACTTAGGTTATTTGGTTACTTAAGAATCTGAAAATTGCATAACAACAATCGCCTCTCTGTGGATACGAACTCTTTCTTATCGAATACTATATTCATATTAGTTAAGTGAGGAAGTGAAATTATTTTTGACGCATACGACACGCATCAAATTTTGGCGTCGTTGCCGGGGAGGCATTCGGCTTGTTATCTAGTTTTTAGTTTCTTTTTATTATTTTTCTGCTTGCATACTTGTGTTTCGTTTCTTGTCTTGTTTCTCACTTGTTTGTGAGAATTGTTTTTCAGGTACCTAATCTCTGGCTTCTAAAGATTGGAATTATCCAAGGTGCGGGATAGCTACTCGAAAAGGAACAATACTCCAACCAAGGCAAGGCACAACGGAAGAACACGACTTGGAAGTAGAACACGAAGCTCTTCGGCAAGAAGGAGAGGAAGTAGAACACGATATTCCTTTTGAAGAAGAAGGAGAAGGAGAAGAAGCAATGGGTGACCCTGCAAATCGTTCACTTAAAGACTTAGCTTCTCACAAGTTGGATATACAGCAGGGTTGCATTCAAACCGACTCCACTTTTGAAATCAAGCCGGGACTTCTTAGAGAATTACCAAAGTTCCATGGCTTGGTGAATGAAGATCCAAACAAGCATCTTATGGATTTTCACACCATTGTCATGGCTATGCTCCCAGCAAATATGGAGGCGGATGGTGCTATGTTGAAGGTTTTTCGATTCTCATTGGAAGGTAATGCTAAGAATTGGTTATACTACTTGCCTTCAGGGAGTGTTACAACTTGGAATGGGCTCAAGAAACTCTTTCTAGAGAGATATTTTCCTGCATCTATGGCTACTCAAATTCGCAAGGAGATTTGCGGAATGAAGCAAAATGTCGGAGAATCGTTATATGATTGTTGGGAACGATACAAGAGGTTGGTGGCAAGTTGTCCTCATCACAAATTTAGTGACGCCATGATCATCCAATACTTCTATGAAGGACTCCAATAAAGTGATAGGAATATTATCGATGCAGCGGGTGGTGGTGCACTAGTGAGCAAGACAGTGGCACAAGCTAGATAGTTTATTGAAAACATGGCAGCAAACTCTCAACAATTCTTGAGTCGTGGTTCGGATGTGCTTCTTCGGCGAGTCAATGAAGTAAGAGAGGTGGAGGAACTTCGTCAACAAATGGGAAACATCACAGCAATGCTACAACAAGTTTCAGCCGCGGTGATACCAAATTCTCATGGGTATGAAGACGTCAATGAGCAAGCTAATGCGGTTTTTCCAAATCATCCAAGACGGTATGATCCTTATTCCAATACTTACAATCCGGGATGGAGAGATCACCCAAATTTTAGCTATGCGAACAAGAAAGGAGCGGTTCAACAACCTACTTTCAACAATTCGGGTGGATTTAAACCTCAACAACAACAATTCCAGCCGCGTCAACAATTTCAGCAACCACAACAATCAATGCAAAATCAAGGTTCCGATATCGATGCAAAGCTTCAAACAATGATGCAAGGCATTTCTTCTATGTTTAAAGATAGCCAACAAGAAACCAAGAGTGCGATCAAGGAGTTGCAGACACAAATGGGTTCCATGGCTACTGAGTTGAACCAATTGAAGGCACAAAATAGTGGGAAACTCCCTTCTCAACCTATTAACCCAAAAGAGGGTGTGAATGCAATTACATTGAGAAGTGGTACACAACTTGTGCCACCCGAAGTTGCTGATTCGGGCAAGGTGGAAACACCAAAGGAACCTGTTTTGGATGAGAAGAATGAGGATTCTCCCCAAACTTCTAAGTTACCTATTCCTAACTCTAAAACTCCTATTCCTACTTATGTTCCTCCTTTACCTTTTCCTCGCAGATTTGCAAATTCTAAGAAGGAGGCGTTAGAAAAGGAGATTTTAGATGTTCTTAAGAAGATTCATGTGAACATACCACTCATTGATGCTATAAAGCAAGTTCCAAAGTATGCAAAAGTGTTGAAGGACTTGTGTACCAATAAGCAAAGGCTCAAAGGTAATGAAGTGCTTAGTGTGGGGGAGAATTCTTCGGCAATCTTACAACACAAACTCCCGCTGAAATGCAAAGACCCGGGCAGATTTGACATCCACGTCACAATTGGTACCACTACATTTAACAAAGAAATGTTAGACTTAGGTGCATCCGTTAATGTTATGCCTGCATCTATGTATAAGTCGCTTGATTTAGGTCCTCTCAAAAAGGCTGAAATTGTGTTGCAATTAGCCGATCGTTCTAATGTCTACCCTATGGGTATTGTTGAGGATGTTCTTGTGCAGGTTAATCAACTTGTATTCCCTGCTGACTTTTGTGTCTTAGAGATGGATGAAGGTTCACCGGACTCGTCTCTTCCATTGCTACTTGGGCGTCCCTTCATGAAAACGACGAAGACCATTATTAATGTGGATAAGGGAACACTAACTATGGAGTTTTATGGAGAAGTAATACGTTTCAACATTTTCGAGATGATGAGATATCCTAGTGATGTCCACTCTTGCTTCTCCGTTGATGTTATGGATACTTTGGCACAACAAATGTTTGAATTGAATGGTGAAGATGCTTTGGAAACCGTTCTAACTATATCCATTGATAATAGTGTAGAGTGTGGTATTGAGGTTAAAGAAGCCCTTGGTGATCTCAACTCACTACAAGGATGCCCGGAAACTCATAATATCTCTTTTATTTCTTTACCATGCAGTGATGAAAAACTTTTACCCTCTATTGTTAAATCTCCAAAGTTAGAATTGAAACCTCTTCCTAGTCATTTAAAGTACTTGTACTTGGGTGACAATGAAGAGTTACCTGTGATTGTTTCTAACTAGCTTAGTGAATTACAGGAGCAAAAACTTCTAAGGGTGCTAAGGAAGCACAAGACGGCCATAGGATGGACAATTGCCGATATCAAGGGTATAAGCCCTGCCGTTTGCAAGCATAAGATTCGTTTGGAGGACGATGCAAAGCCTACAAGGGAAGCGCAGCGTCATTTGAACCCCCCAATGATGTAAGTTGTGAAAAAGGATATACTCAAGCTTTTGGAAGTGGGTTTTATCTACCCCATATCCGATAGCAAGTGGGTGAGCCCGGTACAAGTTGTACCAAAGAAATCAGGTGTGACCGTGGTGGAGAATGATGAGAATGAACTTGTCCCAACTCGTGTGCAAACCGGTTGGAGGGTTTGTATTGATTATAGGAAATTGAATGCCACTACTAGAAAAGATCACTTTCCATTACCTTTTATTGATCAAATGCTTGAACGTTTAGCTGGACATTCTTATTATTGCTTTCTTGATGGCTATTCAGGTTATAATCAGATTGTGATAGCGCCGGAGGATCAAGAGAAAACCACTTTCACTTGTCCTTTTGGTACTTTTGCTTATCGAAGGATGCCTTTTGGCTTGTGCAATGCTCCAGCTACTTTTCAAAGGTGTATGGTAAGTATATTTTCAGAATATGTTGAAAACATAATCGAAGTGTTCATGGACGATTTTAGTGTCTTTGGTGATTCATTTTACCTTTGTTTGAACAATTTGTCACTAATCCTTGAACGATGTGTTGAAACAAATCTTGTGCTTAATTGGGAGAAGTGCCATTTCATGGTAACTCATGGCATAGTTTTAGGCCATATAGTATCTTCTAAAGGCTTGGAAGTTGATAAATCTAAGATAGACCTTATTCGTGCTCTAACCCCTCCCACTACGGTGAGGGAGATACGCTCTTTTCTTGGTCATGCAGGTTTCTATCGTAGATTCATCAAGGATTTTTCCAAGATAGCATCACCACTTTGTACCTTATTGCAAAAGGATGTGGTTTTTAACTTTGATGAGAAGTGTATGGCGGCATTCAATCGTTTGAAAGAACTTTTGATTTCAGCCCCTATCATTAAACCACCGGATTGGAGCAAGCCTTTTGAGCTCATGTGTGATGCAAGTGATTATGCGGTTGGTGCGGTGCTTGGGCATCGTGTGGGGAAGATACCTCATGCTATTTATTATGCTTCTAGAACGTTAAATGAAGCCCAACAAAACTACACTACCACTGAAAAAGAGTTATTAGCTATTGTTTTTGCTTTGGAAAAGTTTCGCTCTTATCTAATTGGTACAAAAGTTGTTGTCTTTTCTGATCATGCAGCACTTAGGTACTTGCTTACAAAGAAAGAGGCGAAACCGAGGCTCATACGATGGATTTTACTCTTGCAAGAGTTTGATATAGAAATCAAGGACAAGAAAGGAATTGAGAACACTGTTGCGGATCATTTGAGCCATCTTGTTGTGGACAAGGAAGCTATCCCGTTGCGTGAAAGTTTCCCGGATGAGCAACTATTCTCAATTGCATTTGGAGAACCATGGTATGCGGATATTGTGAACTATTTGGTGTCTAAACAAATCCCAAAGAACTTGTCTCGTGCTGAGAGGAACAAACTTAAGAGGTTAGGAAACCAATATATATGGGATGATCCATACTTATGGAAGCATGGCAGCGACCAAGTCATACGAAGGTGCGTTCCCGAATCTCAATTTAACTCTATCTTGTCTTTTTGTCACTCCTATGCTTGCGGAGGACATTTTGGGAGTAAAAGAACAGCTCACAAGGTACTTGAAAGCGGTTTTTATTGTCCAACTCTATTTAAGGATGCACATATATTTTGCACAACTTGTGATAGGTGCCAAAGGACAGGCAATCTAAGTGCCCGAAATCAAATGCCACAAACTTTTATTCAATTTATTGAAGTTTTTAATGTATGGGGTATTGATTTTATGGGTCCTTTTGTCAACTCTCATGTGAATTTTTATATCTTACTTGCTGTTGATTATGTCTCGAAATGGGTGGAAGCTAAAGCCACCCCAACTAATGATTCTAAAGTGGTTTCAGATTTTGTGCAAGCTAACATCTTTGCAAGGTTTGGAATTCCAAGAGCCATAATTAGCGATGGGGGTTCTCACTTCAAAAACAAGTTCTTACAAGGATTGTTGAAGAAGTACAATGTGTCGCATAAGATTGCAACACCTTATCATCCCCAAACCAATGGACAAGCCGAAGTGTCGAACCGAGAGGTGAAATCCATACTAGAGAAGACGGTGAATCCAACAAGGAAAGATTGGAGCATGCGACTTAATGATGCTTTGTGGGCTTATAGAACCGCATACAAGACACCTATTGGGATGTCACCTTTTAGGCTTGTGTATGGTAAACCTTGTCACTTACCCGTTGAGATTGAACATAAGGCGTTTTGGGCTATTAAAAAATGCAATATGGAGATGGATGGGGATGGAAAGCAAAGGAAGTTGCAACTCCAAGAGCTAGAATAGTTACGCAATGATGCATTTGAAAGCTCTCGCATTTACAAGGAGAAAACTAAGGCATTTCATGATTCTATGATTTCTAGAAAACAATTTTGTGTTGGGCAGAAAGTGCTTTTGTATAATTCTCGCTTGCAATTATTTCCGGGTAAATTGAGGTCACGTTGGATCGGACCTTTTATTGTTACTAATGTGTTTTCTCATGGTGTAGTAGAAATTCGTAGTATTGCTACAGGAAAGGAGTTTAAACTGAATGGACACAAGCTGAAACCATATTATGAGAACTTTACTTCCGAAGTTGTGGAAGGTGTGAACTTTGTGGAGGCATTCTCGCTGGAGGAGTCTTAGAAAACAAGGAGTACGTCGGACTGACGACTTTAAACCAAGAGCTAAGTGGGAGGCAACCCACCGGTTTTGTATCTTTACCCTTATCTTTTTATTTTTATGCATTTGCTTTTATCTTTATTTTCTTTGTTTTTGCATATCATTTGCGGAATTTCCCACCTTGAACTCTCTTTGGATGATTCAATTTTACATTGAGGATAATGTAAAGTTTAAGTGTGGGGGAGCATTTATATGTTTGTATAGTTTGTTTTAGTGTGTTTTATGCATTTAAAAAAAAATCAGAAAAATAGAAAAACCAAGAAAAAATTTGTGCTTTTTGAACTCCGAAATCTAGAAACTTGTGCCTTTAGGATGACACCATTAGTGGATGGAACCATTTTGAATGCAGGAGTTGGGGAACCAATTAACTATAAAGGGGACGAACATAGCTCATAATCATAAATACCATGATAGTTGTTACCATATCTCGGAATATCACCATATCGCATTCTATTTTTATTTTTCCATATTTATCTATTGTTCTCTAAGTGTTTCGGTGGGTCACTAAACATCGACGTGTTATTACTGCTAGGATGAAATAGAGTGATTGATTTACTAGAAAAATAAATAAATAAATAAATAAATATATATATATATGAAAAAAAAAAACCGACCAATTAGACCAAAACGGAATAAAATGACACTTGGGAATAGCAGTATGTGTGAAACGTAGTCCCTGTCTCCGTCGCCTAAATAAGCGTGGAATGAAGGAATCAAGGCAACTATCATGTACTTGCTGACAAGAATCATGCGCTTGGATCCAGTTTGATCTAATCATGTTGTCTAAAAAAAAAGAAGTGAAAAAAAAAATAAGAAGAAAAAGAAATTTGAAAAAGAGAAAAAGAAAAGAAAAAAAAAGTATTATTTTGGTTGAATAAAGTCACTCCTGGTTCCCTTGTATATGCTAGTGAGTTGATGTAGAATTCATACCAAGTAGCTCAATCCAATAGGAATAGGTTCATCTTGGCAGTGACCTTCAGACAGATATGGGAAACATCGATCACTTGTGAACATTCGCTAACATCTACATCGATATCCATCTTCTTAATCTTTTCATTGTGATTGTGGTTTGTTAGTTTCCGAGTATTGTGGCTTGTTCGACTATCTAATTAAAGCTTTATTTACTAATATATGAATTGAATTTGCAAGGTACCTCCTCCTGTAGTCATTTTGGATTCGTTCATTGATTTGTCACGAATAGACGGAGTTTGAAATATAGGTTTTGTAGGCAGACCTCTTGTAAACCTTCACGAGACTAAAACTCGTCCATTAGGGACACCTAGGGGTTCAAAGGCTTGTTATTTATGCTTAAAGTGACCGTAGCCTCGACGAGACAAAGTTGTATGTATCTTTTAGAATTATTTTTTGTTTGATTTGCTCGAGGACTAGCAAAGTCTAAGTGTGGGGGAATTTGATAGGTGTCTAAAACACCGTATTATTTATCTATTGTTTATGCTTTCTTTGCTATTTTTCTTGTAAATTATGTACCTTATGTTTTGTTTTTGAGTATTTAGGTACTTTGGAGTCATTTGGATCAAAAGAGGAGGAAACATGGCAAAAGCGTTGGAGGCGGACTATTTCTCATTATTTGCTTTTATTTCTTCATCTCTGTCTGAAAAGTATGTCGGCTTTAGTGATGCAAATTTTGTCTGAAAAGCACGACAACTTTAGTGCTGACTCTCATTGAAGAGTATAAGTGATTATGAGAAATAAGGGACGGTTGCTGTTAGCGGAGGAACTCGAAAGAAGGTGGAAGAGCATTTTATTTGGAGCATAAAGGGGCAAAGTTGTCATTTCAGGGGACAACACTATCTGGAACCCAGTCAATGTTACGGGGCAACTCTTTTGGAGGAATGCTTAAGACAAACCAGTTAAGGATAAGGGGTTAGAAGTTGGCTGGCCCTTATCAGAACTAATCACTTATTAAAGGAACCCAAACTGGGGGCGGTTCTTATTGGTGGGTATAATTATCCACCCCAATCATTGAGTCAACCCTAAATCGAGATTTGCTCATTCATTTCCGTCACCTAAAATTCAGAGACAAGCTGCACAGCAGCCATGGAATCAAGCAGAGTGAGTTTGGTCCAAACTCAGGTGACAAAGACTGTGATAGATTGGTATGAGATTTGATGATTCTGAGCCATGAAGTTGAGACAGAGAAGATGATTGAATTGAGAATTGAAGCGGAAATTAAGGGTTTTTGGTTGAATCTGTGACAACGATGCTGTTGTTTTTGAATCAAGACCAATTGAAGAGGAAGTAACAAGATATGGTGGTTGCCGCTGTTGAAACTGCTATTTGATCTGAGAATGGGTCGATGGGTTTCAGAGTTTATTTGAATCTGAGATAAATCGAAGATGATGGTCTGGGTGATTGATTTATGGATCGAGAACTCAAATTGAAAAAGAATTTAATGGAGAATGATAGAACAAGAGAGGGGTTTGTGGAGTTGTGAGACTTCAATCTTGTATTGTTTGAAGTTGAAGAGAACAAGGAATGGCATCCCCTGGCGTATGAAGTGTGGTTGAATGGAGATTTCTAAATGGTTCAGTAATGAAGGGTTGTTGGTGGAATTACAGGGAGGAGCTGGTGTTATAAATCTGAAGTTGGTGTTGCACTAGAAGATTGTGGTTTGGTTTTATTGGCAGCAAGGGTTTGGAAATAATATAGCCTGAGTTTGATGGGTTCTCAGTGCAACTGGAGTTGAAATATTTATGCAGGGGTGGAGAATTGAGGAGATACAACTTAGAAGCAAGGAAGATTAAAGATGGTGGTGGTATTTGGTTGTGGTGAGCAGCTGGAATGGCTAAGTTGATGGAATGGATTTTGGTGGTTGCAGCTGGAGGTTTTTCATGAGCAAGATAACAGAGATAAAGGAGATATTGCAACTGTTACTGTGAAATGATGCTGCCAGGAATGCAGAGTATGTTTGAAATTGCAGGTTGTTGTGGGAAATTATTTTTTTTATTTTTGCGTGGGGAATATGGAAGATAAGTTCCAAGTTAACTAAGATGTATGCAGCTGCGAATGAAGATACAGAAAGGATGTTATGTGTGTGTGAATGAAAATGCGGAATGGTTATATTACTTGGTTTTGAGCTGCAAGTTACAAGAAAAAGCAGCAGTGAACAGCCATCATGGCTGGGTGCAGGGAAGGAAGCACAGCCAAGATGGCCGTGAACAGTTCTGGCAAGTGCAGTGGCCTAGGCAGCTGAGTTAGCTCGCTGACTGGGTTCTGACTCAGCGACTCAGAATTTGACCCGGTCAACTGTTAAAGACTGTTAGTCAACAGTTAAGGATAACAGAATCTTAACGGAATATTCTATCGACGGAGGTGAATTTTCAGGTGATCGGCGGCTACTTTTCGGCGCCGGATTCCGGCAAATTTCCGGCCAAAACCCTAGTTTTCCGGCGAGCGTTTTTGGGACAGATTTTCTACATGGGTTTCTCTCACACGTGGGCTTGGTGGATTTCCAACTACTGGACTTTGAAGACAAAACCTATTTTTGGAAGGAGAAAAAGCTATAAAAAGGAAGTTTTCTACACAATTTGTTACACAACGTTTTTTATTCTATTCTTGGAGCTTTTGCAGAGAACTACTTCTAGGGTTTGCTTTGTTTTATGTTTCATAGTCTTCCTTTGAATATTATGATGATGAACTCCATGAATATGAGAAGCTAAATACAATAATTGGTTATGGGATAAAAGTTGATTTCTTCAAGCATGTTATTTGATTCTATGAATTAGTTTTGTCTCAAGTTTATCGTTTATGATTCATTGTTTTATTATTATATGATTTGAATGCTAGTTTGGTTGATTCCGTAATCAATTGGATTTGTTTTCATCTCTATAGCTATATTAGGGTTTTCAATACGTAAAAGTTGTTATCTCTGATTTTTAGTAGCATCTTGTGGTTAATACTTGTAGTGATACATCTTTTTAATCGCATATGAATCATAACCTTTGTTAAAACGAATTAGTGCTTTTACACGTTTGTTTGCATCGATTAGTCTTATTTCATAGAACTTATTGCTCTTAGGGAGTTAAATCTAATTGTGCTTTTACACTTTAGGTTGTTTTTTAAGAAGATTTCACAATAGCATCTTTTAATGTTGTTTGTGATAAAATCAGGAAATAAACGGGATACTCTTGCGATCAAGATATCCTAGGACTTTTGATAATTGAGAGATTAAATACCAATTCTAATCATAGATGAAAAATACATGTTTATGAATGATACTATCCCTTAACCAATATCTTCTCCTTATTGATTATTCCAACTATTTACTTTGCTTTATTTAGTATTATTACTTTGATAAATACAAAAACACAACTTGGGTTATTTGGTTACTTAAGAATCTAAAAATTGCATAACTACAATCGCCTCTCTGTGGATAAGAACTCTTTCTTATCGAATACTATATTCATATTAGTTAAGTGAGGAAGTGAAATTATTTTTGACGCATACGACACGCATCAGCATGCCAAAAGATGCCAACCCACTCTTTGTTCGTGACCAGCATCACAACAGACTTTAATTTGGCTAGCCTAACCATAAGCGCGGCCATGCTCTAGTTGTGGTGGATGAAACCCTAATTTAGGCAAAGTTTCTAGGCCAACCAAGCCAAATAATGTTCCACAGAGCATTGGGATTGATGTGTCCACTGAAACTGATGTTTCCACACCACATTGGAGTCTGACACCAGTGTGCCAAAATCTAGTACCATGGAAACGCTAGGCGCTGCTTGCACCATCGCGCCGCTGGCATGCATAGGCTATACCAGCCATTCCATCATGCCACTGGCATGCACGAACTATTCCAGCCATACCGCAGTGCCACTGGCATACGCTAAAAGCGCCACTATATCATTGGCATATGCCAATGGCGTCACTGCGCCATTATCAGGGGCCAACATGATGTGGCCATGATCAATGGCTACCCTTCCTCATGATATGCGACCTCGGCCATCCAAGTTCGCAACCGAACTGAAAGGCTTGTGGCAAGTTTTAGGCGACCAGCCGAGATAGGCCCAAATTGTACCACATGTTATTTTCCTGCGAAAAGTCTCTTGACCTTGACTTGCCACACGTAGCAAACTGCTACATGTTTTCCACGAAAATACTCGAGACATCAAACATGTCACAAAACTGGGGGATACTCATTAGGGTATTGATCTGGCGGTTTACAGCGTGCGACGTGCAATACGCCCGTTATAAGAAAGTGTTAGGAAACTAAACATTTAGTGGTGGCAAGAAGTAACGGGTGTAAACGGATCCACTTCCTTCATCATGGAAGCATGGTTTTCGACGGTTATACGTTACTCCACTCTTCTTTCACTCAATAGTTCCCACTTCCTACGAGACCAAGGTACGTTTTATTATGACTTGTATAAATAGGTTTCACCTATTTCCACCAAAGGACAAGTTTTGATTAGCAACAACATAGCATCCAGAAATTACCAAAGAACTGACAACTTTTCATTCTGCAAGCCAGTTCCACTTTCTGATATAAGTCATAAAACAGCCACACCTCAGAATTAACCATTCTGGTCTCAATACTCTCTTCGCTTCCCTCCCTAAGACCAACCCTTCTCCTTTACTTTGTAACCGAAGCAAGCCTGAAACGGACATTTATTGGTTTAGGCTAGGATTATATAGATTGATCTATCGAATCAAAAGTACTCCCATGCAGTGCATTATTTAGGGTCTAGACTTGTTTCTCATTCACACTCCCAAATTTACCAAAAACAGCAGAAACAGTTTTCACACAAACAGTGAGCATTCTTGAAGAAATCTTCATGAAAGCTAAAGCGAAATGATAGCCTCAGTTTGAAGGAGTATTCAGTAGGTGTTGTATCACTTCCTTGTTTGTTTCTTAGAAGCGAAGATGAAGTCAATATTGTAAGACTTGTTAGTCTTACAAGTTGCAATCAGTTGGTGATAATATTTGCTCAAGTTTGAGTATACTTTCAGTTTGGGTCGAGTGGACCTTGGTTTTGGGAATTGTCTCTCTATGTAAGGTAGTAGTGAATGGGGGTATTTGAGATGAGAGTTCTTGTATCTTTCATTCAATGTAAAGCTAGCTCGCGTCGAAGATGCTACATAGCATATTAAGCCAAAATATGCAATAGAAGACGCTGAAAGTGAAAGAAGCAAATAGAGGAGTTGGTGGCATAGTCGAGTTTTCTGTTGAGCATTATGTGGAAGTGCGAAGGTATTTGGCAGCGATAGCTTGGAGTAACGCAGCAATAATGAATATATAAGTCCATCAAGTATATGAGTTAAGAGTAACTCATAGTTAGGAAGAACATGATGCTATTTTTCCATTACATTAAAGAGTAGCAATTTTAAAGAGCAAGTGAGGCTTTGCTGGTTTCAAAGGCGTGTGAAGAGGATACCTTGTCCAAAGTGACGGTGGGATGTCTCGGGTAATCATAAGTTATGACTATACCAAGTCATGCATTTCAATCAAGGTGTTGCAACAATGCAAGTAAAGAACAACGAAGTGCTGGTTCTTTGGCATACAAATGATGCAAGTCCAAAAAGGTGAATGTTTGTAACCAGAAATATTTCCAGGCACTAAACACGATGATTTTGGTGATGATGATCATAACTAGGATTTTACTCAAAACAAGCATAAAGAATATAGACACGAATTTAACGTGGTTTGGCATGGTTTGCCTACATCCATAGACGAATCCCCGTAGGGAGAGATATTTTATTGATGTATTGGTTACAATGATTTCTGATCCCTTTTATGGTTTGCTGGTGTATTTTTCTCTATCTCGGCGTGTCCCTTTTAGGGTTGAGATTCCCATCTATTTATAAAATTGAATGCATGGGTTAAACCCTAATTTTGAGGTAAACTTCCTCTGCAAGTAACTTGGCTAGGAAGACATCCGAAATATTCCAGAACTTTTTCTGCAGCTTGGTCATCAAGTCATCCAGAAACTCCTAGAATCTTCTTCCAGGGTTTATGCACTTGATCTGTGGAAACGGGCCAAATTGACATGGGCTTGCAGGTTTGACCATTGACCTTGATTAACTTTTGTTTTTGATTAAATCTATCGATCTTTGACTTGCAGACAGTCTTGACTGGAGACATGGCTGGAGACTGGATGGAGGATGGCTGAGGGCCAAATGGTGATTCAAGTAGCAATTTGGCCCATTATGTGGTATATTTACTCATGGTACAAACAGTGAAGTTTGCAATATGATTTGGAGGCCAAATCTATTGAAAGTGATGATGTTGGCAAAGTGCAACAAAGGCTATAGATTGTGGCACATACCAAGAGTGGTATGAAATCATAGAGTGCATACCTTAAGGCATGGCATGATTTAGCTTAGGCGTATATGATTGAAGAATGAGGCCAAGTATTGTATAAGTCATGTTATGTTGCGAGGTTCAACTCAATGTGATCAGTTGGGAGGAATCATTACTTGTGTATACTTAGGCACAAATGATTCATGTGAAGTTCAAGCCTAATTCAGGAAATTGGCATGAAGAATTTTAAGTTTGCATTTGGGTGTTGATATATGATTTGTAATGGACTTGAAAGCAATCGCGACGTAAAAATAAAGGTCAAGTTAGTAGGATCAATAGCAATGCAGTAAGATAAGTGTTGTTGATGCTAAAGCATAAAAGTTGTCTAAGTGCGTTTTGAAAAAGCTAGCAAAGATTTCTGAATCTCATAAAGGGTTTTGAAAGTGCATGCAGCGAAAATTTTAACCATTATAGAGTTTATACTTGGTTGCGTTCAACAAGGGTGTTGGACGGGTTAGGTGGGGGAGGTCTATGACAGGTCAGGCAAGTGGCGCACAATGATTGCGCGTCACAGTGTTGCATACCAAATCAGTGTCCGACAATGATTGCGCGATACTGTATAGACTGTCAAGTTGTTGAAATGGAAAGACCCTATAGGTCCAGCAATGCGCAAAGGTAGTGCTACAATGTAAATACATTTGGCTAAGTAATGAAGATTTTTAGCCGACACAATGAAGCTTCATTGAGGGACTAGCAAGACATGGCCAAGTTGTCAAATGCAACATGCGATGTTAGCATTAAGTCATATCCATGGAATTGAGTTGTCCCAAACTCAAGGATGATGCAAGAAGGTAGAATAGGCCAAGAGTTGGTCATGACATTAGTCCAAGGCTGGACAAATCTCGAAAAATGCAAACAAGCTAGTAATGCAATAGTGGCATTTCTATTGTCGAACAAATTGGATAAGTTAAGAATATGATGCATGAATATCCAAAATGAGCTAAGGAAGGGACTAAGATGATTGTGGCACAACAGTTGTGAAATATGAAGTTCAAGTTCAGTAAAGCGCAACAGTTGTGAAATACGAAGGTCAAGTTCATAAATGTGCAACAGTGGTGCAATATGGCTCAGGTGGAGATTACAAGTTGGTTATTGTCTTCACAAGCGTGCCAAAGGTGCAAGATAAAGTTGGAAAGGTTATGAAATGAGTTTATAACCTTATTAGAGTGTCCCTAACCTATCAAGACAAGCGTGGCTTCAATCTGCAAGACAACACAAAAGGTAGAAGTTGAAAAGCATATTGGCGGTTAGGAAAACTACTTGTGGACATGTGGCTATCTGTAGGATGTGCAAGAGGTTGCACACAGTTTTGGCCTGATCTTTAGCATGTATAAATTTCTTAAAGATCAATAAGAAAAGTGTTGTTCAATTGACACTGATTGCAGAGAGTGTTAGGAATTCACCAAGACTGTGAATGGCCTGTTTTGGTCTATGTGATGGCCAAGTTTTGTAATCTTCCTTTAGTGTAATAAAATGGGTTTGTTGCAGTATATCTTTATGTTCTTATGTTGCTGATTTGTGTGAGTTGTTCAATTGGAATTGATGCATGGCAAACCTCTTATGCTTTTGGGGGCATGAAGAGTTATAGAGAAAGAAGAAAAGACTTCCATTGTGTATTGCCTTATGAGTGAAGGCAGATGCATACTTTGATGCAAGTAGCAAGGATGAGTACTTGTGGGTGAAGTTTATTCACCGAACTGCAAGTATTGCCGGTCATGTCTCATGAAAATTTTATGTGATTAAATGGGCATGTGACACACACCTTGATGGTTCAATCTTGGCCAATTTAACCTATGCAATGTGACATAGTGGCGCAAAGGTAGTGCTACAATGTAAATACATTTGGCTAAGTAATGAAGCTTTTTAGCCGACACAATGAAGCTTCATTGAGGGACTAGCAAGACATGGCCAAGTTGTCAAATGCAACATGCGATGTTAGCATTAAGGCATATCCATGGAATTTAGTTGTCCCAAACTCAAGGATGATGCAAGAAGGTAGAATAGGCCAAGAGTTGGTCATGACATTAGTCCAAGGCTGGAAAAATCTTGAAAAATGCAAACAAGCTAGTAATGCAAGAGTGGCATTTCTATTGTCGAACAAATTGGATAAGTTAAGAATATGATGCATGAATATCCAGAATGAGCTAAGGAAGGGGCTAAGATGATTATGGAACAACAGTTGTGAAATATGAAGTTCAAGTTCAGTAAAGTGCAACAGTTGTGCAATACGAAGGTCAAGTTCATAAATGTGCAACAGTGGTGCAATATGGCTCAGGTGGCGATTACAAGTTGGTTATTGTCTTCACAAGCGTGCCAAAGGTGCAAGACAAGTTGTAAAGGTTATGAAATGAGTTTATAACCTTATTAGAGTGTCCCTAACCTATCAATACAAGCGTGGCTTCAATCTGCAAGACAACACAAAAGGTAGAAGTTGAAAAGCATATTGGCGGTTAGGAAAACTACTTGTGGACATGTGGCTGTCTGTAGGATGTGCAAGAGGTTGCACACAGTTTTGGCCTGATCTTTAGCATGTATAAATTTCTTAAATATAAATAAGAAAAGTGTTGTTCAATTGACACTGATTGTAGGGAGTGTTAGGAATTCACCAAGACTGTGAATGGCCTGTTTTGGTCTATGTGATGGCCAAGTTTTGTAATCTTCCTTTAGTGTAATAAAATGGGTTTGTTGCAGTATATCTTTATGTTCTTATGTTGCTGATTTGTGTGAGTTGTTCAATTGGAATTGATGCATGGCAAACCTCTTATGCTTTTGGGGGCATGAAGAGTTATAGATAAAGAAGAAAAGACTTCCATTGTGTATTGCCTTATGAGTGAAGGCAGATGCATACTTTGATGCAAGTAGCAAGGCTGAGTACTTGTGGGTGAAGTTTATTCACCGAACTGCAAGTATTTCCGGTCATGTCTCATGAAAATTTTATGTGATTAAATGGGCATGTGACACACACCTTGATGGTTCAATCTTGGCCAATATAACCTATGCAATGTGCCATAGTGGCGCAATATTGTCTCTAGGCAAATGTGACCCACGTAATGCACCATAGTGCTGCGTCATTGTCCTTAGGAAAATATTATTTTTAGTACGTAATGTAAGCTTGAGAAAAAGATTCATCTCAAGCCAATGATGTATCTTTGAGCATGCGTCATGCGAGAAGTGCAGGTGTTACGTTATTCACCCCTTTCAAGAATTTTGTCCCGGAATTTAAAGAAAAACTATTGTGGTCAGTTCATTCGGATTTCTTGAGCATGAGTCCCAAAGAAGATGCTCATGAAAATCGCAAGGTTTATTCAGTTTGTCGTCAACCTCAATTTAGACCTTATGAGTACCCATCTCATACCACATGCCCAGGAATCTGAAAAGTATCCACAATGTTACCGAGAATATCAATTTGGCAAGGACATAGGATATATCAACAAGGTATCCTAAGTGGGAATCCCATACTACACACTCATAAGTCCCTAAGGTTCACAAGATTGGTGCCAATAATTTGGCACAGGTACAACATGACAAGACACTTCTTTTTTCAATACTGTATGGAGTAAAATCCAGATTCCTACCATCCAAGATGGTTTTCTGGGTTGCCACTCGTAAATGGGATGTTAACAAGCCTGACAGCACACACCCTTGACCAGTTGTTAATGGGTGGGTATGATTAGTCACATTTTTCTATCTACCATTCCGACCGGTCTTCTGGGTTGCCACCGAGGTAGGTCGCCACTTAGGACTGGAAAACTCACAATACTTAAACAAGCTCAACTATATTTTCAAAGTAACTGGCAAAGAAGGTACAAACTCTTTCTCACGCAAAAGTTGGCCACTCTCCAACTTTATCGTTTTCTTTTAAGGAAAAAATCTTGTTGACAAGTCCATTACCCACAGTTCCTAAAGTTAGCTTGGAACATGCTTTGACACCAACTGTGAAGGACCATAAAATTACGGCTAACGCACCAGAGAAAACAGGCATAACTTCTCGATGCGTCACTCCAATGCTATCAGCCAAGCCTTAAAGCTTATCTCTGTGCCAGGAAAATGCACGTAAATTTTCCCTTGCAATATGTTTGACAAGATTGTTGCCTTAACCTTAGATTCCATACCGTTCCAACCTACACTTGTTATGCGAAGGTATAAAGCCGTAAAAACTAATGTCGATACATTATTACATGCATCACTGGCTTTCGAGTCATGTCCAAGCATAAGGCATGCCTTGGACTTGCACAAAGGCCATTGTAGGCCTTATCCCACCTTTCATACTTAGCTTAGGCATTGCTGAAATCATATACTGATCTTGATTGTGCAAATTGTGCATCAGTTAGGCTCATTCTGTACTCAGCTTGCATCTTCTTGTGACGCCAATAGCTTATGCAAGCTTTGCTAACCTGCATATGATATAGATATATTCCCTGGACATACCTAATTCCCCATTGGTGCATGCTTGCATTGAACACTTTCATATATAGTAAGTATGAGCAACCAAGAAATAGGATACAACTTGCCTCTTAAAGTATGCCATTAATAATTTCTTGTTTCACCTTGCCGAGTCAGATGATATGAGTCACCATAGTGTCGCAATCACCTCAAAATTATATGATATGAGTGACAACATGCTAGACCATCAATGATGCAATTTATTGTGGATGCCTACGTAACCTCTTTCTTAACTTGAAGTTATCAAATAATGACCGTAGTTCATCGTCGCAAGGACAAGCAACTAAACCCAACTTATATTGTAAGGGTCCTTTGCAAATGGTGCGCAAGAATGTGCATCATTGGCCATTTTGTTGGAAACGCATCAAGGTAATGCATTACATAGTTCGCAACATGGCATAGTGATGCATATGCATCATATATTTTATCCACAAGACTAAAAAGCAATAAATTGGGTTTTTGCATCATTTTTGTTCTTCCGACTAAGTTGTGAAGCTTTTTTGTGCATAGTCCACATATGTACCTTCAACCAATTACCCCTTCCTATATATGTCTTAGTGATATTACTACAACTGGAAGTAGGGGATCACTTTGACATCCACCAAGTGATAATTTTTTACTATTCATGGACGTTTCCAAGGCCAATTCCTGTGAGGCGCCATGATGGATGTGTTTCTGTTGTTGGCTCATAGGCCAACTCGAATGTTGCGCCATACATTGCCTCGTACGGATTACTCTCTCCTGATGCACCATAGTGGTGGGGTATTGACCCTTGGCCAGTGTAGCCTCTATAATGCGTCATAGTGGTGCTACGTGTTCTAGTCCATCCACCCAACTGGCGTGATGCACCATGATGGTGCAATATTTTCCCTTGGCCAAATAGCATACGCAATGCGCGATAGTGACGCCATATTGGCTCTAGGCCAATATAACCCACGTAATGCACCATGGTGTTGCATCATTGATCATAGGCCAATGTTCCTATTAATACACAACGTAAGCTTGAGATGAAGCTTCATATCAAGACAATGACGCATCTTTGAGCATGCATCTTGCGAAAAGTGTGGTTGTTAACTTCGTCTCATACTTTGTGATTCCACAAGATAGATATCTAAACTATTATTTGGTTTTTTTAGATTGTTCTTATGAGGTATAATCGATTATGCATTTTTATAACCTTTTGAAAAGAGTTGGAATGACGAAGGTACCGAGTATACCAAAATATTTTCGTATCAACCTACTACAAACACACCTTGTGTAATCTTACAGAAACAATAACTGCACAAGATGTTAGCTTGGTAAATAGTTTTAGTTCAGAACTGAACTCAACTATGGGATCACTGGATTAACATACAAGTCTATTCAATTTAATCATAAAGATAAACAATATAATGCGAAAATAAAGTAAATCACACTGACACATAAGATTTTGTTAACGAGGAAAACTGCAAGGTAGAAAAACCCCGGGACTTAGTCCAGTTTTGGAAACTCTCATAATTAAGTTGCTATAAAAATTGACTACCGCGCACAACTTTGTATAGTGTAGATCAAGTAAGCTACTCCTAATTACTCAGTTCTTTCAGTATCACTACGCATACAACCAATATGGTCTATATATGTGAATACCAAGACAGAGTCCACTATCTTGAGTCGCTTCACCTATTATGAATACTTATTCTCTCAACTTCTTTGGATCGTAACCAGAAATAGAAAAAGATAAAATATGTTCCAGTTACCACTTCACTTATGAATCTCCCAAATCCGGCAATGATCAGAGATAAAGATGAGTTTCAAGGATTTTCCGTTTAATCAATATAAACTCCTTTTGTAAAAGATCAAACTAAGAAAAGGATTATTAAAATAACCCATCTCAGTGAAGAGGCTATATTCAAGAAACTCTACCATGAGAAATAGCTAGACAATTTTTCGATCTTTCATCAAGTCTGATGTCTATCTAAATGAATAACTTATTTGGATCCCAGAGAATTAAGTCTGCAAGAAGGATCACAAAGATTAGAATACCAAAAAGAAAAAAAAATTCAAGTCTTCAATCATCAAAGTAACTGTTGCACAAATAACTTGATTCCTACTAATAATCAATACATATCTACAAATCTTGAATCATGGAGTTTGTTAATGTTGATTGATCAATATTTATATCTATAGATCTTGAATCCCGAGAAATAATAGTCAATTCTCGAACAAACTTGAATGGTCTTACATCATAAGAGAAGGACCATGAAATAAAAAAGTTTGACTAATTATATCGTAAGCTCTGTGTGAATCGGGAGATCGACTGAGTCAACTCACTTTTTGAAAATTTTCTTCCCTCTTATTATATGCATCAGTAATCTTAATCCTAGTTCCCTTTGTTTTTATTGCTTTTGATGCTTCTCCGCTAATATATATTTGTATTATATTTTGTGTTTGATTAATAGAAATTTTCTATTCTTTAACGATTGAGATTTGAGAATCTTTCCAAAAAAAAATATTAAAAAAATCATAATGTTAACTAATTTCAATTTTTCCCCTATTGTTTTTACAAAAATAGTGTTGGCTTGGTACCATATATTGGTTATAACGTTTGTTGTTGTTGTTTTGTTGCTCGTTAAAGTTAAAGATTCTGCTGGAAAACTAATTGTTTATCTGTATTATCATGGAAAATTATGGTTTATCACTGATTCAATCAAGAAAAAAATCTACTCGTAAATCTTGCACGTGCACAAAACGTAAGGTCTTTTAGAAATTTGAACATCCATCATTATGATTTGGTTAATACCCAGTCATAATCCTTCCTATTCGGTTTCAATCAATCCCGAAATACTCCCAGTTATGCCTTATCGTATGGGATACTACCTCAAAGCTAATTGTAGCAATCCTAGTTTGAATACTCTCTCCGTTTCAAAATAATAGGCAGGTTTGTGTGTAAATTTGCACATAAACAAGCCTATTATTTTGAAACAGAGGGAGTAGTATTTACCAAAACCCTAAATCTCAGAAAACCATTCCACTTTGTCAAACCTGCAAAAGCAACCAAAAGATGGCCACAACAAATTACAATGTAGAAAATGGAACCAATACCAACAACCTTGAAGTTACATATCTTGCTTCAAAGTTTAGAAAGGAAATATCGGAATTAAATGTTACTGATGATTCCATTATTCATTATCAACAATAAAATTATTGATAATGAATCTGAAGAAGGAAAAATATCATATAATGTTATTGAGAAGAATATTCAGTTCACCTGGAACTTTATTTCGCTAGAAGAAGTGAAAATTATTGAAATGGATGCTAATGTGACGATTTTTAAGCTCATGAACAAGGTAATTGAAGAATGTACCTGGAATATTGATGGACATCTAGTTATCTTGTTTAACTATTGCCCCAGAATAATACACCAACATCTATATTGGAGTCAACAAGGTTACTAGATCCGACTCCAAAATTTGCAACCTGAACATATGCATGTGGAATTTGTTAAAGAAATGGGAAAAATAACGGGAGAAGTATTAGCTATTGAGCAACTAACTGCCATCCCAGTCGGAGGTGTTCATGTGAAGTTTTGTGCAAAAATAAACCCCACCACTCTATTAAGAAGAGGTGTTCTGCCAATCACTGTAGCAGGAGTTACAAAATGAGTAAGATTTTACTATGTAAAACAGCCTCACAAACTTTCCCATGACTGTATTATCATAAATCGTATGGGAGCTTGTGAAGTTGTCGCTGAATACTTGGAAATAGTACACAAAAATCTATATCCTTTTGGTAGTATGGGGAGATTAAAGAAGAATATTATTGCTCGTCCTAATGCTTCCATAAATCCTAAGCAGATCACCAGGAAAATGGTAAAGCAACCCCTTTTTTTTCTCCACAAGATGGGATGCATCATGCATGTAAAGATTTATACTGTGAATGAGACTGATGAAGTACAAGCTAGATTAGGAAAAATGTAGAGATATATGGATCTAATTGTGGAAAAATCAGACTCATGATGAGGTAAGTGCTCATATTAATGAGGAAAAATCAAAACAACGGCTAGAACCATACCAAAGGACAAGCAATCTGGAGACACTGGTGGAAAGAGTGAGGTAAATTATGGACTTTATTACCTTTATTCCTGCACTTATAAGCATAAGTGTTTTTTTGTCTGCATCACTAGTTATAAATTTCATTTTATTTCATAAATTACAACTATGAAGTTCATTTCCTGGAGTGTTTGTGACTTTGGAAATAGTGACACTAGAAAATATCTTTAGGAACTTATAAGATCAAATAATTCTGATATCATTTTTCTCATTGAAGACAAAAGTAAATCTAGAAAAATGAAGCAATATTTACATTACCCTAATACTTTGTTTTATGATCATATTGGCAACTCAGGTGGTTTATGCCTTCTCTAGAAAGATGACATTACTTTACGAATTGCGGAAGTCAAATTAATATGATTAAATATCCCGTTGAGATAGATGCTAGAACCAAGAATTTTCTTGTTACCTTCATCTATGGGGATATGGACCCAATTATTAGGAGTGAGCAATGATACAATATGCATGATATAGCCAATCAAATGAACTTACATTAGATTTGAAATTACGAGGGTACCCAAATACACCACGTATTTCGTTTCAACCTATAAGTCCGATACCAAGTGTGATCGTCTATGGACAAAGTCGAGACAATACAATAACTTGATTTCAATTGACAATAGTTATTGTACAAGACTGATTGACTATAGGATCAATGTCAAGTGATTATGATTTGACGTACAAGTGTAATTCACTTTATTATAATAAAAAAATTATAATTCGGAGTAAAGTAAATGACATGGCAAGATTTTGTTAATGAGGAAACCAAAAATGCAGAAGAACCCCGGGACCTAGTCCAGTTTTGAATGCGCTAAAAATTAAGCTGATATACTAAGAATAAAAAACCAACTTTGTATAGTTTAGACTAAGTAATCTTCCCATAGTACTTAGTTCCCTTAGTATACCTGCGTCTACGACCTACTGGTCACGCACGTGAATTCCAAGACAGAATATCATTATCTTGAGTTGTTTTACCGATGTAAAGTCTTAAGCACTTAACTCCTTTTGATCGTATTTCAAACAGTAAAGGAGCAAAGCTGTTTGGTAACTACTCTAATAATCTTTTATAAAAAGATTCATAAGATCCGTTGAGTTTGACAAAGGATCTTCCATTTAAATTAGTAAACTCCTTTGTCAGCTAAGATCATTCTAAATCAATAACTTAGATTCGGATTCACAACTATCTGATTTGGATATTAAACTGTTAGAGCACTGCTCGGTCGAACTCGCATGCGTTTCTATCTCAAGCATCTTTGTCAATGTTAGTTATCAAAACTATAAAGTCTTGATTTCTAGTCTACTATAGCTAAGGTCTCAGACTAGGATATAAAGTGTAGTTGAGCTCAAGAACTCCATGGCAAACATCATACAAGACGAAGGACTACTTAAGGAACCAGTGGATCTTCATCGACTAAAAGGTATATGGAGACTTGAACTTATCTATCGCTCAAAAGTCTATCTACTCTATCTCCTATCTTGAGACAAAAGTCGTATTACTATATAGACTAAGATTATACACATGTGATATTTCAAGCTGAGTATATCTCGCTTATTTATTTCTCGAAATATGTGTTGCTAAAGCTTTCGCTTTAGCCAAGTTCATATATACCTAGTGACCAAAGTCATGTTATATTTCAATCATTTTGGAAATCGCTATGACGAAAAATAGTTTGTGAATAACAACTATATAACACCCTTTGAGAATGTTTCAATGATTGAAATGAGAGTTTAGACATTATAAACATTGGAGGATATAAGCATTGTTGTGGAAACACATATATGTATAAGTCCTTATTGCTTGAATGCGAACTTTGTTGATCAAGTAGGACCGGAGTAGCACGTGAACTTCAGTCTGCGAACTTGCGTAGTTCTCGAACCCGAGAATTTCTACTAGAGTTTGTGAACTCCGTCCGCGAACTTGAGTAGGTTATGTCTAAAAACGATGATTGTAAACTTATCTTAATAAACTAAGGAATGTTATTGCAAACAGTGGATTTATAGTTCATGAATCGATTCGAGTGAATCACATCATTTTTGCTTCAATTGTGTCTTGTGTAGTACATGAGATTTACTTGCAATTGAACAACTCTCTAACTAGTTCATTTGAGTCATTTAGACTAGTTATGGTGAATAAGAATATGGTTGATATGAAAGTTATCATATGGCTAACCATTTGGTTAACTATTGTTGAACCAACTAATGTACAAGTTTGGGTACGGTTACAAAGCCGAGAAACGTGCATTACATGTGTGTGTAACAAGCTATGTTTTTGATCTAACGGTTGATAAATATTAGCTTGAATATAATTAGGTTTTCATCTAACGGTGAATATTGAATGCTTTGTTAGTAAGCTAACATTGATTGCAACCTTAATTTGAGAGACTATATAAGGGACAATTCTAGCAACTGGGAAACCTAATTCTCACACATTCTGTGTGATACTAGTTTGCTAAGCTAGAGTCGATTCTCCTTTAACCTTTGGTTTTCTTCTTTTAAAACCAGATTAATGACTTAAAGACTTCATTGGGATTGTGAAACCAGACCGATACTACTTTTCTTGTAGTTGTGTGATCTGATCTTTCTATTTCTATTGTACGAGTACAATTGTAATAATTGGATTGAGATTTCTATCTCCGATAGGCAAGATATAAAAGTAGTCACAAACTCTTCGTCTCATCGTTTGTGATTCCACAATATCTTTTTTCGCTGTGTCGATTAAGACTATTGTGAGGTGATTGATAAAGCTGAGCTGTTCTTCGGGAATATAAGTATGGCTTTATAAATTGGTTCATGTTCACCTTTATTTATCAAAAGACGGAACAAAAACTTGTAGGTTTATTCATGGGAGACGGATTTATCTATTACTGTAGACTTTTATGTGTGATACAGATTTGTTTATTAAAGTCTTCGACTTTGGGTAGTAACAACTCTTGGTTATGGGTGAGATCAGCTAAGGGAATCAAGTGCACGGTATCCTGCTGGGTTCAGAGGCGTAGGAGCATAACTGTACCTTGGATCAGTATGAGATTGATTGGGGTTCAACTACAGTCCAGACCGAAGTTAGCTTGGAGTAGTCTAGTATCTGTAGCGGTTTAATACAGTGTATATTTAATTTGGACTAGATCCCGGGGTTTTTGTACATTTGAGGTTTCCTCGTTAACAAAATTTTGGTGTCTATGTTATTTCTTCTCCGCATTATATTTTGTTATATAATTGAAATAATACAGGTTGTGCGTTGTTCAATCGATTAGAATATCCGACCTTTTGGTTGTTGATTTAAATTGATTGAGACTTGGATATTGGTCTTTGGTACCATCCAAGTTATCTCTCTTTGATAAAGACTCGCAGATTCTATTTGCTTGAGTAAAGATCAAATCGAGAAATTGAGATAATAACTCCTTGAGATATTTTCCATTGATTGAGTCTGACTGTCTAGTTGATTCTCTAGAAAGTAACTCGGAGTTTGTCCATACAGATTGCTTATCGAAATATTGGGTGTGGTTGGTAGACCCCCGCTTGATCAATTGGTATCAGAATAGGCAAACACGTTTAAGACCTTACAAGTTTATGTTTTTAGCGATCTGAATCTATGGACAAGAGTAGTATCTATGATAAACGCGTCACCAAAAATAAAAATTTGGTCTCGTCCATTTTTAATAAAGAGAAATATCTTTCAATTTCAAACATAGATGATCCTCGTGTTCAAACTAGACAGACATATTCTAACATGTGTTGTTCTGATTACATTTTAAAAGAGTCTATTTCTCAAAATAAATAGAAAATAGTTGAAGAGAGTGAGTTGATTCTACATCTTGTTAGAATCCAAGTTGATAGACTCAATCAGATGAAACAACACGTCAGTGTTCTTCTTGGTATGATAAGAGACTGCAAATCCAAAGTAAAGACTGGAGATCATCCTTCATGTATCACTCTTGAGGCAACCCTTAAAAAGGATGCACTGGAAGTAAAACATCACTTGAGTAAGCTCTCTATTCAAGAATACTCTAAGCAGTCCAATATATCAATCTTTTATGTGACAGCTGAAAACGCTCCAGCACCTGAAGTAAAAACAGAGTCCCTTCCAACTAAGAAAGATGTGTTAGTCTCCTCTGATCAAGGAAATTCCACATAACATGGAAAGAAGAAATCTTCTGATGAGAATGTTAAGACTAAATTTCCTAATCACCCGTGTGATCAGAAAGTATGTCTCTTTTGCGAAGCAAAAGGTTCTGTTAATCAAATGGGAACTATAAGTTGAATAAAAATTCTCTTGTTCAACTTCAACACACCTTAGACTTAATCCTCAAAGGTGTAACTGACATTCGTATGTCGAAACCCATTGGTTTTCATACATACCATGTGTATGTTACCAGAAAAGTCAGTTCAATGAGTTCCTCAAATGCTCGAAAGCAGAACAGAGGTCTTAATAAGAATCGTCTGAGGAAAAATCAAGTCGTGTTCTCTAAAAACGTTTCCCTTGATTTAGAAGAAATTCCTGGAGAAAGAAGAAAAATTGATGTTGTGAGAAATAACCTGATAAAGATAATTCAAGGGTACAAAGAGATTGTCAACAGGTTTTCATCCTCCTCAAGTCAAGATTCTTCTAGTAAGAACTCAAACTATGTCTCTTATTTTGATGACAATAAGTTTTATGATAATTTCTTAAATCAAAAGGGATCCCTCTCAAATTTCATGAGGAAAAAGATACTTGATCATGAACATAATTCCTTTAATGAGATCAAAGCTCATAATTGTGCTAATTAATCACAAGGGTTAGGAACTTTCTCATAAAAATCTTGTTGGGCAAGATGTGTAAAATTCAGGTGTACTTTTGCAATTTGCGTTTTGTCTAGTTGAGCTATTCTCTTATCGTTTATATCTAAACTAGTTTCAACAGACAATATTGCCTAAAAGTATTTGCAATGTTTTTTTTTATTTCCCTGATTCTCTTTGTCTTGTGGGGTGTACTGTGATCGGATGTGTACACGGTTTATCATCTCGAGTTTACAGCTTGGAAACCCTAAAAATCTTCCTTTCTAAACAAAACCTTTAAATAGCTTACCTATTGAGTTACATAAGTCACGTATGCATACTCTAGGTTATTCTGGGTTATCAAGGATGTCCTATTCTTCATCTCTCTATGGTGGTTTTGCAAAGGGATTTCTTGGGAAAGGTTTTGGTTTCGAGTCAAAAGGAAGAAAGAAAAGAACTCTTGTGGAAGATGGAGCACCTAATGCCTCATGCTACTATGCCTACTCATATCAAGATGTTGAGAATGAGGATATGGTGTCTGCTGAAGTGGTTCATGACTTTCTGAAATACTTTGAGAAAGAGAAATTGTAACTTGTTGATACAATGAAGGATATTGATATGGTTAAACGTGAGTTGAAAAGGGTTACCACTGACCTTGGTCTCATGAAGTCACATGTTAGAGAACTTCTCAATAAGGATATCTTCTTCGAAGACGAATTTGAAACATGAATCACAAGCTCAAAAATATCAAAACCTGTGAAGCTATCAAACGTGAACTTTAGCTCATGAATGGTTTCTAGTAACTTGAGTTTCTTATTGCCTAGTAAATCTTCTATTTTTCATGTTTTGCTTAGAAAGATAACTAGTGTTTGGAATAGCCATTATTGTGATTACACATAGCTATGTCCAAAGTTTTCATCTTCTTGTTTTTAGATTTATTGGTTTAAATTCTAAACATGTTTGGAAGATGATTTTTGCAGTATTAATCTTTATGATTTTATATATTGCAATTTTGTTATGGGATATGTGTGTTTACGTCCGTGAACTTGATTGTCCCATACTTTGTCAAAAGTAAAGTCGTTCGTGAATTGATATGCAAGTATTGATAAAAGAATGAATAGACTTTTGAAAAACACAAAAGTTAAGCCTATATTGTCAATTATTGATGTAAGATAGGTTAAAATATTTTGTGATTCAAGGATTATGTCTATTGTATGTCATTGTGCAAATGGTGATAGAAACATAGAATGGATCCTTGTGTATTCCGCAGTAATTGATCTTCCCTGATCCATTTTTTGTGTATTACTGTGAGACTATGTATTGTGTCTTATGTCGAGCACTAGACAACCAAGTTGATTATTTTTGTGATTATCTTAGTTGTGTTCCGTAAGGTACTTTACGTCGAGTATATTGAACTAAATTAATCATCTTGTGTGATTATTTAGTTATGACTCTGTAAGTTTGTTTTATGTTTGAGCATTTTCAACTGGGCTAGTTGATTAACTTAGTCATTGCTCCATAGATTTTCTTATGTGAGTATAAACGATTAAATTGATTACTTTTGTGGTTAGTTTAATTGTGTATTCCGGTTAGATTAATTACTGGTTCTCTTGTGACTAATCTAATTGAGTTATTAAGTTTACTTATGTTGAGCATATTTAGTTAAATTAATCTTAGGTTCGCTTACGGTTAGTTTGATTGAATATTCTTTTTGGATTCCAAATTCATACTTGTATGTGATTTGTTTAGTAAAAAAAAATCCTTATTTTTCTTTTGAAATTAAGGTCGTTCTTGTTGTTCCCTTGGGAATGACGTTTTATGGGGGAGAGTTCTTTTGAACTTGCGCTTAATTGCCAAATCTTTGTGGGGAGTGCGGCTGAGGAATATTATAGGGGTTATCTTGTATCTTTATGAACTCCTTGATGAATGCATTTAGCTTCGGCTTTATGATTGCATCTAAACAAGATGATATACATTTACCTTTGGTCATAAACCGTCTCTTACGGAAAATTCACTAGGATACCGTTCTTGTACCTTTGTCAATTTTATTGAAAAAATGAAGGGGAATTAATATGTAGTTCATACTACAAATACATATGGTTTTCGGATCATTATGTAAGGGGGGGGTGGTTTCCATGTGAGATGGAGTATTGACTAAGGGGGAGTTACGTATCACCATAGTATTGTTGTTAAAGTTGTGATGCAATTGGACTTTGACGTTGTGTAATGATACTATGACACTGTATAACAATGATTGAGAACTCTTGTTTTCTCATTGTTATAGCTATGGATTTTCAACAACGATGATGCTAAACTTACAACCTTTGGGATCGTTGGAGTACGTGGAAGTGACGAAGATTTCGAGTAATGTTGAAGATTAGACATGTGGAATAGGAGCTATAGAGTTTATTTATATATTTTTTGTATTCCATATGTATTAATAGTTTTGCCACTAAAATTGACAAAGGGGGAGATTGTTAGAGCACTGCTCGGTCGAACTCGCATGCGTTGCTATCTCAAGCATGTTTGTCAATGTTAGTGATCAAAAATATAAAGTCTTGATTTCTAGTCTACCATAGCTAAGGTCTCGGACTAGGATAAAAAGTGTAGTTGAGCTCAAGAACTCCATGGCAATCATCATACAAGACGAAGGACTACTCAAGGAACCAGTGGATCTTCATCGACTAAAAGGTATGTGGAGACTTGAACTTATCTATCACTCAAAATTCTATCTACTCTATCTCCTATCTTGAGACAAAAGTCGTATCACTATATAAACTAAGATTATACACATGTGATATTTCGAGCTGAGTATATATATCGCTTATCTATTTCTTGAAATATGTGTTGGTAAAGCTTTCGCTTTATCCAAGTTCATCTTTAACTAGTGACGAAAGTCATGTTATGTTTCAATCATTTTGGAAATCGCTCTGACGAAAAATAGTTTGTGAATAACAACTATATAACGCCCTCTAAGAATGTTTCAATGATTGAAATGAGAGTTTAGGCATTATAACCATTGGAGGATATAAGCATGAAAGGAGCCTAAATTACATCGTTTGAATATCAATTTTGTATGCTTTTCTTAGTTACTTCTCTTGTATTTTTGTATATTACGCTTTGTTTGCATTTTGGAGTCATGCACATCAAAAGAGGCAAAAACAAACTTAATTTATTATTGTGCAGCATTAGGCACTGGTGGACTTGAAGTAAGCAGGAAAGCAGGGCTTTAAAGGGTCAAACATAAGAATCACTAAGTGCAGGTGTGATTTCCATTCCAGTTGAGGAATGCTAGACACAGGCAAACGTTCGTTAATGGGCACCTTTCACATTTACAACTTATACAGTACTCCAAATACTAGGTCGAGTAAACACACAAGTCAAGTTTTTTTTCCCTGAACCAAGTTCTCAAACGGCTGCAACATGGGTTCAAAGAGATGTGTGCAAGTGCTTCGAAGGGTTAAGGTCAGAAGAAAGTACAAGACATGCTAATTTGTGTGGCAGTTTTGAGCACAGTTTTGGCCGGACAGTCAACAAATGAAGTTTGTAGTCGTTAATTGAAGTATCAATGGAGGAGGTTCAGGCCTGTTTGAGTGTTTGAAATGATTTGAATGAATGGGTTTTGCTCGAATTTAACTCTTGAGTGTTTGACATAGTTTGAGAGGAAGAAATGAGGCAGAGAAGATGAAGTTTTGCTGCCATTAAAAGAAGACATTGCTGCTATTGATCTCTGGTAGTGAATTCGAGTTCTTGTGAATGATTATAAATAAATGAATGGGTTTGTATCAGATTGGGTTTGCAGGGAAGGAGTTGTGTGTGATCTCCAATATACAAACAGCACACAACCTTCACCAGTGAGCAAGACGCCTATCAGCTGTTCGCAGAAATGCCTGAACGAGCAACTATTCACAGCAAGTTCAGGCGTGAACAATGTATTGCTTCAATCTGCCATGGAGTGGTGAGTCTTTGCACAGTTTTAGGAGAGGATGTAGAAGCCAACAGGGAGTAGGAGAAATGGCTCCAGTCATGGAATTGTTTTGGTTGTATTTCTTGGCCGGAAATTCAGTAAAAGAAAGTGACTTAGCCGTGATTTATGTAGGCTATTTGAGAAGAGATTTTGGGTTCTGGCATATATACAAAGTGGATTTTGAGCTGGGAATGTTTGAGCAGAGCCTGGAAACGAGAAAACACCCAACAGTTCTGTCTTGGTTTTGTGGAGTTGTTAAACCATGGCCCATGGTTGTGTACAAGGGTTGGTAGACTATGGCAGAAGTGCAGAGGAACAAGGAGAGTTGGGTTGTACTTGGAATTGAGTTTCACAACGAGAAGTTGGGAAAGAAGTGAGCTTGCTGTCGTTTGATTAAAGTAATGAATTGGGATCGAGAAGATAAAAAAGGGAGCTGAAATCTACAGAACGATAGCATCTAATACCCCCATTACCAACTGCCGCAACCCTAGTTTCAGCGAGCTTTTGCTCGCTGAACAACCATCATCTCCATTACCACCTATATCTTCATCACCATCAGCATAATCCATCCCCACCAGCATAATTCATCACCACCTGCATTACCATCCTCAATCAGCAACATCTCTTGCACTGCATACATACCTGCATCTCCATTCCATCCTTCATTACCATCTGCATAACCTCCAATTCGCAGCTACAGCATCTACCAGTCCATTATTCCACCAGCATACAGGCAGCAAGGAGTTCGGTTCCACAGTACATCCATCACCAGCACTTCACCTATTAGCAAAAATACAAGTACCTGTACTTGTCAAGCACGAAGCCAGCAACAAGCTTTCCACTTCAGAGCAACCATTCCATTACCACGGCGCCACAGTTCCATTACCACCAGCAGCGAGCTTCCCTGGTTCACTGCGATACCACTACCAGTTCGCATAACCCCACCAGTCCCCTTGCTGCTGTTACTTTTGGTTTGCTTGTTTAGTTTCATATATTTTGTTGTTTCTGTGCCATGAACTCCAACAACTAATTGCATCTTGATTAGGGACGATTTCGACGTCCGAACTTGAATTCGAATTGATATTTAAACTGCATGTTTCTTGCAATTTATCCCATTATTGCTCATTTAAGTTACAAATTGAATGGTTAATTAATAGTTCTATTGCTAATTGAGAACTCTTCAACCCGTAATTGTCTAGAGACTCTTAATACAAGTAGTAATATGTGGTTATTGACGATGGGATTTTGTTAAATATCCATATGTATTGAATGACACTAGTAGATGAGTCGAGCTTATGTATTTGTCACTAGGAATAACCTATCTCACGGAACTTAATGCATTTGATTGAGTCACACCTAGAGAGCGTACTTTTAGGAAACTTGATGAATATAATCCGGTAGTCGAGCGCTTCCGTGTCTGGTGAATTTGAGATTGCGGGATATTTGACCGTACTAAATATTCTAGGGTTATTATTAATGGGTACTTTATGGAAACATAGCCATATTTTTCAGAAATTGAATTAACAACTTTTGCTCTACTCTCCCTTAGGAACGAACATGCTTGTCCGTATACTACAAGTTAGTTTAAAGAAAAGTAAGGAATTTATTTTTGCGAGTTCGACACCTCGTCAAAGCATTGTTGTGGAAACACATGTATGCATAAGTCCTCATTGCTTGAATGCGAACTTTGTTGATCAAGTGAGACCGTAGAATTGCATAAGTCCGCTAACTGGCGTAGTTTTCGAACCCGGGAATTTCTGCTGGAGTTTGTGAACTCCGTCCGGGAACTTATGTCCACGAACCCAGTCCGCAAACTTGAGTAGGTTATGTCTAAAAACGATGATTGTGAACTTATCTTAATAAACTAAGGAATGTTATTGCAAACAGTGGCTTTATAGTTCATGAATCGATTCGAGTGAATCACATTGTTTTTGCTTCAATTGTGTCTTGTGTAGTACATGAGATTTCCTTGCAATTGAAAAACTCTCTAACTAGTCCATTTGAGTCATTTGGACTAGTTATGGTGAAGAAGAATATGGTTGATATGAAAGTTATCATATGGATAACCATTTGGTTAACTATTGTTGAACCAACTAATGTACAAGTTTGGGTACAGTTACATAAGCCTAGAAATGTGCATTACATGTGTGTGTAACAATCTATGTTTTCGATCTAACAGTTGATAAATATTAGCTTGAATCTAATCAGGTTTTCATCTAACGGTGAATATTGAATGCTTTGTTAGTAAGCTAACATTGATTGCAAACCCTGATTTTAGAGACTATATAAGGGAGAACTCTAGCAAGTGGGAAACCTAATCCCCACACATTCTGTGTAATACTAGTTTGCTAAGCTAGAGTCGATTCTCCTTTAACCTTTGGTTTTCTTCTTTTAAAACCATGTTAACGACATAAAGACTTCATTGGGATTGTGAAGCCAGACCGATACTACTTTTCTTGTAGTTGTGTGATCTGATCTTGCTATTTATATCGTACGAGTACAATTGTAATAATTGGCTTGAGATTTATATCTCCGATAGGCAAGATATAAAAGTAGTCACAAACTCTTCGTCTCATCGCTTGTGATTCCACAATATCTTTTTTCGATGCGTCGATTAAGACTATTGTGAGGTGATTGATAAAGCTGAGCTGTTCTTCGGGAATATAAGTCTGGTTTTATCAATTGGTTCATGTTCACCTTTATTTATCAAAAGATGGAACAAAAAGTTGTAGGTTTATTCGTGGGGGGGGGGGGGGGGGATTTATCTATTACTGTAGACTTTTATGTGTGATACATATTTGTTTATTAAATTCTTCGACTTTGGGTCGTAGCAACTCTTGGTTGTGGGTGAGATCATCTAAGTGAATCAAGTGCGCAGTATCATGCTGGGATCAGAGGCGTATGAGCATAACTGTACCTTGGATCAGTGTGAGATTGATTGGGGTTCAACTACAGTCCAGACCGAAGTTAGCTTGGAGTAGGCTAGTGTCTGTATCGGCTTAATACAGTGTATGTTTAATCTGGACTAGGTCCCGGGTTTTTATGCATTTGCGGTTTCCTCGTTAACAAAATTCTGGTGTCTGTGTTATTTCTTTTCCGCATTATATTTTGTTATATAATTAAAATAATATAGGTTGTGCATTGTTCAATCAATTAGAATATCCGACCTTTTAGTTGTTGATTTAAATTGATTGAGACTTGGATATTGGTCTTTGATACCATCCAAGTAATCTCTCTTTGATAAAGACTCGCAGATTCTATTTGCTTGAGTAAAGATCAAATCGAGATATTGAGATAATAACTCCTTGAGATATTTTCTATTGATTGAGTCTGACTGTCTAGTTGATTCTCTAGAAAGTAACTCGGAGTTTGTCCATACAGATTGTTAATCTAAATATTGGGTGTGGTTGTTAGACCCCCACTTTATCATAAACAATACCACAAAATGATAGTTTTTGATCTAAACGACTATATGATCAAATATATCAAAATACAAACCGGATCTAAGTCGGATCCCATCCTGACAAAGGCTCTTCCGTTTAAACTAGTAAACTCCTTTGTCGGGTAAGATCAATCCAAACCAATAACTTAGATTCGGATTCATAACTATCATATTCGAATATTGAAGAATACCCCCAAATGATAGTTGCCGATCTAAATGACTATATGATCAAATCTATCAAAAGATAAACCGGATCTAAGTCGGATCCCAGCCGATCAAGATGTGCGCACAAATCACGAGATACGAATACCAATAAAAAAATCTTCTTGTCTTCTTATGTACCTACACACCATAAACTTGAATCCACTTATGACCGATCACACAAAGAACGGAGTATGTTAACAATGGATGACCACAAGTTGTCTCTAGATCTAAAAATAGTTCCAAAGATCCCATCAATACTTTGATCTAGTTTGAGTGACCCCTATGTCAGAAGAGAAGTCTTTCAAGAATAGTCAAACTAGGTGCAATCAAAGTTTCAACAACCGTTACTCAATCAAATCAATAATCTAAAACTAAAATAACAATGCAATTATCCAGTTTCCTACTAACGGTACTCGTAGGGCTTCTTGATCCCACATAAGTCTTTAAAATAGCGCTCGTAAGAGATTTCTCCTAATTAGGGTACTTTCCGCTCCAGATAGACGGCTCCACTAGAAACAACACGAATGATTTTTGCCTGGATGTTAGGATAGTTTACAAGAAGGGGTCACTCAAACTAAATTATTTATAGACCAAGGTTGTTTTGACAATAAGGAAATTCTAAAACCGAAAATATTCTCAAGATATGCAATAAGTTATTAATTTCGATTTTCATATTTCCAACTAATATCCAACCTGTAATTCTAAAATCTCTCATAAGAAAATATCTAATATTAGTTTAGCACTTACTAATATAACTTTCCAAGAGATATGTTTTGATTTGTTGGAAAATCAAAAGCTCATAATCAAAATCTTAATTAAAAGATTCTCAATATTTCGGATCAGGATCACCTTGAGTATTAATGAATATCTTTGGACAATAAAAGATAATAATTGTGTTCATGTCCAAATTAATTCCAAACTCACACAAAATTGTAACGTAATATGTGATTATGAAAGATCGTTTTCTGTTTTGGGACCGGTTCTACCAAGTCTCCCACTATAGGTAAGGATCGATTCTACCAAGACTCTCAACAATAGTTATGATTGGTTCTACCATGTATCCCAATATTAGTAAGGATCGGTTCTACCAAGAATCTCGATGTTATTATCAATGCCTCGTTTTGTAGTTTGAGCCTTGAACAAATTGAATGAACTTGTTTTGTGTGTTTGTGGTGGTGGATGAGTTTTTTTGAATGATTTTCTTGTAATTAGAAATGTTCATATCATAAGATATTGTCATCTATGATCTTAATTAATCCACATGTTTAAACCAGTCCTTAAATCAAATGTTTGTGATAATGTGACAAATGGTTTTTAGTTGTTTTGGGTATATGGTTTTCAGTTGTTATGCATCTGCTTTTCTGACTGCATAATGTGATCTACCAAGGACGGCAGAACACATTGTTGCTTGTGATAAATGTATTATCTTGTTGAAGTCCATCTGATAAGTCTCAGTTGAGGAATAAGCGAATAGCATCTTTAAGCCTTTGAGGTGACTTTCCTCTGATCTCGAAATATAGCATTCTGAAATCAACAAAATGCACTCATCGAACTAAAAGCTATTTTGTGTTTATCGCTTGTTTAGAGGTTTGCATTCTCTTTTTTACTTGGGGATGCTTAGAGAAAGAGACCCCTGAAAAATGGAAAACTCGAGAACATTAGTGAGCACTTTTGTTGCCCATATCTGAAAGTTAATAGGGAACATTATCTATACACCCCTATTATGAGGCTTATTGAAAAATACATTTCAAACTTAAAATATACCCCTAAGCTTAATACATTCTTTTTGTAGCCCATTTCTTTTATTTTTTATATAAGAAACCCACCATTAAAATTATATATATGGAGGACCCATATTTATCTATAAGTAGGAGTAGTTTACATAAATAACCTTTTACTAAGAAAATTTATTTTATTACAAAAGAATAAATGGGCTACATAAATAGTCTAAACTAAATTATAATCCCTAGAAAAACTCTGTAACTAATTCCTTTTGACTTCTAATCATAATTCCCTCCTAAGATATCTCCTTGTTTCTCTCTTAAAAAAACTTTGCATACATAACATTTTTTACTTTTTTTTTATCTCGTTCATATGTTTGTCCCGATGATTATATTTTTTATTGCATCCGACAAAACAAGCCCAATTATCACTCGTGGAGATTTAGGAAAATTCTATTTTTCACAAGGGGTTGTTTGGTGAAAATTCTCGTTTTCACACAAATCAGATTTGGTGAAAATTTTAGTTTTCAATGAAAACTTTAGTTTTTATTCCTAATAATATGGTGTGGTTGTGAGAATTACAATTTTAAATGAAAATTCTTGTTTATACCTATGGATGGTCACAATCATCTCCTTTAACAATCGGTAGCATCTAGTGAAAATCCTATTTTTTATCTATAATACCTAGCCATGCTAAGTGAAGGTTATTATTACTACCATGTTCATCTATAAAACCCGGAATTTTTTATTTAGGAAAACCTAAATACAATTTTTTTTAGCAAAACCTCTTTTCGTCAATAATTTCGTTCATACCAAGTTAGCTGACTTAGCACTAACTTACAAAAAAACACGTGAAAGTTAGTGTTGAGTCAGCTAACTTGGAATGGACGGAATTATTGATGAAAGGAGGTTTTGCTATAAAAAAAATTGTAGGGGAGATAATCCAAATTACCAATCTTTACAGGGGAGGTAACGCAAGTTTTTTTTTTAAGCATGTAACGCAAGATATAGGTGGTTCAATTTCCGTTGTTGATTGATAAAAAAAAAAAAAACATGAAGAGTAAATTTACTCATTAATTTATCAGAGTATGTCTGTAAATCCAAAACCGTATCCGAGCTATCCTTTTTTTCTGATTGAAACATGAAATATATTTTTTTCTGATAAAGGATGATAACAAAAAAAAAATTTATAATGGTCTTGGATTAGGCTTTGGGGGCTCTATAAGCGGGCTAAGGATTGTACACATCGAAGGAACTGTTTCTTTGGGCACCACTCATTTTTTCTTTGGGCCATGATTTACTTAGGATGTCCACCCCACACTTATAAGGGTGTCCTAAATTGATGAAATGACTTACATACCCTTTGTCCTAATTTTATTTATAACTAATTGACAAATATCCTAAACCTAATCAAATATATTAATCTAATCCTAATCAAAATTATTAATAAAAACAAAAACAAAACTCACCGAAAGAAAATCAAAAGTTCAAGAAAAAAAAAAAAAAATCTTATTCTTCGTTATTTGCTTCCCTCTCTCTTTTAATTCCTAAAGTGTACATCCGC
Organism: Papaver bracteatum; assembly: GCA_023529315.1. Lineage (NCBI taxonomy): Eukaryota > Viridiplantae > Streptophyta > Magnoliopsida > Ranunculales > Papaveraceae > Papaver > Papaver bracteatum. The sequence goes on along the minus strand of JAJJWX010000473.1, from coordinate 656,641 downwards.
ATGTATTTTCCTGCTAACCGATCACTTTTAATTCTTTTTTGGTTGAAGAAATTGAGTAGTAATCGTCAAAAAAATGGTGAAAACGGTAGTTACAATAAAATGTTTGGTTAGGAGGTTTTTGAAATAAATATAATTTTATAACCGAACTTTTTAGAAACGAAGAACACCAAGAACAGTTTGGTTAGGCAATAAATTTGTTCCTAACCGAACTCTTGAGTTCGGTTGAGTAGTAAAATTTTTGTGTAACCAAACTCTTCTATGTATAACCAATTTTAGAGTTTGGTTTAATCGCAAACTTTTTTTCAAAGACGAACTCTTCTATGTATTACCAACATAAGAGTTCGGTTGAACTGCTTTTTTTTTCTAGCCGAACATTGCTCTGTAAACCCCATCTTAAAGTTCGGTTACCTATCCTGAAAACTTGACAAATGAACAAAGCAAAATCTCTATTAAAGATCAGTTCGGCTACCTGTGTCTGAAGATTCACTAGTCGAACTACACCTGCGGAGGAGTTCGGCAACCTATTCTTCAAATATTATAGTCGAACTTTGTTGACATAACATAAATTATTTTAAATTATTTTATGTTTTTCAAAGTGTTGGCCAAAATCAATCAGCATTATCCAAATCTGATGTTTACCTGAGTACCCAAACCCTTATTTCAAAATTATCCATCTCAATTTTCTTCTTCCAAAAACTTCCTCTTCTTCCCTCAAAAATTATTCTTCTAAGAAAAACCAACTTATTAATTTAATCTCACGAATAACTAACTACTTAACTTAATAATTTAACTAATTATTACACTAACTAATCATTACACTTATTTAATTAAATACGGTAACTTGGGTATTAACATAAATATTTGGATAAGGGGTGAGTTCAATTTACTTCTAATGTTTTACCAAAAATAAAATCATGGACCCCCTCCAAAAAGGGGTGGTGCCCAAAAAACGGTTCTATCGAAGGGGAATGTATGATGTTCCTAACCCATAAAGCCGCTTCTAGAAACCCCAAAGCCTAAGTCTGCTCCTTTTGAGAGACATCGCATTCCATTCCATTTTCCTACAATTTCTTTTGGAGATTAGTTTGATGCCAGATAACGCCCTATTATCAATAAAGGAAAAAAAAACATCAAAGTTTGTTTTTCCACATGAGATATAAAGGTGGTTTCCAATTACGGGAGTCTTACTTTGATTAGTTATCAAAGTCCATTCCAATTCTCTGATTGCCTACTAATATTTTCAGATAACCGCATATGAAAATTAGAATTTTGAATGCTCTGAAATAGGTGTTGATTTATGTTATCCCAAATTCTTCTTGTAACTGCACCAAACAAGTGATGAATAGACTCATTACCACTTTCACAAAGAGGACAAATTAAGCTCTGATGACTGGTGAATCTAGCTAATTAATCTATCTTTGGTGGGAAAACAACCATGCAGTATCTTCCACATGAAATGATGAATCTGAGGTGGGAGATTAATCTTCTATAAAGATATCCAAGCTATAAATAGGTTGTTTGGTAGGATTGTGGGCCAAAGTGTCATCTAAAATTACCCTAAAAGTTGTTCTGACAGAGAAACAACCATTAGAAGTAGGTTACCATCTAAGTTTATCATACCATGAAGAGAGATTCTGATACTTGTTATGTCTAATATTCTTATCAAAGAGAGAACAAAAATGTCTGATTTCCAAGTATTTGTTTCTTTATCAATAAGTTGACTAACATATTTCATATCAGCAGAATAATTAGTGGAATCAAAAGATTTTTGCCTTTTTGGTATCCAGTTTGCTTTCCATATAGGCATAGTATCTATATTCTATATCTCCCATACATGATATTTTTCGACAATTTCTAGACCCTGACATATGCCTCCCCAGACCCAGGAACCATGTCAGGACACAACATCATTCAAAGGGTTAGTATCACCAAAATACTTACATTTAATATTGTTTTAACCCACATATTGTCTTGATTGTTGAGCATTCTCCAAGCTAGTTTAATAACGAGAGCAAGATTAAGAATATTTATTCTTCTAAATATTCAAACCTCCTAAGGCTTTTGGGAGTGCAGTATCCAACCGTCTTTTAGGATAGACACTACCTCTATTTTCTTGTTTTCCCACAAAAAATCCATTAACAGAGTTCGTCTTGTTTTTATTTTTTTTGGCATGAAAAAAATTGCTAAATGATAATTAGCTATATTACCTAGTACAATTTGATAGAGAACAGTTCTACCAGGAGGAGTCAGGAATTCACTTTTCAAAACAACTAATTAATATTTAAAGTTTTATATCAAATGGATGAAGGATTGATATTTACATCTCCGCAGATGGAGAGGGACACTAAGGTATTTCTCTTGTAAAGCCATTATTTTGATCTGCAAAATATTTGATATAGCATTCTTTTTAGATGTGGGACTTTAGGACTAAAGACAACCAGGGTGACCTCTTGCAGCTCCAACTACACCAAAACGGCCTTTTTGTGATGCTTATAAACATTGCACAGAATTTGTGCAACGGTAATATAAGTGCTGGAAAAACGGCGTTGCGCATTAATGTGTAACACAAGTTATCCTCTGCATAAATTATATTTAGCAACGCTTATAACCGTTGCACAATAGGTGGTCCAATGTTTTATTTTTCCTATTTGTGCAACATATATACTTTTTTTTAAACCGACCCACTTTATTGAAGAAGAAAAAAAAAAGAGGGGGGCTAGTCCTTACCTCCAAGAGACAAAAGAAGAAAGGAAAAAATTCAAATCAAGCAAAAGGACCCAACCAGCCAAGAGGCCAAGGTTACATATTATGAAAACAATAAAGCGGCAAAACAGAGTTATCTATTTCCGTTTTCCGTCTTATAAAATCCTGAGCAGTTATCCACCAGCGAGATTCCAACGTCGCTCCATGTTTAGCCAGCATGTATGCTACGGAGTTACCTTCCCGAAAAACATGAGTACAAATCATTTGAATCGAGTTAGTGAACTTTAAGTAGTTGTTCCAATAAGTCGCTAACTTCCAAGGTACGAGCTCCGGCTTATTAATAGCCTGTAACACAAAATTTGAATCACATTCCAACCAAAGTCTTCTTATTCCCTTTGTACTCGCCAAGCGTAGCGCATAAATTTCTCCCCATAGCTCCGCACACAAGGAGTTATTTATTCCAAAATTCTGCGCTAAACAGCCATGCACCCGACCGAAAGAATCACGAAAAACTACTCCACAACCCGACGGACCCGGGTTACCAATAGAGCAGCCATCCGTATTTGCATTTATCCAACCTAGCGCCGAATACTGCCATTTAACCTCCACCGCTTTAGGCATCTTAGGAGCTAACCTTCTGATTCCCAAAGAGTCCATGATTTGATTATCTGCAGAAGTGTAGTAGGAGTATCCCCCACTTTTTCTACTCGTCTCCATGATTAGATCCACCATTTGACTAATTACCTGATTATAGGAGATCACCCGATGCTCGAACCTCAGATTGTTACGACAGAACCAAATAATCCAAATACAACTAGCTGCCGCAATCCAAAGAAGGTTTTTTATTTGAGAACATCCTGTAAAACGTCTTATAGAAGCGAAAATCGATTGCATACTCGAGAAGTCCAGCGTATGGCTAAACAGACGCATAATCTAATTCCATATCGAACTAGCAAAGGTACATTCGAAAAATAAGAGATGTTGAGTTTCGCCGCATCGAGGAGTTCGGAACAGGTTGCAACAGTTAACTGTGTCTCCACCATAGTACCTGACATTGTCATCTGTAGGAATTTTATTGTGTAGTACTTTCCACACCGTGCAAACGCGGCGCGGAAGTATCTTTATGGACCATAAATCTCTGAAATCCACTCGTTCCACCTCTTTGGGCCTGTGAAAATCATATGCATTCTTCATAGTAATGTCACATGAATCACTACCTTTCCACACCTGTTTGTCCTTCATATGACTCGCAAAAGGAGTTTCATGGATCAGCTGTTGAATATTACCTTCCAACTCTGGAATGTAAGAAGGCAGAATCCACTTCCCCTCCACCAGAAAATCACCCACCAAGTTGTGCAGATTTGAGTTGTCTAACTCCAGATAATCCGCAATAGAAATGTCCATTCCAGTGTACCAGATGTCATTCCAGAAATCGATTTTGTTTCCATTACCAACCAACCAAAGCATATTGTCTTTTATGATTTTCCACTGTTCTTTAAAACCATGGCAGATTGAAGATTTTTTATAAGCCGCCCTAGCAAAACGAACCCTTACAAAGTTACCAAAGACCGACTGAACTGTCATAAGCTTCCATGATATTTTCATTAAAGCAGCATCATTCAAGCAGTTCATAGATTTAATTCCCAGCCCCTCTTCTTCCACTGGAAGACATACCTTGTCCCAAGCTACCGTATTCTGATGCCTAATATTGATATTTCCCGACCATACAAAACACTTTTTTGGGTCCCATTTTGGTTATTATTAATTTGTGCAACGGTTATTATTAGTAGAAAAACACTTTTTTGGGTCCCATTATGGTTTTCAGCCAACGTATTACTTGTTTGGTTGCAGTTATACCCGTTTCTTATTTTAGGTAATTTGTGCAACAATTGCTTTTACCACGTTTATATCTGAAAAATCGGGGGTCTAACAACCTCACCCAATATTTTTCTTAGCAATCTGTATGGACTAACACCAATATACTTTTAAGAGAATCAACTAGACAGTCAGACTCAATCTTAACAAAAATTATATCAAAGAGTTATATCTCAATTTCTAGATCCAATCCCAACTCAAACAAATAGAATCTGCGAGTCTGATTGAATACAAGAGAAATAACTTGAACGGTACCAAAGACCAATGTTTAAGGATCAATCAATTTCAATCAACAACCAAAGGTTGGATTTACCAATTGATCGATACAACGCACAACCTGTGATAATTCAATTATATAACAAAATATAATGTGGGAAATAAATAACACAGACACAAGAAGTTTTGTTAACGAGGAAACCGCAAATGCAGAAAAACCCCGGGACCTAGTCCATATTGAACACATATTGTATTAAGCCGCTACAAACACTAGCCTACTACAAACTAACTTCGGTCTGGACTGTAGTTGAACCCCAATCAATCTCACATTGATCCAAGGTACAGTTGCGCTCCTTACGTCTCAGATCCCAGAAGCATAATACACACTTGATTTCCTTAGATAATCTCACCCACAACTAAGAGTTGCTACGACTCAAAGTTGAAGACTTTAATAAACAAATATGTATCACACATAAAAGTCTATAGGAATAGATAAATCTGTCTCCCACACAAATACCTACGAGTTTTGTTCCGTTTTTTGATAAATCAAGGTGAACATGAACCAATTGATATACCAGACTTATATTCCCAAAGAATAGCCTAGAAATATCAATCACCTCATAATAATCCTAATCGACTAGCGAAACAAGATATTTTGGAATCACAAACGATGAGACGAAGATGTTTGTGACTACATTTCTATCTTGCCTATCAAGGAAATAAATCTCAAGCCAATCTTACGATTGTACTCAAATATGATAGAAATAACAAGACCAAATCACGCAACTACAGAGAAAATAGTTGGGTCTGGCTTCACAATACCAATGAAGTCTTTAAGTTGTTAACCTACAGGGTTTGGATAGAAACCTAAGGTTAAAGGAGAATCGACTCTAGCTTATACAACTAGTATCACACAAGAGGTGTAGTAATTAGGTTTCCAAGTTGCTAGAGTTCTCATTTATATAGTCTCCAAATCAGGGTTTGCAATCTAAGTTACCTTGGTAACAAAGCATTCAATATTCACCATTAGATGAAAACCTTATTAGATTCAAGCTAATATCTTTCAAATGTTAGATCGAACTTAGCTTGTTATACACAAATGAAATATAACTTCATTTAGGTTAGAGTAACCATACCTAAACGTGTACACATAGTTGGTTCAACAATAGTAAACCAATGGTTAGCCATATGAGCACTTTCATATCAACCTTATTCATCTTCACCATAACTAGTTCAAATGAATCAAAAGAACTAGTCAGAGAGTTGGTCCATTTCTTAGATCTCATAGAAGTATATAAGACACAATCGAAGCAAAAACGATTTTGATTCACTCGAATCGATTCATGAACATTAAATCCACGGTTTGCAAAGATTGCATTCCTTAATTTATATATATCTTAGTTCATGAATAAGCCGTTTTTAGAAAATAACCCACTCAAGTACGCATACTTAAGTACCCCGATTGAGCTTGTTTTTAGTTCACAAACTCCAGTAGAAATTCACGGGATGTGAACTTCAGGCAGTACGCGTACGGGTACGCGGACTTAGCTACGGACATCCTAAACCATTAAAGTATGCATACTTTGGTTCAAGGATTTTGGACTTACACAAGTATGAGTTCACATACAATGTTTATATCCATTCAAGGTTATATATTTTAAACTCTCATTTCAATCATTGAAAAATTCTTAGAGGATATTATATAGAGGTTATTCACATACTATTTTTCATCAAAGCGATTTTCAAGAGATTGAAACAATCAACATGACTTTCATCACGAATAAAGATGAACTTGGCCAAAGCGAAAGCTTACCAACACATATTTCGAGAAATAGATTAACGAGATAAACTCGGCTCGAAATAGCAAATGTGTATAATCGAAGTCTATATAGCAATACGACTTTTATCTCAAGATAGTAGATATAATAGATATAATTTTGAGTGATAGATAAGTTCAAGTCTCCACATACCTTTTTGTCGATAAAGATCCACTAGTTCCTTGAGTAGTTCTTCGTCTTTGCATGTTGAACGTCGTGGAGTCTATAGCTCAACTACACTTACCATCCTAGTCCGTGACTTAGCTATAAGTAGACTAGAAATCAAGACTTATAGTTTTGGCAACTAAACTTGAAAAACAAGTTTAAGATAGCAACGCTTGAGAGTTCGACCGAGCAGTGCTCTAACAATCTCCCCCTTTGTCAATTTTAGTGACAAAACTATCAATACATTTGGAATACAAAATAAATAAACTTTGATGCATGATATCCTTGGTTCTTCAATATTACTCAAAATCTTCATCACTTCCAAGTACTCCAATGATTTCAAAGATATTCAAATCAGCATCACCGTTGTTGAAGATCCGTAGACATAACAATGAGAAAACAAAAGCTCATCAATCATTGTTACACAGTGTCATATTATTATTACACAGTATCAAAGTTCAATTATATCACAACTTCGACAACAATACTATGGTGATATGTATCACTCCCCCTTAGTCAATACTTCATCTCACATGAAACCCCCCCCCCCCCTTACATAATGGTCCGAAAACCATATGTATTTGTGGTGTGAACTACACATTAATTCTCCCCCTTATTGTCAATAAAATTGGCAAAGGTACGAAAACTAGTGGGATCCTAAAAAATTTTCCATAGAGACACTTCATGACCAAAATAAAGTACATATCAACTTTTTAGATGCAATCATATATCCGAAGCTAAATGCATTCATCAAGGAGTTTATAAAGATACAAGATAACCCCTATAATATTCCACGGCCGCACTCTCCATAAAGATTTGGAAATTAAGCACAAGTTCAATTAAGAACTCCCCCCCTCCCCCATAAATATCATTCCCGAAGGAGCAACAAGAGCGATCTTATATTCACAAGAAAAGAAGGATTTCTTTGGACATTAACAAATCACATAAAATTATGAATTTGTATCCAAAAGTCTCAACTAAAATAACCACAAGAGAACCCATGATTAATTTAATCAGAAATGCTCACATAAGAAAACTTATGGAGCCGCACAGTATATACATAAAAATATGGATCAGGGAAGATCAATATTGTGGAATAAACAAAGATTCATTCTATTATTCATCACTATTTTCACAATGACATATAATAGACTTAATCTTTGTAAACAAAATCCCATCCTATCTTCCATCAATATTTGCATAATGACATAATAAACTTATCTTTTATTTGTCAAAAGTTCATTCAATCTTTTATCAATACTTGCATATCGACATATGAAGGACTTCTTCGGAGAAGACCATCACCAAAAAAGTCAAGAAACACTCCTCTCGTCTCTTTCTCTTTCCAGAAATTCCAATACCAGAAACCCTACACCATTGAAGCCGCCTCTGCTCAGATCGGCTTTTTCGAAGCATATCTGAGCAGAACATCCTTCATATCTTCTCTTCCTCTAGTTTTTATATCACTGTTAGCTCTAGGTTAAACTTTATTTGATTTTAATTAGATATTGTTTTTATTATTTTTAGTTTCGGATCTAACTTTTCTGGTTTTGGGTGTTTGGATTTTGTCTACTTGTTGTATTTAGCTAGTTATAAATTATTGTTCTTGTTAATTTCATCAAAGGGCTGTAGGTTTTCTTCGTATCAAGAATAAATCTCAACGTGGTTGAATGATAATGATTAAAACAACATCAACAACATCAAAGTTCATAGCAACATCAACAACTACATCAACAAAAGCATCATCAACCCCATCTTTTGCAATAATTATGGTTATCAAGTTTCAAATCACCAAGACACCGATTCAGATGCTTACTTAGACACAGATACAGATTTATTCCGACTGTTTCATACCGATCTAGACCGAGCTAGTTACCAGATGTTACTTCAGTTTAGATTTAGTGTGCTACATTAGTTATTGTATTAGGAAAAATCTTGATAATTGGATGGATCATTTGCTGATCCTAACACTATTTCCTAGTGCACTGGTGTTAAATCTTTTGGTGTTGTCTTCAACAGGCCAAACATTGCCATTTAACTTTCATATGAAAAACCCTGAAAAATGGAAGGATCAATTGTTGATCCTAACATCTATGCCTAGTGCGGTTTTGTTAGATTGTTTGGGTTTGATTTCCATAGCCCAAACATGGCAATTTAACCGAACCCTGTCCCTCAGAATGTTTAGACCATACTTTCTTCACTAGTGGTCTAGTCTTATCCTTGGAAACTAACTTCTTTGATGAAGATAAAATCTTACATACCTCAACAGTCTTTTGAACAAGTTTGAGATTGTTTGCTAATCGATTCGCTCAAAGGTTAAACTTTATTTGATTGAGCGAATAATAAGAGCATGTCAACCTGGAATATGATTCAGGCATCTGGGATGTTCAAGCTGCAAGACACATAGTAGAACCTGAAAAATTTAACAGAGAGCTTCCAACAGAAAGGTCAATTTTTTTCTTCCACAAAGGTTGAGGTTTATCTTGAAAGACTATCGAGATTGATCTATGTATTGCTACAATTATCAAAATTAATATTTTCACAAAGAAGTGCAACACTTGACTTTTCGTCTTCATTAGAATCATAGTTGTCAGACATTTCATCAAGAGTTCCAGCAAGACCTTTGTTCCTAGTGTATTTCTTTCGATTTGGACACTCATTTGCAAAATTACCAAAACCTTTACACTTAAAGAACTGAGGCATATCCTCATCATCAGTTTCATCATCATCCCTGTTTTTTGGAGGAACACGATTATGGGGTTTATCTGATGACCTGGATTTATCTCTGGAGAACCGTTTACTTCTCTTCAAAAGAAGATCCCTATATTGTCTTGTGATCAACGAGACTGACTTGTCAAGATCTTCATCTGATGAATCAGCCTCAGAAAGATCATCCTCAAAGATGCAAACACTTTTACTTTTATCAAGTAATTTAGTGTTCTTTTATGCTTTGAAAGCAACATTCTTCCCAGATTTGGATGTATGCTCATGATCAAAGATCTTTAACTACCCAACCAGATTATTTCTGGAAAGTGTTGCGAGATTATTTCCTTCAACGATGGCATGCTTCTTAAAATCGTATATGGATGGCAGAGATCTGAGAATCTTGTGATTAAAGGATGCATTAACAATTTCAAAGGATGCATTAACAATTTCAGGAATAGTCTTACCCAATGCAAAGGATGCATTAACAATTTTAGACACCTTGTGATTAAACTCATCAAATGATTCTTCATCTGCCATACAAAGGTTTTCCTAATCATAATTTAGGTTTTAAAGCCTAGCTTCCTTTTCACATGTATTCCCTTCAAATACGTTTTCTAAGATATCCCATGCTTCTTTAGACTTCGTGCACGTAGTCACATGATGTTGAAGATCTAGGGTAATGGCATGTATGATAGCATTTGAGCCATCAGAATTTTTCTTTGCAATAAGGATTTCTTATGGACTATATCTACCAATATCCTTGGGTATAGACACACCTCCTTCTGTATCAATCGGAGGAGTATAGCCGTTAACAATACTACCCATGTTTGAAAATCACGAGCTTGAAGAAAAACACGCATACAATTTTCCGCCACAAGTAGTTTGAGCCATTGAAGACTGGTGGTACGTTTATGGAGATAAAATTTATGTCTATAGAGTCAGATCGCTACAAACACAGACTTTTAAGGTCTTTAAATGTGTTTGCCTGCTCTGATACCAATTAAAAAAGCGAGGGTCTAACAACCTCACCCAATATTTCGCTTAGCAATCTGTATGGACTAACTCCAATATACTATATGGTCTCATCTGGGAGACTACACATCTATATCTTCTCTAAGATATTTTATCCATCAGAGGTTTATGGCATGAGCTTTCATGCTTAGAGACATGAGTCTCAATACTCATCCGATTGTCGGATCCGGAGTAATTACTGAAATTGCTCAGTATTCATGAGATGTGCCGTGGTCTCAGCTGAGATACTACACATCTACATGTTCTTTGAGAGACGGCCTTCTCAGTCAGAGATTCATGGCATGATCTTTCATGCTTTATTGAGAGACATGAGTCTCAATACTCATCCGATTGCCGGATCCGGAGTAATTACTGAAATTGCTCAGTATTCATGAGATGTGCCGTGGTCTCAGCTGAGAGACTACACATCTACATGTACTCTGAGAGACAGCCTTCTCAGTCAGAGATTCATGGCATGAGCTTTCATGCTTTAATGAGAGACATGGGCCTCAATACTCATCCGGTTGCCGAATCAAGAGTATAGTTCTACAATTTTACCCTAATGTCGAAAATCCACCATCTAAATTAAGTCCCCTAATTAGTGAGGAACAGTCATGTTCCTCAGTCAGCATTGAATGGTGATTTTCCTGGTACAAATAGAAATAAGTAATTGAACTTAGTCTTAAGATAAGATATTACCGAATTTTGACTGAATGAGCAAACTATGGTTTGAGCGGAAACCTCAGTGGCATAATATAACATCATCCAGTGAACATAAATTGGTGTAGAACCGCTGATTTGATGACGGAACCTTGGTCGATTTAGGATTCATGGGCCCGGGCCCATGAAAAGAAATCCTTGTTTTAAGAATAGACGCTCGTTCTTTCGTAAGTTTAAGGAACAAACAAAATAGACATGAGTCTAATGATATAAAATTTTGTCTATGAGCTTTCATGAAAACCGAAATTTTATCTTTTAAATATGTGAGTTTCACAAAGTGGAATAAACTCTCGTTTCAAAAATGGATGCTCGTACGAGAGAAAAGTTTCTTTTTTTTGAATAGACGTGCGTCTGTTAGAAATAAAAAAAATTTATGAGCTTTCATGGAAAATTTTATCTTCGAGCTTTCGGAAATATTTGAAAATATACTCTCGCTTCAAAGACAGATGCTCGTGTGAGGGAGCAAAAATATATAGATATATTTTTCAAATTTACGTGAGTTTCACGCCAAATATTTATATATTTTGTAAAACCATGTTTTGATTTTTAACAACTGCTGAAAGTAGACATGGTTAAATAGTGTTTGTATGTGAGTTTACATAATTGTAGAGTGGTCGTCTGTCCGATTTTTGAAAATCAATGAACGTTCACATAGTAAAAATTTATATGAGTGGTTCACGGTTTTATGAAAATCAAGTCATGATTTTGAATAATGAATTTTGCTCATTCTTGCAGGTTTGAAGGAACGAGCAAGTTTTCGAAATTCTGACGTTATAATCACTATAGCTAGTGCAATTATAAATAGGTAAGAGTTGGATCATTACCATTTTGTAGACTTTGATGTGAGCACCTTTGTTATGCTTTAATTCCACTACTTTGATGAAATTTGCACCTCGGAATGACATTCTTAAGTAAAATGTCACATGGATACCGCAATTACTTTGTAGAGACGTTAAATGGCGGTTATGAGACCCCTTTAGTCGGTGAAGAGGAAGAAGCGGTGACTAAGAGTTCTCCAAATGCGAATGATGAATTCTTCTTGGCCCAATATAAACCCAAAGAACGTCATCCAGGTTCGAGCACTGTAAAGTCCCATGTCTCATTGGTGAGTTGTTAGTGCTCCTTACATCATGATTTTTTCTTGTTCGCACAGTTGAGATCACAAGACCAAGGTTTGTTATTCCGTCGCAGAACTTTGCTCCATTAAGTATTGACGGTTTGAATTTTCCACTGGGCAAGCGGCTTCTGAGTTGAGTGTCGAAGAAGAAGATGTAAGTACTTCTTCTTATAGTCGTTCATATAATTCCTTGAATGAAATATTACTAATCGTTGTTGATGTATCCAGGAGGAGATTTCCATGGAACGAGGAAGTACTGATGATGCCCATTCGTCTTTGGAGAATGGTGAAGAAGAAAACCCCGGATTTCGAAACCGAGTGAAAGCAATGTTGTTTCCAATAGTGATGTTGGAAATTCTGGTCCTTTGAGCATTTTAGGGACCACTCCAGTAAATACCCTTTGTATATTTTATTCATAGAAGTATGAAATTGATGATTTGTGAATGAATGAACGAGGACCCGTATGGAAATTTTGCCGAAAATACGTCACCAGAAAATTCAAACTTCAGCCTTTCAGTAAAAACGCTGTAAAATCTTCATACGATGTCGGATTTTCGCAATCTACCCATGTTTCTTCATGCTCAGGAAATTTCCAAGCTTTAGAAAAGAAGATTTTTGAGTTTTAAGCAGGTTCAGTGCCTGAAAAAGGCGAAACAGTAAACTTCCAGGAGATTTTCAGAACTTTTTCAGACTGTACGTTGTCCAACACTTTGACCACATCTCCTTGCTCGTTCATCAAGTTGCTATGAAATTTTGACATGTTGTAGAGTACATCCATACGAAGAGAATGGTATATAACTCACCCTCAGATTCCTTGTATATTGATCCCAGTTTATCATTTTGTATAGGGCAGAGTAGAGTCTCTTCAGACGAGCTTGCCGCAAAACGTACTTGCATGACTTTCATGTTATTTGCTTGCATCTTGAGTGTATTATGACGAACATTGATGGTCTTGGACTGATTGTATGCTATATTTTATGATCTGATTCGGTTTCATGTTTAGATTACCCTAACCTCATGTAATCTTCGTATTAGGTGCCAAATACCGAAGTTGAGGATATTGAAACCAATAAGGATAACTCGAGCTGCCTTGGAGTTATCGATGAAGAAACAACCATCCTTGCACTTCAATGACATGAGAAGGTTGTCACTGAAGTTATGGAAACCTCGATTATTGCTGCTTTAGTGATATAAGAAATCAATCCACCAGTAGAGAAGACTGAAGAAACTGTTGCAGCGGAGCGTCAGTCCCCAGTGTTTTGTTAAACGTCTTCTTTTCGTTTTATCTTCTTCTGGCAAGACCTAGATAGAGGACCCGAGTAGAAAATTGATGTAAAGATCCAGGTGGTAGAAGATGAAGGTACCTTGATGAAGAACTTAGCGAAAAGATCTGGTGAAGATCGATCGACAGTGGGGTTATGAACCCGTCTACAAATTTCTGCTTGCATGTTGTATGCTCTGGAAGCTGTAGGAACCTCATACGACGTCGTAATTTGATGCTTGACCCCAAATTTGGAAGCTAAGAGACTGATTTATCTTATGAGACAAAAATCACTCAATTTGAAGTTGTAGAGATCAGCCAACAAAGCGTGCACATTTGTAATTTGTAATCCCGTGTAAATATTTTAGATTTCATGGACCTGACGGTAAAGGCCATATCTTTCAGCTTGTATGTCCGATGGATGCGCCCTTTTGGTATGTTGTAGAAGAGACATAGACGAACATCTTTCATTGAGGACGCATTGTCCCATTCCTCACCCATTGGTACGTGTTTGCAAACCCATGGCCTGGAGTGTGTTGTATCTCATTTGTAGAGGTGATGAGAACATCTTGCAGAAGACTTTGGATTATGCCCACCAGTCATGCCAGCTTTGGGAAGACTTTCATGTGAGCATGTTATCAGGTTTGCACATCTTGATATGAATCATTGGTTCTTAGAGAAGTCTGCTTCATGCGTAACACTTCAGAGAATGATTAGTTGATGAAGCCCCGAGGATGTTGCTCTTGAGTTGTTGGTGCTGAAACCATCAATGATTACGCTCCAGAGATCCTTGTCGATTGCTGAGATCATGGATGGTTTTCCTTTAGAGATTATTGTTGTTGCTGATACCATGGTTGAAGTTGCTCCAACAACCAAAAAGGCTAGATCCATGATTATAGATGTGATCTTTGCTCATTCCTCCAGTGAGCCTACGAACTAGTTGATGAGTTGAGCGTTCGTAAGATGAAGGTGTACTGAGAGTTCAACCTGAATTATCCTGAATATGACTTTACAGTGAAGTGGCTTCGTCAGGGAATCGATGTTGTTATGGCAGGTAACAACGGTAGTCTCCATTCTGGATGTGATTGGTGAAGACAGGAAATTCCTCAGTCGTGCGGGACATTTCATGGAATCACATCAGGTTGTAATAACTTGTTATTTCTTGAATCTTGTCCAATAAGATCAAGTCTCCAGTACATCTCTCATTTGCTTAGCCAAGCAGAATTGAAGGAGATTGTGCCATCTATGGATGAATGATGTTGCATATGCTTTGGAAGTCTTATCATGGAATAATGAAGACTTATCGATTGTAGTTCAGTCACACATTGATCATGCTGGTGTTGAATCAGTGTGTCATCATCGAAATATTTGTGTTAAAGCCAGATGCGCCACTATTGAAGGTGTACTCTTTGATTGGGAGTACAATTTGAAGGCTTCTTATATGCTTGAGCGTTGAAGCGTATATTCCTTAAGCATCGAATGTCTTAGGTAGTGAGATTCAACACTTGTGCAGACATCAGAGCTTTCTGATTTTGTGGAACACATGGACTTGCAGGAGAAATGACCAAAGTGTTCTTTGCTATGTTTGGACGTCAGTAATGAATATTTCAGTGCTTGATTCGGAGAAACGTCAGATTCAACCACTTGGTAAAATACTAATGCGGTGAAGCTACCATTCATAACGTCTTGTAGAGTTGCTAGCATAATTAAGTCCCCATGCTAGGATATCATGTGGGGAAATAAATGATATAGACATGGAATGAGACTTGCCTGAGTGTAGAACCTCTTAATGAATGTATACGCATATTTTGCAGGTTCTTGCTTCAACCTCGTCAAAGTTTGAAATTACTCAAAGTACCCCATCTTTTCATCGTGGATCCACGCTTGTATGAAGGACATATCATATGCTGGATCTTCCTGATTATGTGAAACTTGGTTTCTGTCCAGGTTGAATTTATGTTCACTTTGAGAATGATGTAGCCATAAGTATTTCCGCTCCTTCAAGGTCTCTAATTGAGATGGAACATGAGTATCTTCTTGTCGAGTGATTCATGTGGATCCGATGGTTTTCAGTGGAATGTTGTTGATGGCGGTGTCAGCATCGATCAACATTCTTCCAAATTCGCTTCTTCTGAGATTGACTGTGGAAAGCAATCCCTAGTCGTGCATCTCTTGGTCTGTGGCTGGAGGCTCAAGAAGTTTTTTAGGAATAGACTTCTTGACACGATGTGTTTCAGTACTGTGAACCTGTCTCTCCTCTGTGCCTTCGACAGATAACGCAATTCACGTTCGACCAAGGATTGAACTACCTCTTTGATAGGTTGTTCAGAGAGTGTAAAGGTTCTGACTGGGAGATGGGGATTCTTGTGTAATCCTTCAGTCCCCAGTTGAAGTTATTGTGGATCAACCTTCTCTTTGAAAATGTGCTTCAAAACTCCGAAGTCGCTTGTGGGATGATTGACGAACCTGTGGAAGCGGCAGTAACGAGGATTTTCCATGTATGGTTCTTTCTTGACATATGGAAACTTGATTGCACCATCTTGGACCCAGACATCCAGGAGTTCGATCACCTCTTCAATGGAAAAAGGAAAGTCAGGTGCTTCTCGATCAGGAACTCTTGTGCGTTGGTCAGAGGCTTGTGCATTTTGCTTATCCTTCCTTTGTGCTTTTGAAGGAGTTGAGGTATGGTTACGCGGAGGTTTGGCTTTCCGTTTGCTCCCTTATGCAATAGTATTTGTAGAAGGCTGGAGGATTTACTGCTTCTTGATCAGACGTCTGCTACCTTGAGTATCTCGCGGTTCTTCAGCCTTTGTAGCTTTTGTTCTTTCTAGTAAAGCGGGCGCAGTAGTTGCCGATATCTTTGCCGCTTCATGAATCTCTGAGAAGCTCTGGAAACGAAGATTTTCCAATAAAGCTCTGTATACCGGGATCATGCCGTTGATACAAAAGTCTACCAGTTGCTGCTCCGTGACGTTTGGATCATGATAGTCCAGGGACTGGACTCTGAATCTTTTCACGTAGTCATTGGGATGTTCATTGTTCCTCTGAAACATTCTTCCAAGGTCAGTGAGGGTGATTTGCTCTGACACAAATAATTATTTTCTGTAGAAGGCGTCAATCATTTCTCCCCAATTATTGATAGTTCTTGGTGCGCTATTGTTGTACCAGGTGTATGCTCTGTCCTTCAAGGATTTTGAAAACTCCTTGAGCCGAACAACATGGTTATGTTCATGCTCTCCCAAGGCTTCGAGGAAACGAGAGACATGTTCTCGAGCGTTGCCAGTTCCATCATACAGAGTAAAAGTTAGAGAAATGTAACCTTTAGGAAAAGGAATCCTCTGCGTAGAGGCATGATAAGGAGGTTGGTGACGATGGACATGTGATGTATTACCCTTTCCACGGTTCTCCGGAAGACGATCCAAGTCTTCACGAGTAATGAAATTTGATGACTCCTTTGCTGATGGATCGCACGCAGCTTTGTCGGCTTCATCATCATCCACTGTATGAATTGGAATTACCTTAGGATCGTCATCTGAGGATTTCTCCTTCTCTTTTCCCTTTCCTTGAATTTTCTCTGACATCTTGTCAGTGAGATTTTTCAATTGATCAAATAGCTTTTTCTGGGCTGCATCCATATCTATCTGATTTTGTGCAAAGATTTCATGCGCTTTAATGAGATCAGCAATGGTAGGTAGTTGGTTTCCTATGATTTCCTCAGGGTGTCGGGCGAACAAAGGATGACCCTCTGTGTGATGAGGAGTAATATCACCACCATCAGTATTTATGGTCAGAATTGTTTTCGAAATGTCCTTATTGTCGTTGTCGTTGTTGCTAGTGCTAGCACCGTTGGTATTGGAACCTGTGACTAACCCAGACCTAAGACTAGCCATCTTGTGAAATTGTGAGATTGCAACCGAGAGATTAACCACCCACTGTGGTCGCCAATCTGTAGATGGGGGAAATGATTTGCTGGTTTTTACGGAATTGAAGAGTCGACCGTGTGGAGACTCCTTGAACCAAGCGAAATGTTGAACCTCACATAGATGCACTGCAAGAAGGGAGTGCTTTAATTTCGAGAGATCAATCTGTAGGACTCCGGCCTAAACCAAGAACAATGGTCGTTCCAGAGTCAATTCGGTCACAAGAGATGATGGGTTGATCTGTAGGAGGGAAGCTAAGAAATGCATGAGATCAATGGTGATCTCAGATTGTAGGTGTGTTGTGAATTCAGCGTAAAAATTCTCTGAATGATTGAATTTTTGCTCAATTAAGAGTGATTTCTCTGAGTTCGTGTAGACGAAAGATTGCATGTATGAACTTTGATGAGAAATTGCTAGACGAATGTTCGAGTGTTCGAATCTTGTCATTTCAATCAGGATTTAGAGACATTTTATAATGCCGAAGTTGAAAACACCATGATCCCATGAAGTGTGAAAGTTGCTGGAATCAGAAAGTGGGGAAGTGGAAAATCTTGTTAAACCAATTACTCATCGTGCAGAGACTTGGTTAATTTTCCACCCACTACTTTGCTGACTCTTCCAACTGATTACACGACTTGCTCACATTCTCATCATGGGTGAACACATGTGACGTAGACCGCTAGACCAACACCCTAGTTAATATCCCCCCATGTGACACGATTGAAATCTCGTGATTGTGGAGTCAGTTGATGACTTTATGGGACGATGAGTCCACGTAATGCTGAGTTGAACATGATTAGCAAATGTTCTGAAACTCATGAATTTAACGTGTCTGCTGAGACGAGGTATCATTATAACCTAAGATGAGCAAACTGTGTTGCTGAACTATTGAATATTGATGGTTGAACCAATATTCTTTGATCTGAGCAAATATTGCTAGTCTGAGCGAATATTGCTAATTTGAATAAACATTGCCGATTTGAGCGAATATTGCTAGTTTGAATAAACATTGCCGGTTTGAGCGAATATTGCTAGTTTGAGCAAATACTGCTTTTTGATAAACCATTGGTAGCAAGACAAAATAAAATATTAACTTAAGTTACTGACTGCTGGGTCGAGCAAAGTAAATAAAGTGTTGTTTATAAAATCATCATAAAATTATCAGCGTGTTTGAATCTGCTCAGAATCACGTTTCTGCAGAACTCTGGATTCAAAACCCTGATTTTACCGAAATGGTGATTTATTGCAAATCAATACAGAGTCACACAGGGACCGGATACATGGGATGACGGGTTCATCATATATCACCCAAATGCTTGAATGAGCAAACATACCAAAGTCTCACGGGACCAGTTGGTGAAAGAATGATTAAATGCTGGTTTAATCACTGAAATAATGCTCGTGTGAGCGATAAATAATAAAACCCGGTGTTATGGAAATATGAAGGACCGACCAAGAGGTCATGAGACCGGCTCTTGGTGGGCGTGGGACCAGTGGATGGTCGTTTGAGCAAACTTCCAATTGTTTGGAAAGAGTTTGAACCTATTATGAGCAACTGAGCAAATTAGGTTTAAATCATTAAAACATGCAGGACCAGATGTTTGCAAGCCTCAGGGACACCCTTGGTCGGTCAAGGGGATGTGCACGTGTCACCATGGTGTTCGCGCTTCAATCCTGCGAATTTTGATATTTTCTGGTGCACGTTTGAGCAACATTTTGAGAAAATATGCAAAATCCATGGTTTTGCTGAAACTGGGAAAAATACATGAGATGATGAAAATAATAAATAAAACAGGGAATTACAAGGTGTGGGACCGGATACGGCTAGGGAATGACCGGCCGGTTGACAAACACGGTCCCACATGCTTTCCCAGTTTTATGTAATTTTATGTATTTTCTATGATTTGAAGGAAATTCCATGAAACAGGAGAGTTTGATGAAATTAGGGAACTTCTGTGAGATGAGAGAAATAAACTAATAATAAAATAGGGAATGGGACTGCGGGACCGGAAATGGACGAGGCATGGACGGCCATCCGATGGGCATGGGTCCCGAGCCACTCTTCCCAATTTTACCAATTTTTGATGATTTTAGAGAATTTTTCATAAAATCAAAGGGATTTGTTGAAAACCAAGATATTTTGTTGAAATCAGGGAGTTTTCATGAAATCAGGAAACAAAACACCAAATAATAATAAAATAATAGACGTGTGGGACCGGCTAGGGCATGGTCGGCCGGTTAGAGCCCGGTCCCACAAATTTTCCCTAATTTTTTAATATTTTCTATGATTTTAGAGAAAATACATGAAATTAGGTAATTTTAGGGAAAATTCATGAAATCAAGGAATTTTCATAATTTAAGAAAAATAATAAAATAATAGGGACGTGAGGTGTGGGATCGGCCACGACCAAGGCATGACCGGCCGGCCGGCGGTCCCATGACACCTTTCCCTAATTTTATTATTTTTGATAAAATCATGTGATTTAGATAATTTCTTTAAAATAAAGAAAATTTGCTTGAACGAGAGGATTTTCATGAGATCAGGAAAAATAGTAAAAGTATGATAAAATATAAAATTGGGCGCGGGAATAGTCACAACATGACTGTCCGGCTGGTGAGCCCAGTCCCCTGGCGCTTTTTCTAATATTTTTTTATTATTATTTTTCCTTCCTATTTTGCATAGGTTCCTCGTTCGTTCGTATTTTTTGAAATGCTCGTCCGTGCATTCAAAGTGCAGGTCTGTGCATTATCTGCTAATTACACTTGCACCATTTTGGTGTCAGGGCTTATTCGATGTTCAGATGCCTGTTTCGTTAGATATTTATCACTAACCCGTGGCATTCTGCTGGGAAGAACCACGAATTGAAGTGACGAAATATAACGAAGAATCGTAGAATATTGCTGGATATTCAGACGATTAAAGATGGCTCGTAGAATATTGCTGGATATTCAGACGATGGTTCGCAGAATATTGTTGGATATTTAGACGATTTCAGATAATTAATTGATGGCTTAATGCCAGAAGGGCTTTCTGTCTAGGAGCATTAATCATCTGAGGGTTGAGCAATATGAACTTGCTGGAGTGTCATATTCCTCTTGCATAGTCGGGGAAAACCTGGTTGCATCCCGAAGGCGTTGTCGCTCTATACTAGCAGGCATGATGTCTAGGAGCCGCCCAATCTTTCGATTCAATACAGTATGATATGTGCCGTGGTCTCAGCTGGGAGACTACACATCTACATGTTCTCTGAGAAACTTTCTCCATCAGAGGTTTATGGCATGAGCTTTCATTCTTAGAGACATGAGTCTCAATACTCATCCGATTGCCGGATCCGGAGTAATTACTGAAATTGCTCAGTATTCATGAGATGTGTCATGGTCTCAGCTGAGAGACTACACATATACACGTACTCTGAGAGACAGCCTTCTCAGTCAGAGATACATGGAATGAGCTTTCATGCTTTATTGTGAGACATGAGTCTCAATACTCATCTGATTGCCGGATCCGGAGTAATTATTGAAATTGCTCAGTATTCATGAGATATGTCGTGGTCTCAGCTGAGAGACTACACATCTACATGTACTCTGAGAGACAACCTTCTCAGTCAGAGATTCATGGCATGAGCTTTCATGCTTTAATGAAAGACATAGGCCTCAATACTCATCCAGTTGCCGAATCTGGAGTACAGTTCTACAATTTTACCCTAATGTCGAAAATCCACCATCTAGCAACACATGCGAGTTCGACCGAGCAGTGCTCTAACAATCTCCCCCTTTGTCAATTTTATTAGCAAAACAATTAATACATATGGTATACAAAAAATATATAAATAACATTTGTAGATCCTATTCCACATGTCGTCTAATCTTCAACATTACTTGAAATCTTCGTCACTTCCAAGTATTCCAATGATCCCAAAGGTTGTAAGTTTAGCATCATCGTTGTTGAAAATCCATAGCTATAACAATGAAAAACAAGAGTTCTCAATCATTGTTATACAGTGTCATGGTATCATTACACAGCGTCAAAGTCCAATTGCATCACAATTTTAACAACAATACTATGGTGATACGTCACTCCCCCTTAGTCAATACTCCATCTCACATGGAAACCACTCCCCCTTACATAATGATCCTAAAACCATATGTATTTGTAGTATGAACTAAATATTAATTCCCCCCCTTTTTGTCAATAAAATTGGCAAAGGTACAAGAACGGGTTCCTAATGAAATTTTCGTAAGAGAAGGTTTATGACCAAAGGTAAATGTATATCATCTTGTTTAGATGGAATCATAAAGTCGAAGCTAAATGCATTCATCAAGGAGTTTATAAAGATACAAGATAACCCCTATAATATTCCATAGCCGCACTCCCTACAAAGATTTGGCAATTAAGCACAAGTTCAAAAAGAACTCTCCCTCATAAAATATCATTCCCAAGAGAACAACAAGAGCGACCTTAATTTCAAAAGAAAAAAAGGATTTCTTTGGACTCAACAAATCACATACGAGTATGAATTTGGAATCCAAAAAGAATATTTATTCAAATTAACCGTAAGATTAATTTAACCAAATATGCTCAACACAAGTAAACTTATGGAGACTTAAGAAATCAATTATATTAATCACAAGAGAACCCACAATTAATCTAATCGAAGTACACAACTAAACTAATCACAAAAGTAATCAATTTAATTTCCCATGCTCAACACAAAGTACCTTACGGAACAACAACTAAGATAATCATAAAATAATCAACTTTGGTTATTCACGTGCTCAACAAAAGACACTTTATGGAACAACACAGTATTTTCACAAAAAATGTGGATCGGAGATCGATATTATACCATGAAATAATCAAGGATTCATTCTATTTCCCATCACCATTTGCACAATGACATACAATAGATATAATCCTTGAATCACAAAAGATTTTAACCTATCTTACATCAATAATTGACAATATAAGCTTCACTTTTGTGTTTGTCAAAAGTCTATTCATTTTTTTTTATCAATACTTGCATATCAATTCACGAACGACTTTACTTTTGACAAAGTATGGGATAATCAAGTTCACGGGCGTAAACACACATATCCCATAACAATATTGCAATATATAAAACCATAAATATTAATACTACAAAGATCATCTTCCAAACAAGTTTAGAATTTAAACCAATAAATCTAAAAACAAGAAGATGAAAATGTTGGACATAGCTATGTGTAAAAATGCGGAGGTCTAACAACCTCGCCCTATATTTCGATTAGCAATCTATATGGACAACTCCGAGTTATTTTTCTAGAGAATCAATTAGACTCAATCAATAGAAAATACTCAAGGAGTTATTATCTCAATATCTCGATTTGATTTACTCAAGAAAACATGATTCGCGAGCCTAATCAGAGAGAGATAACTTGGATGGTACTAAAGACCAATATCCAAGTGTCAATCGATTTAAATCAACAACCAATAGGTCAGATATTCTAATTGATTGAACAACGCATAACCTGTATTATTTTAATTATATAACAAAATATAATGCGGAATAGAAATAACACAGACAACGGAATTTTGTTAACGAGGAAACCGAAAATGCAGAAAAACCCCAGGACCTAGTCCACATTAAACATACACTGTATTAAGCCGCTACAGACACTAGCATACTCCAAATTAACTTCGGTCTAGACCACAGTTGAACCCCAACCAATCTCACACTGATCCAAGGTACAGTTATGCTCCTACGCCTATGATCCTAGCAGGATACTGCGCATTTGATTCCCTTAGATGATCTCACCCACAACCAAGAGTTTCTACGACCCAAATTCGAAGACTTTAATAAACAAATCTGTCTCACACGGAAAAGTCTATAGGTAATAGATAAATTCGTCTCCCACGAATAAACCTACAAGTTTTGTTCCGTCTTTTGATAAATCAAGGTGAACAGGAACCAATCGATAAAACCAGACTTATATTCCCGAAGAACATCTCAGTTTCATCAATCACCTCACAATAAACTTAATCAACGCAGCGAAGAAGATTATTGAGGAATCACAAACAATGAGACGAAGATATTTGTGACTACTTTTATCTTTCCTATCGGAGATAGAAATCTCAATCCAATTATTACAATTGTACTCGTATGATAGAAACATCAAGATCAGATCACACAACTACAAGAAAAGTAGTATCGGTCTGGCTTCACAATCCCAATTAAGTCTTTAAGTCGTTAACCCGAATTTAGAGAGAAAACTCAAGGGTTAATGGAGATCGACTCTAGCTTAGATAAAACTAGCATCACACAGGAAAAGTATGTGGGGATTAGTTTTTCCAAAGGGTAGAGTTCTCCCTTATATAGTCTTTCAAATCAGGGTTTGCAATCAATGTTAGCTTAGTAACAAAGCATTCAATATTCAGCGTTAGATGAAATCCTTATTAGATACAAGCTAATATCTCTCAACCGTTAGATCGAAAACTTAGCTTGTCATACACACATGTACTTGAAGTTTTGAGTTCGTGTAACCGTACCCAAACATGTACAATGGTTGGTTCAATATTAGTCATTATCCAAATGATAACTTTCATATCAACCATATTCTTCTTCACCATAACTAGTCCAAATGACTCAAATGAACTAGTTAGAGAGTTGTTCAATTGCTATGAGATCTCAAGTACTACAAGAGACATAGTTGAATAAAAAACGATGTGATTCACTCGAATCATTTCATGAATTATAAAGCCACGGTTTGCAAAAGCATTCCTTAGTAATTTAAGATAAGTTCACGAACACCGTTTTCAGACATAACATCTTGAGTTCTCGGACTCGAGCTAACCGGTTGAAGTTATAAACTCCAGCATAAATTCCCGGGTTTGAGGGATTCCATCAGTTCGTGGACTGGGTTCGGGGACTGCACATGAGCTTCAACTTCAGCAGATATTCTCGGGTTCGTGAACTTACGCCAGTTCGCGGACTGAGTTGCTGCCGGTTCCACTTGATCAACAAAGTTCGCAAACTTCGGTTCAAGTGTTAAGGACTTATACATATATGTGTTGCCACAACAATGTTTATATCCTACAATGGTTATATAGTCAAAACTCTCATTTCAATCATTCAAACATTCACATAGGGCGTTATATAGTTGTTATTCATAAAATATTTTTCGTCAGAGCGATTTCCAAAGTGATTGAAACATAATATGACTTTCGTCACTAGGAAAAGATGAACTCGGCTAAAGCGAAAGCTTTACCAACACCCATTCCGAGAAATAGATAAGCGAGATATACTCAGCTCGAAATGTCACATGTGCATATTCTTAGTCTATATAGTAAAACGACTTTTGTCTCAAGATAGGAGATATAATAGATAGACTTTTGAGTGATAGATAAGTTCAAGTCTCCACATACCTTTTAGTCGATGAAGATACACTGGTTCCTTGAGTAGTCCTTCATCTTGTATGATGATCGCCATGGAGTTCTTGAGCTCAACTACACTTTCTATCCTAGTATGAGACCTTAGCTATAGTAGACTAGAAATCAAGACTTTATAGTTTTGATCACTAACATTGACAAACATGCTTGAGATAGAAACGCATGCGAGTTCGACCGAGCAGTGCTCTAACAATCTCCCCCTTTGTCAATTTTAGTGGCAAAACTATTAATACATATGGAATACAAAAATTATATAAATAAACTTTGTAGCTCTTATTCCACATGCCTAATCTTCAACAATACCCGAAATCTTCGTCACTTCCAAGTAATCCAATGATCCCAAAGGTTTTTTTTTTTTTTTTTTCAAAGAAAAGGTTATATTAAAAAAGAAAAGGAGAAAAACAGATTACAAAACAAATCACTCCCTCATGAGAGTTTCCCAATTGCTCCAAATGAGACTGGGAGGAACAAATTTAAAAGAATCTGTATCACAAGACCATAAGACAACAAGTTGCTTAACAAGATCAATATTCTCCGCAATACTTTTCTGGCGACCACCAAAGACTCTCCCATTTCTCTCCTTCCATAAAATCCAACAAATAGCATAGTGAATAATCTTCCAAACCTCCTTTCCCCTTCCATTTAGCACATTGGTAGACCAAGCTTCAAACAATTATAACAAAGTTCTTGGCATAGGCCACGAAATCTTAAAAGCCTTGATAAAATAATCCCATATCGCAAAAGAAAACGGACAATGTAGAAACATATGATCAGAAGTTTCTTTTTCATCATTGCAAAAAACACACAAATCACTTTGAATGCTTATGTCACGATGAACTAACATGTCTCTAGTAGGGAGGAAATCATGAAAACTTTCCCAAAGGATGAAGCTTACCTTGTTTGGAATATAACTCTTCCATAAATGAGAATCAAAATTGCAGGGTGGATAGTTACCTGTCAAAATGTCGTAGCACTTCTTAGCACTAAAATTCTCCATAATATTCACTTCATCCTCAACTTCCACCAATTCCGGAACGGGGCAGTCACGTCTAAGCAAGTCCCACTCTAGCCTCTCATTTGCATTCAAAGCCCTCCTGAAATCACAATTCCAACTATTATTTACAATCATATCAGCTATTGACGCGTCTTTCACCTTGGCCGCCTTGAAAATAATCGGAAATAAGTCTTGAAGTCTCCCTCTATGCTATTTGTCCTTCCAAAATCTTATACCTTTACCGTTCCCCACTGTAAACTTAGCCAATCGTTGAACAATAGGATCCATATTCACTACATTCTTCCACAAACTCCTGCATTGAGACTTGCTATCAACATCTAGCATTAACAAATTCGGACATCTCTTAAACTTATGTTATTTTTGTTCTTTGAAAATCTCTGAATCCATTTTATCAACAATGATTGATTAGTATATCTCAGAATCTTTACTCCCAAACCACTATTTTCTTTAGGCATGCAAATTTTAGGCCAACCAACCCAAACTAGCTCCCTCATACCTTCCACATCTCCCGACAAAAAACTACGCATAATCCGCACTATCCTCTTTTCCACACTAACCGGAAGATGGAATAACGACAAGTAATAAATTGTTAGACTAGCAAGACAACTTTTTATAAGAATAAGTCTACCTGCTTTATTCAATTTCCGTTTTTTCCACGTCGCCAATTTTTTTCCCATCCTTGTCAAAACGTACTCCCATACAGAAGTACTTCGCCAATGTTCCCCTATTGGCATACCAAGGTAAGTGAAAGGAAGCTTTTCCATCTTACATCCAAGCTCCTTAGAAAGAGTATCAATCACTCTATCCGCACCAATACTGATCATTGTGCTTTTATCTAAATTCAGTTTTAGCCCAGTAATTGTTTCAAAAACCGCTAAGATGATAAGAAGTCTTCTAACTTCTTCCACGGTTGCATCAATAAAAATAATATTATCATCCGCAAACTGTAAATGAGAAATTATTGAGCCATGTTCCATTACCTGAAACCCATAAAGTTGTCCTCTCTCAACTGCATCGTTTACCAGTTTAGAAAGCACCTCTACCACCAGCAGAAAAAGGTAAGGCGATAATGAATCTCCTTGTCTTAACCCCTTGTTGGGTTTAAACTTCTCTGTAGAGCTTCCATTCACTAAGTCTGATAAATGAGACGAAGTGATACACCATCGAATCCAAGAAATCCATTTGTTGCCAAAATCATGCTTCTGAAAAATAGTAAATAGCGAATGCCAATTCACATTATTGAAAGCTTTCTCCATATCGATCTTGCAAAGAATACCAGGTTTCTTGTCTTTCAATCTACTGTCCACACATTCATTAGCGATTAGGACACCATCAGGGATTTATTTTTCATAAATAAACGCCCCTTGAAAATCTGAAATAAGAGCCGGCATTACTTTCTTCAACCTTACTGCGAGCAATTTGGACAAGATCTTATAAACACTACCTATGAGACTTAGCGGCCTAAAGTCTTTAGGCGTACAAAAATCATCTTTCTTCGGAATTAAAGTGATGAAAGAACAGTTGAGTCTCCAATCAAGAGATCCGTACCTGTGAAAGTCATTAAAAAGACTCATAAGATCATCTTTTAAAACACCCCAACACTTTTTGAAAAATTCAGCCGTAAACCCATCTGGTCATGGCGCCTTGTTACCACCCATCTTCTTAATCACATCCCAAACCTCCTCTTCAGTGAACTCACGCTCAAGCCAGACTTTATCCTCCTCAATAATTTTAGGAAAATCAAGATTCTCCATACAAGAATTCACTTCTACGCCTTGGGTGAAAAGATTAATGTATAAACTTCTTAGTTATTCCTTAATAATACTTGCATCAAAACAGTCTGAACCGCCTACTTGTAGCTTCTCAATGGTGTTGCGCTTCTTCCTTGCACTTGCGATACTATGAAAATAACTTGCATTAGTATCTCCCCACCGAAAATCATTCTGCTTCGCCCATAAATGTCATTTCCTATCCTCCATTGATTCAATCTCCCTTAGCTTGATTTTGCATTGAGCTCTCTCCTCGAGTTGTTAATGATGTAAAGCACCGGCTTCCTCTAAAATATTCAGGTCATGAATTCTTTCCGTAAGAGAAGCTTTTTCCCTGGTAACATTATCGAACTCCTGTAATCTCCATGGCTTGATAAGATGTTTCAAGTTTTGGAGTTTGAGAAAAAATTTAGTGCTCGCGCTACCATTATAATCCATAACCCCCCACCACTGCTCAACCTTCCTCACAAAATCATTGTGTTCAACCCACAGCCTATCTAGTTTGAAATATGGCTTCGATTATGGTCCGAAATGGTTCTTGTCAACACCACCTGAAGAGCATTAGGGAATGCTTCCTCAAAATCGTGACTAAAGAGAAAACAATCCAGCCTACATAGAAGAGGATTAGCCTGATTATTAGACCATGTAAAAGACCCCCCTATCATCGGTTGATCTATCAACTCCAACTCTAGAATGAAATTATTAAGCAAAGCTCTGTTTCTTCTGTCCCCATCACCACGATTCCTCTCTGCATTCGATCTAACGGCATTCAAATCACCCGCAATGCATATAGGACCGTTCCACCATCTTCTTGCTTCCTCCATGTCAACCCAAAACTCCGTTCTTGGATCAAACTCACAAGGACTGTATGCATTCACAACAGCCCATTTAAAACCATTAATACGAGTCGAAAAAACTGAAGTGATGTTATTGTACCCCAATCTCTCATCAATATTTTCCAGCCTAGAACTATCCCATATAGT
Source organism: Papaver bracteatum (assembly GCA_023529315.1). NCBI lineage: Eukaryota > Viridiplantae > Streptophyta > Magnoliopsida > Ranunculales > Papaveraceae > Papaver > Papaver bracteatum. The sequence goes on along the minus strand of JAJJWX010000473.1, from coordinate 627,937 downwards.
CAACAAGCCACCACTGCTGCCTACCGACATGATATACGACCATCCGTAGTTATCATCATACCACAAAGATCTAACAAACCAATCTGTTATGTTTTGTATTTTAGTCTCCTGAATCAAACACAAAGCACATCTCTGAGAAAATACCAAATTCTTAACTGATACTTGTTTGTTAAAGTCATTCATGCCTCTGATATTCCAACACAAAATTTTAAAATCCATTTAAAAACGTTTCTTCCCTTGCTGCTCGGACACCCTCCGAACTGCTATCCTCTTCACCTCCACTGACATCATTCTCCTCTTCTTCACCCCTATCCAGAACATTCACTCCTTCCTCTTCAGCGCCATTACCCATCCCCTCATTATTAACAACTTCTGAATGTTTAAATCTTTGTTTGTATCTCAACACCAAACTTGTCATGTTCATTTTTAATGTTTCCTTTTGCACCTGACTAATGCTCCCATAACAACAAGCCACCTGAACAAGGGAATCTATAGTTTTTTTCTATTAATTGCCCTTCATTTTCCTCGGTTTGTTGCTGCACCAGTTCTAAATTCTGTACTACTTTGTCCTCCAGAATCTTCCTAGGAACTTCCCCATCAGAATTTCTATTCACCGAGTCCTCACCTGAATTCTCCTCCTGTGATATTGGAGTGTATCTAGAACCGTACACTGAATTTGATTTCGAATTCGAGTTCAAATCCGAGTGCGCTACTGAGTGAGCCCGAGAGTCTAACTGTTGAATCTCTACACTCCTGTTCCTTGGAACAAAAACCCAGCTTCCTTCCTCTTCTTCAATCACCCGTAGTCCAGTCTCCATATTACTATATTCTTGGAGCAAACATGCAGGTGATTGTCTTCTGCTCTCAACACCAGCTCCGTCCAAATCTTCCACCTCCACAGATTTTTTATACTCTGCAACTCGAGCTTCAAAGTCATCCACTGCCTTTAAATAATCCTGACTCGATAAAGCCTCTACTACTTCATAATATGGCTCCCACTGAACTGTCAAAACAATCTTCTCACCATCAAGATGTGTAACTATCACAGCCGGAATACTTTGCACATCACCATTAACCGATATACGTAAAAAGTGAGCTTTCCTGTCCAGTTTGAAGTCCAACGTCTCACGGGATATTATTGCCAAACCCCCAATTTCCTGCCCGATAGCCTTGAAGATCTCCATACTCCACATACGTGTTGGCAGTCCTCGTATCTTAAACCATTTGATAGGTTTATTAATGTGATCCATCTTAATCAATTGATCCTCCTTCATCTCCGACTTGCCCACTGATATCTTCTTAGCTATTTCTCCATCTTCTTTCTGTTATCTTGTTAATAAACTATCAAAAGACTCTCCTTGCCACTTATATATTTTGATTATCACCCCTTTTGCTTCCCAAATTTCCGGTTTCCATAGCATCCTCCATTCAACCGCTTCCAATTGCACTAATGTTGTTAATTTGTTCACTTCATCCATCCTTAGGTAGTTGTCCCAACCAAAACTTCGTTTAATCATTACTGCAACTCTCCCCCAACCAATATTCTTTGAGATTTTAACAACTCCCTTATTAGCCTGAGAGACTATATTTGGATACTCAGCAATAGAGCGTAAACTGCCTATTGTTCCCCCTTGTGTCATTGAATCCTTTTCACGACAAAATGACTCAAAACTAGGGCTGCACAACGGGTAGGGTGGGTAGGATATGGCCCATTTCGCCACCCTACCCGATTACTGGTGGGTAAGAAAATTTTTACCCGCCACCCTACCCGCCATTAAACGGGTAAGATCCTACCCAACCCATTAATTGGCGGGCCGGGTAGGATAGGGTGGCGGGTATACCCGTTGTTTTTTTTTTTTTCTCTTTTCTTTGTACTGAATAGAAAACTTAAATTACAAGGTACATATTTTACATGAAACTTTCAAACCTCAAAAAGTATGATTTACACATTGCACTGCTGGGAATGAAGATTACAGGAAATGAATTGTTTAACTATCTCACAACGCTGACACCGTTGCTGTCTATAGAAGAAGACAATAATATGGGCTTCTTCAACCAGTATTGGTCAAGCCTTTGCCTTTGCATACTCCATGTAATCGAAGTCGATCTCATTTACATGTTCCGGTGAACCAAACACTGTAGTCAGATGGAGGGTCTAAGGAATAGCGTCAAAAAACAAAGTGAGGTGCAGAAGTTTCCTTTTTTGGCCTAGAAGATCTCTCCCAATAATTCACTTCATCCTGGGATAATGCTTGAATTTTATCAGCGAAGTGAACACAATGGAAAGCTTACCGAGATTATTCCCCACAGGCCCCAAGCCAAATGGCTTGCAAGGGTGAACTTCTCTACATCTTCGAGTAGCTCTTCCACGTCAACGTCGCTTGGGTGTTTGCCTAAGACAAATCAAAAAAGGTGCTAAGTAACAAACTGAAGAAAGAATATGTCATCAAGAAACTCATCCAAATCAAGATAGTTAAAATGTCCAAACAACGAAGATTCAAGCATTGTATATGCTACATTCTAATTAATTATGAACACAAGTCTACTTTTAAACTAGCCACCTAGACTTAAATAGTCATCCGAATTTAAGAAACTACAAGCAAATCAATAAAAATTTGAGCCACAATACTTTTAAACCATAGCCCTACATTCTATCTTTTGAGTAATATCAGAGACCCTCTGTTGCAAATATCAAAAGATAAAAACATCCCACAACCCCAGCAGACTCAGAACCCCTAAAATAATTAGAATATTAAAGAAAAATCAACACTAAGCTAAATAAAGTATCCAAAATGGTGGAGAAAGAAACACTAAACCAACATGGAAAAGCAGTAAGGCCTTAAAAGCTAAGAATAAACTCCACTCAGGAGTCAGGTCTACTAAAAACTTAACAGAAAGCAAGTTAAAGGTTGCAACTGAAAATTGTTAACCTAGACCAGGAGCAGGTAATAAGAACCAGAGAAAAATTAAAGCTACATGATGAAACAGCTACTAAAGTAGTTGGAGAAAGCAAATGTTTACGTCAGACATAAGAATCAAATCTCCAAGGAAAAACCAAGGAAACAAGAAATTCCAATAGCAACCAGTAATGCGACTGCAACAGTTACTAAACCTGAGAACAAAGTAGAAGAATACTGCAGCTGGAGAAAAGGTTCCCAATAGAAATAGAGGTTATAAGGCTCCAGTCAAGTCAGTTAGGCTCTTAATAGAAAGCAAGATATGAGGTTACCATAGAAAATGAAAAGTTTGACAAAGAAAAAGTGATATGAATCAGAGAGTAACAATTTAAGCAGTAGGAATATAGAGCTAGCGAAGTAATTGTAGCGAGCAGTCTACAAAGTAAGGAGTAACACCAAATGGGTTAGCTCAGGGAACCAAAGAATAACAAAGCAGTAAGGATTATATTCCTAACAACAAAATGAGCAACCCCACATAAAAATTACTTCAACTGCACAAAAAAATGGAAAAGGAAATCTGGGTTTAGTGAATTTTCACCTGAAAATTTGATATGTAACTTGAACCTATGGCACAATTGGGTTGAACCAGGATCTGATTTTGATAATGGAATTGAAAAAATCAAAAACTTGAACCGAAACCTAACATACTCATGGCTACTGCTTATCAAATCTCAAGATGGGTATACACAGAATCACATAAACCAGTCATACCCGAATGAAAAAACAGTACTAGAATAACAACAGAGGCAACACTAGGTCATTTCAATAAAACAAAGAAACCCATAATTAATGTAAAAATAAGCTAAAACAAATTAAGAAAACATGCAATCATGGTAATTACAACCTAACCAAGTTATAAATTGAAAAAACGAAATCAATCTACAACACCTTGATCAAATAACTAACAAATTGAATTAAGGGCAGAAGAAATTTTTAAAAACAAAACCAGTAGGGGAGATCCTTACCTCTCGCACCCAAAATTGACAAACCCCAAAGCTTAAATTTAGCTGTAAGGCTGAAATTCTTGCGTTTGGAGGTAAAAAAGATACTCGGTGGAAATGGTTACTTTAGATTTCTACTGATACATACGTTTTGATTTCGGTTATGATGATGAATGATTTGTGATAGTGGGTTTCGATCTTTGATGTGAGAGTTAGGTTCTTCTTCGATTTCTAACTTTGATTTCTAATTATTGAGAAACAAACTGGATTTTAATCTAGGGTTCTCTAAGGTTTCTGTGTAGACTGTAGAGAGGAGAACTAGAGAAGAACGAAGAGGAAAACGAAACGAAATGAAATTGGATTTTAGGTTGTGTTGATTAATAAAAAACCAACGGCACAGATGATCAATAAGAGAAAGATCAACGGCTACTATAAGCTGTTATATAAATAGGCGGGTAGGCGGGTAGGATAGGATAATTTCGAGCATTACCCGTCACCCTACCCATTTAACGGCGGATAAGAAATCTCTAACCGTCATCCTACCCGCCAAATAATGGGTAGGATAGGATATGGTTAAAATACTGGCGGGTAGGGTAGGATCGGCGGGTATGGATAGGGTATGTGCACCCCTACTCAAAACTTGGGATAATGCAGACCAGCATTGGTAGCTCTCTCCACAAGGAAAACAAATACTGTAAGCTTTGTCTTCTGCCCTCTTTTGAACCGTGATACTCTTAAATACATCCCCTCCTTGTTCTTCTGAATCTGCGTAAAGTAGACTTCTTCTCCAACCCTCTCTTTCCATTTAGTTTCTTCTGATCCATCATCCAGAATGCTGTCTAGAATTGTCTTCAACCAAGAAATCATATTTGAGTAAAAAGCTACCCAATCTTGATACCCTCTCCTTCCTATTTCTGTGATCTTCACAATACGAATGCTTCCAAAATAATGTATCTCAATCGAAAATGTTTTCCTTTCCAACTGAAAAATTCTACCATCTGGGTCTTTGGCTTCATCATACCCCTCTACTCCATCGTGATGCCTACTCTGCGATTGAGAAAAAGACCCCTCCATCCCAGCAGATAATTGCCTATTCCTCATTCTCAATACTCTTGCCTTGGATCTTCCGGTAATCATAAGAAATTGAAACCCTAAAAAAGAAAATACAAATTGTATTTGAAGAAAAAATAACGATTCTAACAAGCTCCACTAACCAATAAATCCCGGCCCTAAGGGGAAGGATCGAAGATCCATCCTTAGACTGCGGAGAAGTTCAGTTAGCACACTCTCAAACTGAATCAATCAAGATTGAAACGATTGAGAGGCTAAGCTTGTAAAAAAAAAATCGCCTGGAAAGAGAAGTTCCATAATTTTCGCCTGGTCTAGAATTTTCCGTGATCTTATATTAAAAATATCATTGCGTCACCAAAAAATGATCCCAAAGGTTGTAAGTTTAGTATCATCGTTGTTGAAAATCCGTAACTATAACAATGAGAAAATCATTGGTTCTCAATCATTGTTATACAATGTCATAGTATTATTACACATCGTCAAAGTCCAATTGCATCACAACTTCAACAACAATATTATGGTGATACTTCACTCCCCCTTAGTCAATACTCCATCTCACATGGAAACCACTCCCTCTTACATAATGATCCGAAAACCATATATATTTGCAGTGTGAACTACAATTAATTCTCCCCCCTTTTGTCAATAAAATTGGAAAAGGTACAAGAACGTGATCCTAATGAAATTTTCGTAAGAGACATTTCATGACCAAAGGTAAATGTTCTATCATCTTGTTTAGATGCAATCATAAAGCCGAGGCTAAATGCATTCATCAAGGAGTTTATAAAGATACAAGATAACCCCTAAAAATTCCACAGCCGCACTCCCCACAATAATTTGGAAATTAAGCTCAAGTTCAAATGAACTCTCCCCCATAAGATGTCATTCCCAAGGGAACAACAAGAGCGACCTTATTTTCAAGAGAAAAGAAGGATTTATTTAGACTCAACAAATTACATACAAGTATGAATTTGGAATCCAAAATATTCAATCATATTAACCAAAGCGAACCATGATTAATTTGACTAAATATGTTCAACACAAGTAAACTTATGGAGACTTAATTCATCGATTAGATTATTCACAAGAAAACCCATAAATACGCTAACCGGATTACACAATTAAACTAATCACAAAGTAATCAATTCAATTGTCCACATTTGACATGAGAAAAATCTATGGAGTGCTAACTAAATAATTACACAAGATGATTGATTTAGTTCATTTGGGCTCAACATAAGAGATTATGGAACCCCAACTAAGATTATCATAGAAAATGACAACCTTAACCGTACATGTACTCAACATGAGAGAACTCATGGAATACAAACTAAATAATCACACAAGTTTATTAAATTAGATCTTAATGCTCAACATTTTGCATCTTTATGGAACAACCAACCATGCCAATAAGAAATCGACTTAGTCGTATCGTGCTCAACATAAGATACAAGATGGAACCTTCACGGTAATACATAATAATATGGAATAATTAACCTCTATACCGTGGATAACAAAACAAGGACCTATTCTATTTTTCCATCACAAAGTGAAATAATAGACTTTATCCTTGAATCACAAAAGATTTTAACCTATCTTACATCAACAATTGACAATATAGGCTTAACTTTGTGTTTTTCCAAAAGTCCTTTCATTCCTTTATCAATATTTTCATACCAATATGTGAACGACTTTACTTTTGACAAAATATGGGACAATCAAGTTCACGGGCGTAAACATACAAATCCCATCAAAATATTGCAATATATAAAACCATAAAGATTAATACTGCAACTAGGGCTGTCAATGGGTCCGGGTCCTCCCGGGTATCACTGGACCCAGACCCGGACCCTACTTATAAAAGTCGGGTCCGGTTCCTAACGGTTCTGGGTCTGGTTCCTAAATTTGTGGACCCAGAACCGGACCCGTTAAAAATGCAGGGTACCCGTCGGTTCCGGATACCCATTGGGTATCAAGAAAACTATAAAAAAAACTTCAAAATCTTGATATATTTCTCTTTTTGGCCTGAATCTAAATTTTTTTTACAAAAATTTATTATTATTTCTTCATTAATGTACTAAATAAAGATTAAATGTAAGAAAAAAATGAAAAATGAAAAAAATTCTAAGCCAAAACTAGCAAAATACATATAATTTTGCTAAAAAAATGAAATAAAGTTAGACTAACCGGGTACCCATTACCCGTGGGTACCCGACGGGTATTACCCGTTTGGACCCGTTAAGATTCGGGTCCAATCGGGTAATTACCCCTCGGTTCCAAAGTTGTTAATGGGTCCAACTTTAGGACCCAGAACCGGACCCATTTCTACAGGGTCCTGGTAATGGGTACCCATTGACAGCCCTAACTGCAACCATCATCTTCCAAAACAACTTTAGAATTTAAACCAATAAATCTAAAAACAAGAAGTTGAAATCATTGGATATAGCTATGTGTAATCACAATCATTGTTATTCCAAAACACTAGTTATTCTTCTAAATAAAACAGAAAACACAGAAGATTTACTAGATATTAAGAACCAAAACAGAAAAAATTCCATGTCATACCGAACTAGGTTCAAATCGACAGTTCGGGACCTTCTTGAGCCTTAAGATCTTGAAGCTTGTGAGCATTTTCTGTACTTGTGATATCCTTATTTGGAAGTTCTTTAACATGGTTTTTGATGAGAACAAGATCAAACTTAACATTTTTCAACTCAGTTGTTACCATATCAAGACACTTCATTCTATCAACAAGTAGTTGCTTAGCCTTCTCAAATTCCATCAGGAAGTCAAGAACTGCATCCGATGAAATCTCTTCAGTCTCTTCTATATCCGAGAGTGAATCAGAGGATTGGGAAAGAGAACTAATAAGAATATCCTTTTCTTTATCGAGTTCGCAATATACCTCATTATCAATGACATCATTACTCAAGTCCGAAGAGCACTGAGAAGAAGCCATTGATAACATAAAACCTAGAGTAAACGAGTAACTCAATGAATTAGGTATATAAAGAAAAACTCGAGAGATTTAGGGTTACGGGATAGGTTTAAGGGATAACTTGAACCGTACGTGGACCCGTAGGATGGTTTTTCACAAAGCTCTACATGGAAAAAGGACACACTTTTATTTTCAAAGATGTTTTTAGAAAATGAACAATTAGAAAGAAAAATACTCACAAACCAGTGTCTGAACAATTATCTTTCTAAAAACGATAAGAGATTAGCTAGATAATTAGAGTCACATAGTTATGGAGTATACCTATCCACTTCTCTCACAACTGGGCTTTTTGTATGTGAGATATTCAACCTTGTGATTAATTCACACAAGTGTGAGCCTTTAGCTCATCAAAATAACATTGTTCATCTCTATCATTCTGTCTCTGATATGTGCTCTTTCTAGTGAGATAAGACACTGATTGATTATCTTTCTTATCAGGAGGACTAAATCTAGAACCTCTAACAATAGGTTCAAGAGGATATGAATATATAAGAGTCCATTTTCTAGATTTAGATTTATCAGAAACATCCTTATAAGTACAGGAATTGTTCTTATTAATACAACAAAAGGTTTGCCAGAAGGAACTTTATTCCTGTGATGAAATCTAGTGTAGAGATCATTCTCATAAGGTTTCTGATTTCTTGTGGGCATACGATTCACTGCTTTAGTCGACTGACTTTCTATTCCATTGACAGTGAAGAGAAGCAAATTACGAAGCTTAGAAATTTATTTCCTTCTTGCAAAACAATGAATAGCATAGTGATTCTGTTTCCCACAAAAAGTACAGGTTCGTAGAGGAGAAGCACTAACTGGCACTTGTTTAAACTTCATACCCATATGAGAAGATTGGAAGTTATACAAACTTTTCTTGACACAATCTTCTTCTGGAGAACATTTTTTCATATATGGTAATTCCTGAGAGTTAGTCACGGAAGAATTTCTCCTTAGTACAGAGTTTTCCTTTTCCAAGGTTTTACATTGTTCATGGGCTAGAGTAAGAGATGCACAAAGTTTTTCTTTTTTAGCACGAAGTCTGTTGAGATCTGATGAATGAGTCTCGAGCAAAAAAATTTCTCTAATTGAGTCCTCTTTAACAACTTCCTCAAGAGTACTAATCTTTTCTTGTTGTATAGTAGTTTCTTGTAGAAGTTTCTCAATGTTCTTGGAGAAGGACTTTATGATATGATAGATATCACGTTCTCGATTAAGAGACTTTTCAAATTCATCAATGAGCTGATCATGATTATTAAAATCAATATCTTTAGCTGTATGTTTTGAAATTCTGGTGAGTTCCTTTTCAGCTTATGCCACAGTGTCACATGCCTCATGAGAGGAAGAAATGTCATTATCACATTGAACATTCTTTCTACCTCGGGATTCGGAAGAATCAACTAAGGAATAATCCTTTGAGGTGTTTCCAAGACACTTGACATGGTCAAAAGATTTAGGAGACATTTTTGGTATGTGCAACAGAGATTCCGTCCACAGACTCAGATTGCCTTAAACACAGACTTGTAAGGTCTTTAATGTGTTTGCCTGCTCTGATACCAATTGAAAATGCGGAGGTCTAACAACCTCACCCAATATTTCGATTAGCAATCTGTATGGACAACTCCGAGTTAGTTTTCTAGAGAATCAACTAGACTCAATCAATAGAAAATACTCAAAGAGTTATTATCTCAATCTATAGATTTGATTTACTCAAGCAAATATGATTCGCGAGCCTAATCAAAGAGAGATAACTTGGATGGTACCAAAGACCAATATCCAAGTGTCAATCGATTTAAATCAACAACCAATAGGTCGGATATTCTAATCGATTGAACAACGCACAACCTATATTATTTTAATTATATTACAAAATATAATGCGGAATAGAAATAACACAGATACCAGAATTTTGTTAACGAGGAAACCGAAAATGCAGAAAAACCCCGGGACCTAGTCCAGATTAAACATACACTGTATTAAGCCGCTACAGACACTAGTCTACTCCAAATTAACTTCGGTCTGGACTGTAGTTAAACCCCAACCAATCTCACACTAATACAAGGTACAGTTATGCTCCTACGCCTCTGATCCCAGCAGGATACTGCGCACTTGATTCCCTTAGCTGATCTCACCCACAACCAAGAGTTGCTATGACCCAAAGTCGAAGACTTTAATAAACAAATCTGTCTCACACAAAAAAGTCTACAGGTAATAGATAAATTCGTCTCCCACGAATAAAACTACAAGTTTTGTTCCGTCTTTTGATAAATCAAGGTGAACATGAACCAATCGATAAAACAAGACTTATATTCCCGAAGAACATCTCAGTTTCATCAATCACCTCACAATAAACTTAATCGACGCAGCGAAGAAGATTATTGAGGAGTCACAAACAATGAGACGAAGATGTTTGTGACTAATTTTATCTTGCCTATCGGAGATAGAAATCTCAAGCCAATTATTACAATTGTACTTGTACGATAGAAATAGCAAGATCAGATCACACAACTACAAGAAAAGTAGTATCGGTTTGGCTTCACAATCCCAATAAAGTCTTTAAGTCGTTAACCCGAATTTAGAGAGAAAACTCAAGGGTTAATGGAGATCGACTCTAGCTTAGATAAAACTAGTATCACACAAGAAAAGTGTGTGGGGATTAGTTTTTCCAAAGGGTATAGTTCTCCCTCATATAGTCTTTCAAATCAGGGTTTGCAATTAATGTTAGCTTAGTAACAAAGCATTCAATATTCACCATTAGATGAAAACCTGATTAGACACAAACTAATATCTCTCAACCGTTAGATCGGAAACTTAGCTTGTCATACACACATGTACTTGACGTTTTGAGTTTGTGTAACCGTACCCAAACGTGTACAATGGTTGGTTCAATATTAGTCAAACAAATGGTTAGCAAAATGATAACTTTCATATCAACCATATTCTTCTTCGCCATAACTAGTCCAAATGACTCAAATGAACTAGTTAGAGAGTTGTTCAATTGATATGAGATCTCAAGCACTACAAGAAACACAATTGAATCAAAAACGATGTGATTCACTCGAATCATTTCATGAATTATAAAGCCACAGTTTGCAAAAGCATTCATTAGTAATTTAAGATAAGTTCATGAACACTGTTTTTAGACATAACCTCTTGAGTTCGCGGACAGAGTTCGCGGACTCAAGATAACCGGTTGAAGTAATAAACTCCAGCAGAAATTCCCGGGTTCGGGAGCTTCTGTCAGTTCACGGACTGGGTTCGCGGAATGCACATGAGCTTCAACTTCAGCAGATATTCTCGGGTTCGAGAACTTACGCCATTTCGTGGACTGGGTTCGCGGACTGAGTTGCTGCTCACGTTCCGGTTCCACTTGATCAACAAAGTTCGCAAACTTCGGTTCAACTGTTAAGGACTTATACATATATGTGTTGCTACAACAATTTTTATATCCCACAATGGTTATATAGTCAAAACTCTCATTTCAATCATTGAAACATTCTCAGAGGGCATTATATAGTTGTTATTCACAAACTATTTTTCGTCAAAGTGATTTCCAAAGTGATTGAAACATAATATGACTTTCGTCACTAGGAAAAGATGAACTCGTCTAAATCTAAATATTTACCAACACCCATTTCGAGAAATAGATAAGCGAGATATACTCAGCTCGAAATGTCACATGTGCATATTCTTAGTGTATATAGTAAAACGACTTTTGTCTCAAGATAGGAGATAGAGTAGATAGGATTTTGAGTGATATATAAGTTCAAGTCTCCACATACCTTTTATTCGATGAAGATTCACTGGTTCCTTGAGTAGTCCTTCGTCATGTATGATGATCGACATGGAGTTCTTGAGCTCAACTACACTTTCTATCCTAGTCCGAGACTTAGCTATAGTAGACTAGAAATCAATACTTTATAGTTTTGATCACTAAGATTGAAAAACATGCTTGAGATAGCAACGCATACAAGTTTAACCGAGTAGTGCTCTAACAATGTGTAATCATAATAATGGATATTCCAAACCACTAGTTATTATACTAAACAAAACAAAAAATAGAAGATTTACTAGGTAATAAGACCTTTGAAGAATTCTTTATCGTCCCCGAACTCCTTGTCGTCAACATCCATTAAAACATAAGGTTCATTAAGGTAGGAGTTTATATCAATAAACCTTCTAGGTTGCTGTTGTCGAACCGAGGCTTTCTGAATCTCATGAGTCTTATACACAAAAGCCTTTGTTTGTTGAATCTCCTTTCGCATCTCCTTTAACCCATCAAGAACATCAGAAAACTTATGAGAATTTGAAGGAACTGCTATTGGCTTCCTCACATTCCTTCATTTTCTTTTCAAAGTTGGAGCTAATGGATATTTTTATTTTTCCTTCATGATTGATTGATTAACAATCAAATTAACATCATATTCTTCAGAAGACATCATGCTTGGAGTATCCATAAACGTATGGTTTGTGAGAGGAAATCACAATTTGCTCAACAAGTAGTCTTGAGATAAAAGGAGGTTACAGAGAAGGAAAAAGACTTAGGGTTCGAAACCTTTAAACAGGTTCGTACACGACCAACTCTCAACCTTATGAAGAGTAGAATTTTCGATAATACCTTTTTTTTATTTGATAGACAAAAAAAAAATAAAAGAACTTTTCCTAAAGCCTGGAGAATACAAAATCATTGTCCCTTTTAATCAGGCACATGAGACAAGATTTTAAAAACAACACAATCAAGTTGCGTTGTGGTGAACAACAATTTGTCCACCATTTTCCTCTTGAGAGGAATCCACAAACTTTTGTCTATCAAAACCATTTGACCATATTTTCTTTTGTAATGGTCTTAGTTTATCCTTGGAAACTAACTTCTTAGACGAAGATAAAATCTTACATACCTCAGCGGTCTTCTGAGCCAGTTTAAGCTTTCTTGCTAAATGATTTGCTCTTCGTTGAAGTTTGTTGACGTGCCTTTGTTGGTGTTTGAACTTGTGACACTTTTGAATGTTCATGACCCTTTAATGAACAATATGAACACGTCAAACTTGGATAAAAATCAGGCTTCTGAGATGTGCAAGCAGCTAGGCATATAGTGGAACATGAAACATTATAAACCGAGTTTCCAAAGAATGGGTCAACTTTGTCTTCCTGAATAGTTGGATTATCTTCTGAAAGAATATCAAGATTGATGTATGTATTGCTACAATTATCAAACTCAATATTTCCACCAAGAAGTGCAACACTTGATTTCTCTTCTTCATTATATACATAGTCGTCAGACATTTCATCAAGAGTTGCATCAAGACCTTTGTTCCCAGTATATTTTCTACGATTTGGCCACTCTTTTACAAAATGACCAAATCCCTTACACTTAAAGCATTGAGGCATATCCTCATCTCCAGTTTCATCAATATCCCTGTTTTTAGGAGGAACACGATTATGAGGTTTGACTGATGCCTTGAGCTTATCTCTGGTGAACCGTTTACTTCTCTTTAGGAGAAGATCCCTAAACTGTCTTGTGATCATCGAGACTGATTTGTCAAGATCTTCATCTGATGAATCTGTCTCAGAGTGATCATCTTCGGATATATACACTTTTTTTACTTTTATCAACTAATTTAGTGTCTTTTAGTGCTTTGAACGCAACATCCTTAGATTTGGATGAATGTTCATGATCAAAGATCTTAAGCTTTCCAACCAGCGTATTTCTGGAGAGAGTATCAAGGTTATTTCCCTCAACGATGGCATGCTTCTTAGAATCGTATATAAATGGCAACGATCTGAGAATTTTCATCACAATGTCCTTTTCAGGAATAGTCTTACCCAATGCAGATATTTCTTCATCTGCCATACATAAGTTTTCCCAATCAGAATTAAGGTTTTGAAGCCTAGCTTCCTTTTCACTGGTATTACCTTCAAATACGGTTGCTAAGATATCCCAAGCTTCTTGCGACTTAGTACAATTAGATACATGGTGTTGAAGATTGGGGGTAATGGCATGTATGATGGCATTCAAACCGTCAGAGTTTTGCTTAGCAGCAAGAATCTCGACAGGGGTGTATTCGCCAATATTTATTGGAACGTATACATCTCCAACTGCCTCAACGGGAGCATCATAGCCATTAAAAACATATACCCATGATTGAAAATCACGTGCTTGAAGAAAATCTCGCATAACGATTTTCCACCATAAGTAATTAGAGCCATCGAAGACTGGTGGTACGTTTATTGAGATAGGACCTCTGTCCATAGAGTCAGATTGCTACAAACACAGACTTGTAAGGTTTTGAACGTGTTTGCCTGCTCTGATACTAATTGAAAAAACGGGTGTCTAACAACCACACCCAATATTTCAATTAGCAATCTCTATGGACAAACTCCGAGTTACTTTCTAGATAATCAACTAGACAGACAGACTCAATAAAAATATCTCAAGGAGTTATTATCTCAATCTCACTTGATTTGATCTATATTCAAGCAAACATAAATATGCGAGTCTTTATCAAATTCAAGGAGATAACTTGGATGGTACCAAAGACCAATATCCAAATGTCCATCAATTTAAATCAACAACCAAAAAGGTCGGATATTCTAATTAATTGAACAGCGCACAACCTGTATTATTTCAATTATATAACAAAATATAATGCGGAAATAAATAACACAGACACCAGAATTTTGTTAACGAGGAAACTGCAAATGCAGAAAAACCCCGGGACCTAGTCTAGATTAAACATACACTGTATTAAGCCGCTACAGACACTAGCCTACTCCAAGCTAACTTCGGTCTGGACTATAGTTGAACCCCAATCAATCTCATATTTATCCAAGAGACAGTTATGCTCCTACGCCTCTGATCTCAACAGGATACTGCGCACTTGATTCCCTTAGATGATCTCACCCACAACCAAGAGTTGCTACGACCCGAAGTCGAAGACTTTAATAAATAAATTTGTATCATACAAAAAAGTCTACAGTAATAGATAAATCTGTCTCCCACGAATATACCTACAAGTTTTGTTTCGTCTTTTGATAAATCAAGGTGAACATGAACCAATTGATAAAACCAGACTTATATTCTCGAAGAACAGCTCAGCTTTATCAATCACCTCACAATAGTCTTAATTGACGCAGTGAAAAAAGATATTGTGGAATCACAAACGATAAGACGAAGTGTTTGTGACTACTTTTATATCTTACCTATCAAAGATAGAAATCTCAATCCAATTATTACAATTGTACTCGTACGATAGAAACAACAAGATCAGATCACACAACTACAAGAAAAGTAGTATCGGTCTGGCTTCACAATCCAAATGAAGTCTTTAAGTCGTTAACCTAGTTTTAGAAGAAGAAAACCAAAGGTTAAATGAGAATCAAATCTAGCTTAACACAACTAGTATCACACAGAATGTGTGGGGATCAGGTTTCCCAGTTGCTAGAGTTCTCCCTTATATAATCTCTTAAATCAGGGTTTGCAATCAATGTTAGCTTAGTAACAAATCATTAAATATTCGCCGTTAGATGAAACCTGATTAGATTCAAGCTAATATTTATCAACCGTTAGATCAAAAACATACAAAAGTATTATTGTTGACTAAGGTCTTGAAGGTACAGTTAACAATATCAGCTCAAAAAGCGGGGGTACAACAACCACACCCAATATTTCATTCAGCAATCTGAATAGACAAACTCCAATATACTTTCAAGAGAATCAACTAGATAGTCAGACTCAATCTATAGAAAAGTATATCAAAGAGTTTTATATCTCTATCTCTTAATTCAATCCACAAACAACAAATAAGAATTTGCGATTCCGATTGAATATAAGAGAAATAAATTGAATGGTACCTAAGACCAATTGTTAGAGCATTGCTTGGTCGAACTCGCAAGCATTTCCATCTCAAGCTTGTTTGTCAAGTTTAGTTTCTAAAACTATTAGTCTTGATTTCTAGTTTACTTATAGCTAAGTCTCGGACTAGGATAGTAAGTGTAGTTGAGATTTAGACTCCACGGAGTTCATCGAATGAAGACGAATAATTACTCAAGGGAACTTGTGGAACTTCATCAACAAATAGGTATGTGGAAACTTGAACTTATATATCACTCAAAATTCAATCTATTATATCTCCTGTTTTGAGACAAAAATCATATTGTTATATAGACTTCAATTATACACATGTGTTATTTCGAGTCGAGTTTAACTCACTTATCCATGCCTCGAAAAATGTGTTGGTAAGCTTTCGCTTTGGCCAAGTTCATCTTTACTCGTGACGAAAGTCATGTTGATTATTTCAATAACTTGAAAATCGCTTTGCAGAAAAATATTTTGTGAATAACAACTATATAACATCCTCTAAGAAAGTTTCAATGATTGAAATGAGAATTTAGAACATGTAACCATCTTTGGATATAAACATAGTGTGTTCTCACATTTGTATAAAAGTCCAAAACCGGGAACCTGAAGTATGCGTACCCGTACACGTACTGGCGGTTATTGGAAATCAGGGTGAGTATACGTACCCATACGCATACTAGCGGAAAGTTCACATCCATGAATTTCTGCTGGAGTTTGAAAATGAAAAAAAAAACTCAATCCGGTTACTTAAGTACTCGTACCTGTTCGCATACTTAGGTAGGTTACTTTCTAAAATCTGTTTGTTCATGAACTAAAACATTTGTATAATAAGGAATGCAATCTTTGCAAACCGTATCTATAATGTTCGTGAATTGATTTGAGTGAATAAAAATCGATTTTTCTTCGATTGTGTCATGTATACTTCTATAAGATCTAAGCAATTGAACAACTCTCTCACTAATTCATTTGAGTCACTTGAATTAGTTATGGTGAAGATGAATAAGGTTGATATGAAAGTGCTCATATGACTAACCATTGGTTAACTATTGTTGAACCAACTAAGTGTACACGTTTAGGTACGGTTACCCAAACCTAAATGAAAGTGCATTTCATTTGTGTATAAAAAACTAAGTTCGATCTAACGGTTGAAATATATTAGCTTGAATCTAATCAGGTTTTCATCTAACGGTGAATATTGAATGCTTTGTTACCAAGGTAACTTAGATTGAAAACCCTGATTTGGAGACTATATAAAGGAGAACTCTAAAAACTAGGAAACCCAATCCCCACACCTCTTGTGTGATACTAGTTGCATAAACTAGAGTCGATTCTCCTTTAACCTTAGGTTTTTTATGAAACCCTGTAGGTTAACGACTTGAAGACTTTATTGGGATTGTGAAGCCAGACCCAACTATTTTCTGTGTAGTTGCGTGATATGATTTTGTTGTTTCTATCGTATTGAGTACAATCGTAAAATTTGGCTTGAGATTGATATCTCCGATATGCAAGATAGAAAAGTAATCACAAATACCTTCGTCTCATCGTTTGTGATTCCACAATATCTTATTTCTCTAGTCGATTAAGATTATTATGAGGTGATTGATAATTCTAAGTTGTTTTTCAGGAATATAAGTCAGGGTTATCAATTGGTTCCTGTTCACCTTGATTTATCAAAAGACGAAACAAAACTCGTAGGTTTATCTGTGGAAGATAGATTTATCTATTCATTAGACTTTTCTGTGTGAGACAGATTTTTTTATTTAAGTCTTCGACTTTGGGTCATAGCAACTCTTGGTTATGGGTGAGACCAACTAAGGGAATTAAGTGCGTAGTATCCTGCTGGGATCAGAGACGTAAGGAACACAACTGTACCTTGAATCAGTGTGAGATTGATTAGGGTTCAACTACAATCCAGACCGAAGTTAGTTTGTAGTAGGCTAGTGTCTGTAGCGGCTTAATACAGTATGGTGTTCAAATCTGGACTAGGTCCCGAGGTTTTTCTGCATTTGCGGTTTCCTTGTTAACAAAATTTCTGGTGTCTGTGTTATTTCTTTTCCGCATTATATTTTGTTATATAATTAAAATATCACAGGTTGTGCGTTGAATCGATCAATTGGTAAATTCAACCTTTGGTTGTTGATTGAAATCCTTAAACATTGGTCTTTGGTATTGTTCAAGTTATTTCTCTTGTATTCAATCAGGCTCGCAAATTCTATTTGTTTGATAGTGGATTGAATCGAGAAATCGAGATATAACTCTTTGATATACTTTTATTAAGATTGAGTCTGACTGTCTAGTTGATTCTCTTATAAGTATATTGGAGTTAGTCCATACAGATTGATAAGTGAAATATTGGGTGTGGTTGTTATACCCCCGCTTTTTCACCAATGTTCAAGGATCAATCAATTTCAATCAACAACCAAAGGTTGGATTTACCAATTGATCGATTTAAAGCACAACTGTGATATCTCTATTATATAACAAAATATAATGCGAAAAGATATAACACAGACACCATAAGTTTTGTTAACGAGGAAACTGCAAATGCAAAAAAAAAACCCCGGGGAACTAGTCCATCTTTGAACACCACATTGTATTAAGCCGCTACAGACACTAACCTACTACCAATGAACTTCGGACAGGAATGTTGTTGAGCCCTAATCAATCTCACGTTGATCAACGTATAGCTGCGCTCCTTACATCTCTGAACCCCAGCAGCATTATACCAACGACTAAGAGTTGTTACGACCCAAAGTCGAAGACTTGATAAAGAAATTTGTCTGACACAGAAAAGTCTATTGGAATAGATAAATTTGTCTCCGACAGAAATACCTACGAGTTTTGTTTTATCTTTTAATAAATCAAGGTGCACATGAACTAATTGATAACCCGGACTTATATTCCCGAAGAACAACCTAGTATTATCAATCACCTCACAGTAATCTTAATCGTATTGTGGAATCACAAACGATGAGACGAAGATGTTTGTGGTAACTTTTTATCTTGCGTATTGGCGAATCAATCTCTAGAAAATCATAGAGAAGATAGTACTCAATAACATAGAACATGGCAAGATCAGAACATACAACTATAAAGAAAATAGTTGGGTCTAGCTTCACAATCCCAATGAAGCCTTTAAGTTGTTAACCTACAGGGTTTCGTGAAAAACCTAAGGTTAAAGGAGAATCGACTCTAGTCGCAACTAGTATCACACATGAGGTGTGAGGATTAGGTTTCCCAGTTACTAGAGTTCTTATTTATATAGTTTTCAAATCAGGGTTTGCAATCTAAGTTACCTTGGTAACTAAGCATTCAATATTCACCGTTAGATGCAAACCTGATTAGATACAAGCTAATATCTTTCAATCGTTAGATCGAACTTAGCTTGTTATACACAAATGAAATATACCCTCATTGAGGTTTAAGTAACCGTACCTAAACGTGTACACTAGCTTGGTTGGCTCATCAATAGTTAACCGAGGTTAGGTTAAAGAGTTGTTCAATTGCTATATTCTCATAGATGTATACAAGAACACAGTTGAAGCAAAATCGGTTTGATTCACTTGAATCAACTCATGAACATTATAGCCACGGTTTTCAAAGAATGCATTCCTTATTATATAAATGTATTTTCTCATGTCACAACCGATTTTAGAACTTTAACCACTCAAGTATGCAAACGGGTACGCATACTTGAGTAGCCGGACCAAGTTTGGTTTTTGCCAGTATGCGAACTGGTACGCATACCTCCAAACCTAGCAGAATTTTCCGGACATGAACCTTACACAGTATGCGTACGCGTACTTAGGTTCCCGGACTTCTCAAACCAACATGTATGCATACGAGTATGCATACTATGGTTCCCGGACATGGATCACATATATGCAAGAGTGCATAACATGTTTATAATTTAATGTTGGTTAAGTGTTCTAAACTCTATTTCAATCATTGAAACATTCTTAGAGGATGACAATAGATGTTTTCACACATTATTAGCATCAAAGCAATTTTCAAGTTATTAAAATAATCATAACGAAACATTCCAAGTCTACACCAAATGATTGTATCACACAAACCATGTAAGATGTTACTCGGAGATTTTCACATGATCATCTTTTAACTTTCGTCAAGAATGTAAGATGAACTTGGTTGAAGCGAAAGCTTACCAACACATATTTTGAGAAATATGTAAGCGAGTTAAACTGAGATCGAAATCTCAAATGTGCATAATCGAAAACTATGTAATACTAATTTTTTCTCAATATAGGAGACATAGTAGAAATATATTTTCCAAGTGATAGATGAGTTTCAGTCTCCACATTCCTTTTGTTGATGAAGTTCCACAAGCTCTCCTTAGTAGTTCTTCGTCTTCAAATGATGAACGTCATGAAGTTTAATGCTCAACTACACAATCTATCCTAGTTCGAGACATCACTATAAGTAAACTAAAAATTAAGACTTATAATTTTGATAACTAACACTGACAAACAAGCTTGAGATAGCAACGCTTGCGAGTTCAACCGAGCAGTGCTCTAACAATCTCCCCCTTTGTCAATTTTAGTGACAAAACTATATGAATTACAAAATAAATAAACTTTGTAGCTTCTCATCCAAATGCTTGATCTCCTTGGTTATTTAACATTACTCGAAATCTTCGTCACTTCCAAGTACTCCAATGATTCTAAATGTGTTCAACTCAGCATCATAGTTTTTAAAGATCAGTAGCTATAACAATGAGAAAACAATTGCTCTCAATCAGTGTTATACAATGTCATAGTATTATTATACAACATCAAAGTCCAATTGTATCACAATTTTGACAACAATAATATGGTGATATGTATCACTCCCCCTTAGTCAATACTTCATCTCAATATGAAAACCACTCCCCCTTACATAATGATCCGTAAACCATATGTATTTGTAGTGCGAACTACACAATAATTCTCCCCCTTTTTGTCAATATTAATTGGCAAAGGTACGAAAACTAGTGGGATCCTCATGAAATTTTCATAGAGATACTTCATGACCAAAAGAGAACAACATACCAACTTGTTTAGATGCCATCAAATAGCCAAAACTAAATGCATTCATCAAGGAGTTTATGAAGATACAAGATAACTCCTACAATATTCCACAGCCGCACTCCCCACAAAGATTTGGCAATTAAGCACAAGTTCAATTAAGAACTCTCCCCCATAAAATGTCATTCCCGAAAGAATAACAAGAGTGACCTTACTTTCACAAGAAAAGAAGGATTTCTTTGGACATTAACAAATCACATGAAACATGAATTTATATCCAAAAATTTCAATTGAATTAACCACAAGGAAAATGATCAATTCAATTGGACATGCTTAACATAAGAGAACTTACGGAGCAACATAGTATATACACAAAGATGTGGATCAGGGAAAGAACAATACTGCGGAATAATCAAAGATTCATTCTATTTTTCATCACTATTTGCACAATGACATATAATATACTTAATCTTTGAAAACAAAAGTTCATCCTTTCTTCCATCAATGTTTGCATGATGACATAAAATGCTTAACTTTTGAAGTCAAAAGTTCATTCTATACTTTCATATCGACATATAATAGAGTTAACATTTGAACAAATATGGGACAGTCAAGGTTCACGGACGTAAACAACATATCTCATAACAATTTGCAATATACAAAATCATAAAGATTAATACTGCCAAAATCTTCTTCCAAATAAACTTTAGAATTTAAATAAATAAATCTAAAATTATTGCAAGATGAAAACGTTGGCAATAACTATTTGCTCTCAAAATAATGGGTATTCCAAACCCTAGTTATCCTTCTTAAAAACACAATAATAAATTCTCATAAGAAGTTTCCCAGACAATGATTAAAAAAACAAATCTAAAAAAACAACAAAACAAATCACATGTTTAAAAACAGTGTTCGTGTTCAGAGTCTTCATGGTTTTCAAGACCTTTAAGCTTGTGACTGACAGTATTGATTGCTTCTTTGGAGAATATATCCTCTTTGAGAAGATCATTAACATGTGTCTTCGTGAGAACAAGGTTAGAGTTAACCTTTTTCAAATCAATTCGTAACACATCAACATCCTTCATGGAGTTTCCAAGCTTTAGTTTTTCTTTCCCGAGATTATTGAGAAAACCATGAACCACCTCAGCAGAGACCATCTCAACCTTTTCTCTATCTTGATGAGAATATGCATAATAACATGATGCACCGGGTTTGAGTTCGTTAGCTTGAACAATGGTTCTTTTCTTCTTTAAAACGAACTCAAAATATACAACAACATCAATAGAATCAGCTGGAAAATCCCAAGAACTATGAGGAGAAGCCATTCTTAAGAAATAGAGTATGCGTACTCTCATAAAAAGTTTGGTCTATATATACGGCTTCACAAGGAAACAGAAAATTCCAAAGTTGGTCCGTGACATATAACCAGGGTACCTGTACGAACATAACCTTAACCCATAGGCGGAAAATACTGACGCCAAAAATTGCAAACCAAAAAAATGTTTGCACGAAAAAATTGTCAAGTGAATTCTTTCACAATTCTTAGCTCAATAGTTTAGAGCATAAGAGTAGCATTTTGACATCTCAAAAGTTCAAAAGGAAATTAAAAAAACAAAAACCTGACAAGTCCAAACATAAATATTTATGCAAAAATGTTTGTGGATGATAATCTAGCTAAGAACGATAAGAAAGTAGCTAGAGAATCAGAAAACATTTTGCCATCAAGTATACCTAACCATATCTCACTCAACCAGGATTTTTGTGAATGAGATTTCAACCTTGTGATTAATTAACACAAGTATGAGCCTCAGGCTCATCAAATGAAAGTTGTTTTTGGATAAACCTCTTTCTCCTGATCTTTGGAGGAAACCCCTTTTTATGCGAAAAGTTATCATAAAACTTACTATCATCAAAATACGACGTATAGTATGTATTCTTACCTGAAGAATTTTGACTAGAGGGAATTGACAGCTTGTTAATGATTTCTTTATATCCTTCAATTATTGGATTTAAGTTGTCTTCCATTCCTCCATTCTTGCTTCCTTCTTCTGGTACTTTTTTTACATCAAGAACAACATTATTTCCCTTTTTAATAGAAGAAGATCCTTGAGATCTTCTTGGACGAGATGGTTTAGGAAGACTGTTACACATTTGAACATTTAAGGAACACATCGAACTGACTTTCCTGGTAGTATACACAGGGTGAAATACTAAAACCAATTGGTCTAGACATATGAATGTCAATTACACCTTTGAGAATTAAATCTAAGGTGTGTTGAAGACGAATAATAGAATTGTCATTCAACCTAGATTTTCTATTTTGTTCAACATGTCCTTTTGAATCACAAAAGAGACACACTTTATGATCACCTGAGTGATTAGACAGAACATTCTTAACACCATCGCTGGGAGGTGTCTTCCTTCCATGTGATGTGGATATTCCTTGATTAGGGGACATAAGCACATCTTTTCCAACATGAAGAGATTTATGTTTTGCTTCTGGAACTGAATTTTTTACAGTTAAATCAGAAGCGATTGGTATAGTGGACTCTTTGGAACATTCTTGAATAGAGAGTTTACTCAAAAGAAGTTCAGTTTCTAAAGCATCCTCTATGAGATTTTCCTCAAGCAGATTTCGTGAAGAACAGACTGAGACGTTTTCCTCTCGAAGGACCTTTAGAAAAGAGTCACGTTCATTTACCATACCAACAAGAACACTGACTTTGTGTTTTAAGCTGTTGACATCATCAGCCTGGATTCTAACAAGTTTTAGAATCATTGCACTCTCTTTGTCTGCTTCCCTTTCAACTTCAGAGTTAGACTCGTCAGTAAGGTAATCCGGGTAACACTTGTCAATGGAAGTCTGTTTCGTTGGAACACTAGGTTCGTCTATATTCGAGATTGATAAATCTTTCTATTTAATAGATTTCATAGAAACAAAACTTTTATTTCCGGTGATGTGTTTATTAAAGATAACATTTCTGCCCATATTCAGATCGCTACAAACACAGACTTATGAGGTCTTAAATGTGTTTTCCTGCTCAAATACAAATTGAAAAAGTGGGGATACAACAACCACACCCAATATTTCGTTCGGCAATCTGAATAGACAAACTCCAATATACTTTCAAGAGAATCAACTAGACAGTCAGACTCAATCTATAGAAAAGTATATCAAAGAGTTTTATATCTATATCTCTTAATTAAATCCGCAAACAACAAATAGGAATTTGCTAGCCTGATTGAATACAAGAGAAATAACATGAACGGTACCAGAGACCAATGTTCAAGGATCAATCAATTTCAATCAACAACCAAAAGTTGGATTTACCAATTGATATATTCAATGCACAACCTGTGATATTTCAATTATATCATTAGTATAAAACAAGGTTTGGACAAGTTAGCCTTTGTTAGTGGTGGTCAGGATTTGTCCTTGCAGAGATAAATCAAGGGTTGTGGTTCCTCATACCACCCCCTACATCTCGCACATGTGGCGTTCATTACAATATTATGAATGAAAAATAAGCACTCAAGTCAAGATATGGAACTTTAAAAATTATAACGGGGAGGTTTGAACCCATGACCTATTGTGTCATAAGAGTGGCCTCTAACCAGTGTTCCACCTTGGTTGGAATTGATAGAAAAGATAAATCAACTTTGGTGCTTTGTTCAACTTAAATACCATAATTGCTTTATTAATTAGTGTTTCACTAATTGCATATGATAAATAATGTATTCATTATAAAGTGTTTCATTAAATAGTGTTTCATTAATTAGTGTTTCACTAATTGCTCATAATAAATCACTAATTATTTTTTAATTATAAATGTTTTCTTAATTAATTATAATATTTATTTCTATTAATAAGTAATTTTGATAAATAATATCAATAGACATTTTATGTGACAATGAGTAGTAGAAGAGATGGAGGCCGAAAGATAAGTGGTGGTTAAGGGCGGAGCCAAGCAAAATTATATTTATTTTGTTATTTTATCGTAAAATTGGATAAAAAGTCAATTTTTCACATGTAACCAACTTGCCAAGAATTTTTTCTCCCTCTCTCCTCAAAATCCTGGCTCCGCCCTAGTTTGTGGTGGAAGAAATAGTGACGGTGAATGCTAGTGAGTGGTGATGGACAATATTAATTTTAGGTTTTCGTTACAACATCGATAACATCGTAGTGTGGAAGATGTGGTTAGTTGTTTTTAACACTTTTGATAAATGAAGGTACCATATATTTCAGGGATGATATCATACAAGTTAATATTTTCATGATCGTAGTTGGATCACCCAAATGGTACCCCTGTTATCTTTGGTACTATATCGTATAAATCATGATTTTTTAATGTTAAAATAAAATTGATTGCAAAACAAAAAAGAATATATATGCGGGAAAAAAATAATGAAACTAATCAATTGACGAAATTTTGCTCAATCTAAACCTCATACATGGCATTTGTGATTGAAAATTAGAATTGCGTCCAACAACCTACATGGGATGGGCGGCAGTGATGGTGGCAGTGGTGGAGTCAAAAATTGACATTGAGAAGGCCTATTTTAAAAAAAAAAAGAAACATGTAAACTTTGGTGGACTAAACCATAAATAATATGGACAAAGTATTATTTATAAAATAAACTAAAAAAATTATGTAGTTATTAAAAATTTAAAGGGTTAGATCCAGGTTAGTCAACCCTTGGCTCCGCCACTAGGTGGTGGTGGATAAAAAAAGTGGATTCAGATGGTTTTATGGTGGTGGTGGGTATTGGTGAACAAAAACATATTATGCTAATTTCAATAACAAAATGTGTAATGTTATATTATAAAGTATAAAACGTGGTTGATCATTCTAATGTTAAAATAAACTCGATAAAACACATGTCCATTTTAAAAATTTGGTACAATCAATTGCGATGTTATGTAATAACTAAACGAACGATACAAATCAAGATCAGAACATATGAAATTATTTATTATCGATTTGTTCATGTAAAGAGTGGTCAGGATTTTTCCTTGGCAAAGATAAATTTACCGCTGGGGTTTGTTCAACTTAACCATTTTTAAACGTTTTATTAATTAGTGTCTCATTGATTGTTCATAATGATTAATTAAATTTCTATTATAAATGTCCCTTTAATAATTTAACATAAATACATAATTTTATTAATAAATAATTTTACTAAAAACTATATTAATTCTAATGGTGGTAGTGGAAGTAGTGTTAGTATAAGTGGTGGCGGGTGTTTGTGAATGGTGGAGGCGGTAACATTACTATTGGTGGAAGAAATAGTGGCGGTGGATGGTTTTTATGGTGGTGGGTGTTGGTAATAGTAGTGTATAATAATAGTTTTTGCTTTTTTAGTGAGTTTTATTGACCAAGTAAAAAAAATAATCTTCACAAAACATGCAACATTGTATTGTGAAAGATGTAATCGGTTGTTTTTAGCACGATTGATAAGGACAAAATCCAAATATTTCGAGGATGATACCGGAACCTATAAGGCAATATGATGATGACTGTTCGATAACCCGTATTATGCAAAGGCAATTGGTGTACCCGCGTAAGAGAACATTATCGCTCTCTCAAGTACTATTACATTATTTTTCCTAAAAGACCATCAATGTCGAGTTGTTTCGCGACAACTACCTACAAAGATAACAACTTTCACTCAATTCCCGATATAAAACCTTATTGGCCGGGAAAATGTATTTGCATTCTAAAATATTTGTTTGAAAATTATGTTTGTTCATCAAAATCATCATAAAAAACTTTAAATCATAAATCTAAATTTCGCCTCCGAAGTTTATAGAATATTTTTTATATTTTACATTCTCAAATCATGCGACCTCTTGATGACAAATCAACAATATCAAATTACGGATCAATATGTGTAGGTTTCATTCACTGGGTTAGAAGGTAGAGTAGACACAGATGGGTAGATCACACATTGCAGAACATGACTGAGAATACTTCAATAATCTGGTCAAGAGATAAGGTCAAAAATTTAAGATTAACATTCTATATGACTAATTATATCGGCTTCGATAGGAGCTGACTAAAATATGGATTAATAATAATTTTCACGTAAGACAATTGCAAAACATAGTTTGGCTAACTCTGCCTATGTAAAGAGTGGTCAAGATTTGTCCTTCCCCAATTGCTATGTTATGTGAGAAGAAGGAGATATCTAAGATTGAGGTATAATTCAAATCTATTAGATTCATACCATTTACAACTGGATGCCTTGAAAAAAATTGACGTGTTGTTATTATTATTACAGGCAAGGGATACATTTACATTGACCACACTTGCGCAAATAGCTCACTTCGCAAATGATTGGTGTTGCAAGTACTGTCTAGAATGCAACGAGGAATTTGAGGACACAAGGCACCAGAAGCAGTGTCCGGAGTATTTTGGATATAGTAACTTAGATCCGATGTAATACTTATGTTCTTTTTTTTTTAGATTTTCCACAATCTATTTATTTAATAAAAATGAACATTGCAAATATATAACATCAACAAAAATTAGACAAATTACGTTTGACAATAATGGCTATTGATGGTCCGGAAACGGCAAAAGAAAGGAATTGTTGTAGAAGAATTGTTGGAATATACAAAGGATTACTTGATACGAATGAAATAGGTATAACTATTTCGATTCTGAAATCACATAAAGTTCACAGTAGAAGATGACATCAAGTTTAAAGTTAGTAACAAACATAATACGGCTAACTAAAATGTTAAAAAAAATATATATATAAACTTAGAAAGCCGAGGGACTTGAAGAGGCCAATTTTGAAAAATACAATCTTAGAAAGCAACGATCCACAATACCATAAAAAAAAATTAATAAATATTCAACGTAGAATATGTCAACTTTTGGTAAAGGATCTATTGACAACCTATTAATTTGAAATAGGATCAGGGAGTACAATATGTGTTCAAGGTTCTTTATGAGGTAATGTATCCCCAGATTGTATTCCAAGTGAAGGTAGGAACATAAGGAAGTGACAAAATGTCCAAGACTTTTGAAGTTACCAAAGCCTTCGTTAAGACGAATTGTTGGGCGTAATAATTTGTAGAGGATTTAATG